>QEPC01006430.1:4295946-4312127 GCA_003113815.1 Sphenodon punctatus | reverse complement strand
GACACGCTCAACCACGGTGAATTCCACCATGGTTGAGCGTGTTAACGTCACGTCTGTTGGGGGAGAAAAGTGTTCACCCACAGCGGGAATAACTTTGACCACGCTTTCGGAGATGGTCCCCGGACCATCCTCGAAAATGTGGTTATTTTGATTCCCGCCAGTGGTTTACTGTGGTGAACATCTGGCGGGATTCAAACAGACGTTACGGGACCATTCGCCACCACTGCCGATTGACTGTGGTTGAGCGTGGTTTCATAACATCTGAAAATACCCTTTGATGCCCAAATAATTTAGATTTTCTTAAGCAGTATGACTATATAAGACATATAAAAAGGGTCCTGAGAAAGGGTCCTCACTGACCAGCCAGTTGTTGAGTGAATGGCCCTCTAAGGGGGACTGCAGCTGGGGTTCTGTTGAGTGAGGGAGTAGAAAGTGAGAGTTGAAACAATTCCTGTGCGGGAATGAGAATGGCAGGAAACTGCCCAAGTGTCAGGTGAAAGGCTATCAGGAAAAATGATAGGGGGTCAAATGTAAACCCCTGCCTACAAGGAAAGAAGCTGTTTAATCTCTTGCATGTTGGAGAACTCTGCTTATTTTGAAGAAGTGCATGGGGAAGAAAAGGAACTCTTTACTTTGTTGGATTTGAGAAACAGTTTGCTTGTTTTGAGATTCCCTAGAGAAAAGTAGATTTGAGATTTCTCCAGATGGGCTAGCACAACTACTTGGGTTAAACCAGTTTATCTTTAAAGGGCCTGGGCTTGGGCCTGTATTGTGTAGAAGATACTTACTGGTGTGTGAGCCTCCTCCTGCAAAGATTTGTAGTTAGCCAAGACCTCATAGAATACATGGTGGTAGAGCACTTGATCTATGAATGTAACAGATCTTAAAAATCACCTCCTCCCCTATGCTCCACCCTGATCCTTCAGGTTAGCCAACAATGAATACTTTCAGGTTCCATCCAAGCACCAAGTCCGTATGACACAGGCACGTAGAGAAGCACTGGCCTTGATCCCAAACCCCTGTGCACGAGGCTTATGTGGGATCGAGCCCATTCTTCACAACTTTGGAACTTGCGTTCCCTGGAGGTTCACCAGAGCCTGGGCCTGACCTTTTCCCAGAGGCAATGTTAGGCCATTTTATTTGGCCAGACCTTTGGCATGCAGGGATAGGACTTGTGGAAGTCTGACTTTTATATTTTTATATTGTAGTATATTTTGTGCATTATATTTTATACTAATTATTGGGGGGGGTTGTTTGTTTGTTTAAAAATCTGTATTAAAACTTTCATCTAAGTTGAATCTTTACAATAAAATTTTACTAAATCATCCATGCAGTTTCATGTCAAGTTTGTGCACAGTGGTTCCTTGAGCAGACATACAGTTGCAAATATGCTGTATTGGGACCTGCCCTGAGCCTTCAGGATAGGGAGGAATACAGTTTAAACAAATAAATAAAAAGTGCCCCATGACTAACCTTATGGGGACTAAGGGAACAGAAATGGATATGAGGGCCTTCTTATTATGGGAACTCCTCCCCAGTCAGTCTGCGAGGGGTGAGATTTCCTTATCAAATAATGAATTAGAGGACGATGCAATAGTGTAGCTTGATTGTGTGTCCTTAATGTATATAGTGGAGAGAAGGGATAGTAATGCTAGCGCATTTGTTCTTCCCATCACTTTTCTTCCACATTGGCTCCTGCAACCCTCCATGCATATTTTCAGTTTCACAGACTTTGTGAGGAAGGAGGACACCATCTACAGAGGCTACTGAACACTTCCATGCAGACACAGAAGATACATTGATGCAACATTTCTACTGAACACAGATTTCAGGAGTAGTTTTTCACCTCCTTTACCCTTATCTTGTCTGATCCCTTATGGAAAATTAAGGGGAAAGGTTTTACCTTTCTACAGTTCTGACTGAGCTATCTTACACAATATGATTAAAACCCTGCAGTAGAAAGGAAAATCCCTATGAAAAAGTGATTGGGGTTGGTGGGAATTATAGTCTTCTTGAGCCATTTCTATCGAAACCCATTGGTTTCACCCATATTAAGGCATTTAGGTTCCATCCACAGTGGATTGTAGAAGAAGAATATATTTTATGGACTCAATGATGAAAATGCTAAACATGGAGGTTTATTATTGGTCCTGTGTTTTTTCTTTTTCTTTTTCTTTTTTTTGCATAAACTAATTTTGAAGGTGGTGATGATGGCTGTTTTTCACAGTTAGGATTTATATTTTGGTCCATGTAATTTAGCGCACTGACCTGCAACATTGTTCAATGCTAAGATCAATAAGGTAAAATCCATTCATCATATTTTGTATTCTGCATGACATAACATTAACATGAGGCACCTAATCTATAGAGCATATATTATATTATTTATTTATTATATATATTTATGAGTCACCCCATATGCTTACGGCATCCTGGGGCAACGTACAACTAAAAACATTCATAAAACAATTTTAAAACATCAACAATTTTAAAACATCATTAGGGCAGGAGAAGAAATAAAAATAATATACTATCATGTTATATGTCTGTCTACATACATTACATCATTCCAGCACAGTAGCATTGCAATATCAATCCGAATTTGATATATTTATGGCCAAAGAAGCCACAATTTTCTTAGAGTAAACCATAAAGTGCAATCCAATATTTATCTTCCTGACAAAAGAGCATTATTATTCTATTCAGTCAGCAACCTTTATTTACAACGACCGATGGGGAAATTCTCTAATCAATTCCAGTAAAAAGCATCTGTCTATGGTTACACAATTATGAAAGTAATTGGAAAATTGTTACAAATCGTGGCCTGCACCCACTGTTGAATAAAGGTGGCAATGTATCTGCAATCGATGTAATTACTTACGTGTAAGGTTTTCTCATGTAGGGAAGGTTTGCAATACCATTCTAATTGTAAATATTTTTCTTTTGCTACTGTTGCATGATGGGAAGAGGATTTATGTTTCTCTGGGTTCACAACTATTTATGGACTGAAACTTGCTCTCATTATGGTCAATAAGAAAAGTCTACTGGACTTCAATGATACTGGTTCAAACCTTGTGATAATTTGGGGTAGTATTTTTCTTCAAATATTTCCATGGAGTTTTGTTGTTTGTGAGGGATTAGCAAGATGCCCTTTGTGCCTCATTTTTTAAATAAGTCTCTAAGAGCTGCATGTGCTCAAATATTCTCGAAATCAGCTTCATTACCCCAAACCTTAGGCACTAAAAATAAGTGATCAATTTTGCAAGTGTTGGTCTTGGTGTCTGTCCAAAGTTTGGCCATTTTTACATGGATGCCAGCCCCCACCCCCGCTGCATCTTCACCCCTAGTTAAGATGCAGAATGCAGATTTGCCTATAACTTTTTGTTTGCAAATACAAGAAAATGAGCCATACACTTCACTAATTGGAGGAAATGCTATCTTCATCAGAGTCCAAAACTTCAGTCACTTTAGCCATTAAAATGATGGTGACTAATTCTTCAATTTTCAGCTAGTGCAGAACATGCTGGGTATTTAGTTTCAAAGCAATTTTATTTTCTGGGAAAAGAAGGGGGAAAAAACAACAAAGAGAAATTGGAGCATTAACAAAGTGACCTAATTTGTCCTACAAATAAATGTATAATTTACTCCTTGATGCATGTTTCCATGCTTCCTTCATCAACTGATATATTTTATCTTCTATTTCCTGGTTATGAAGGCATCAGGCTGTGGAATAGACATAGAATTTAGGGGAAAAAATTAGATGAATTGGATAGGAAGACACAAGAAAGGACCATGGAAAGGGTTTTTGCTCCAGAAGATTCATTATATTTTATAAAAGATTATTTAAAAACAATTATTTTTCAGTGCCTTTGAGATTCTGCATTAATAGGGCCTGACTGTGACCAATGGAACTCCTCCTAGCATGAGGTACTACTAACATGAGAACCAGTCTATGAATTACTGTTTTATTTATTTATTTAAAAAGTGAGTGCCTGCTATATCCAACCTAGCTTGAAAGGGTAAAACATGAATTAGTCTCCCCTTGGGAACGTTTTCATTGTGTCCTTGTGTTTTTAAGGACATTTTCTCTATGTTTTCAAATGCAGACTGTAAACCTGGGACATTCGAAAGCACCAACCTTTCATTTTCAGTAGAATCTGCCTCCTTGGTTTGTCCTCGAGGACACAACTGGAAGTCCAGCCATCCATTAGCATATACAGGAACTCCAATAAATAACACATCTGCTGAATATGCTCCTTTTAAGTGGGCTAAATGTGATGAATAAACTGTACAGAAAAGGAACCCTTAGAAATGAAGTCAAAACTATTGCATGATGTTAATGATAAATGGCCAAAGTTTCATTTGTGCCAATAAGACACATCTCTCATATGTCAAACAGCTGATACAATTATGCGGATAATTTGGCTATGTAAGAATTGTCTTCCATGTATGGAACTTGTTGATAATTTACAGAAGTTATAGCACATAAAAATTAGCATAGTAGTTATGTCCTTTAACAAAGGCGCCAGTGTGGATTAACTGAATAATACTATATCCAAGTGAATAAAGGCCAATGGGATGCTTTGCTGATATTGTACTTTTCAGTTTTTAGTAGTGTCATCACTCTTGATGGACTCTGTATTCAGTTTATCTTGTCTTTATGTTTTTACTTGAGATTGTTTCTTGCTCTTCTATGCAGAAAAAATGGGCTAATGGAAAGAACGAATTCATCATCACTATAGGTGCCAACTACCAGGGACGCCTGAAATATGCTGCAGTAGGGGATGGGATGCTGGCAACCCCGAGGGCAGGTGGTGCACCTTCCTTCCTATTTCCTGAGTAGGTTTGTGGGGCAAAATGGGGCTTCATAGTCATCCCACCCCAAATTTGAACTTCCCAGGAAGTGAGGAAAGAAAGTCCTGCACAGTTCTCCACATCTCATCTGCCGAGCATCCCAGGAACGACAAACAAACAGAATATCCCCGTGTCCCTAGAGACAGTCTGGGATGTATGTGCCTCCAACCCAGGGATGCTAGAAGTTCAGGGTGGTGATTTTAAGGTCCAGCTTGGAGATGCTCCTGCATGCCTCGGTGCCCTGTCTTAAGGAACACTTGGGCAGGTACCATGTGTGTATGTAATCCTGGCTTATACACAGTGGGTAAGGCCACACAAGACAGGGCCGGGAGGATGAACACAGCTGCAACACTTTGGGCTGGTGGGAAGGGCAGTCCAAGCAAGTAGTTCCCTCCTGTGCCTGTCACCAGCCCCTCCACACCACGGGTCAGGCCAAAGAACCAGCCACACAGGGCTAAACACCTGGACTCCTGCTGCGCTGCAGAAGGCCCGCTGCCGCTAGACAGCTGATGGAGGGGCGGAGGATCGTGGACTCTCTCCCCATCTGCGAAACACTCTGGGGCCCCCGATGAGTTATTTAGCAGACAGGGAGAGTACATGCCCTCCTCCGCCCCTTCCAATCAGCTGTTTGGTAGCCAAGGTGAGCGCACTCCTACAGGCCTGATCCTCAGACCATGCTTCGTGGCAGGGCTGCACAGGCTGACCAGATGGGAGGCCTCATCCTGAGCTCAGTCCGTTATCCCACACTGGGCAGCCCTAGCCCATGTGGAGCAGCAGTAACACACAATGCATTGTCAGCCTTCTCCGGCAGATGCATTGCATAGCAACCAGCTGCCTGCCCCCGGGCAGAACTGGGTAAACTGGGGGCCGCTGGCCATACAGTCCACTGCATCATGGGCTAATGTGTGGTAAGGTTGCTTAAAGTGGAAGAATGTCTCATGTGGTCTAACCCCCCTACACACACACACACACACACACACACACACACACACACACACACACACACACACACACAGGGTGGAGAGACGCACCACGGTAACCCTGGATGTTGACCACCCACTGATTTTCCCCAATGGATGTTTGAACACCAGAGCCCCCACGGAGGCAACATCTATGAGAAACACTACACCCCAATATCTACTGGAACGGGTTTTCCTAGGCAAAAAATTTGGTGGTTGTACAGTGTTGCCCAAAATGTGTTCGCCTCAGTCAGGGGTGGGGAACATTCTCCCTACCATGAGGCTTTAAAAATCAATACAAGCACCAAAGACTACATAGAAGTTGTGGTGGGGATGCTTGTGGGTTCTGCTCATGAAGAAGTGAATCTGTACCATGGATCTTCCCCCTGTCATTATTATTATTATTATTAACAAACATTTATATAGCGCCAGCAGTGTACCTGGCACTTTACAAAGTAATAAAATAGACACGGTCCCTGCCCCTAGGGCTTACAATCTGAGAGACAGGAGCTGGGGGAGAGACTTAGGAAGGGGAACAGAGGGAGAGACAAGGGGTCTAACATTCATGAAGATGCGAGGTCTCAAGTGCACGTACTTGGCTTGGTTACGATGAGAATGACAGCAGGCAGGTCCATGTTGCAAGGATAAGGGTAAACCGATCGTAGGTATAGGAATAGTGGCTCAGCAGGATAAAGAGTCAGACAGAGCAGAGCGAAAGAGGTGAGTTTTAAGGAGAGATTTGAAGGTATGAAGGGAGGGGGCAAGGCGGATGTGGACAGGGAGGGAGTTCCAGGCATGGGGGGCAGCAAGTGAGAAGGGACGAAGGCGCTTAGGGGAGCAGGGAAGGCGTGGAAGGGTGAGAGAAGGGACAGAGGAGGAGCAAAGTGCACGGGCTGGAGTATGGAGGGCGATAAGTGCAGAGAGGTAGGGGGGAGCAAGGTTGTGAAGAGCCATCATCTGCCCCCTTACCCTGAGCTAATTTTTTCTGTGCCTGGAGGAAGGAACTGGATTCAGAAGTTAGATCAAGGAAATGGAAAGGGAGTAATAAAAACTAGCCGTGGGCTGCATTTGGTCCCCACCCCTGAAGTTCCCCACCATCAGCCTAGGTACTCAAACATAGGCCATTTTCAAACAGGAAACACCCATGCATGAACACCCAAAAATCTGGGTGTTCATGCGTGGGTGAGTCTCATGTAAACTCCGCGGGGTGTGTGTGTGTGCACGCTCCCGTACACACACATGCACACCCACCTCCACCCATCCCCCACCGACGGAGCAACCAACAAAAATGGTGGTTGCTCCGTGCATGTAGATGGGTGGAGGTTGGTGTAGATGGCTGTGCACCCGTCTACACCCTCCCCCCACCCACTGCACATGGACCGCCATGCATACCGATCCCCCTGCCTCATGTCATGTGTAAAAAGGTCTATACTCAAAGACACACTGTTTCTGCCTTCTCTGAAGAGTTACAGTGTTAGGTACTAGACTGAGTGTGTCTATGGGTCTTTTTACACAAGATGGGCTCACTCATGCCCACGCAGATCCGTGGGCATGAGTGAGAGCCACCCATGTGACCGCCACAGAGGGTGAGTGGGGGTGCGTGCATACTCTCTCAACCCACAAACCTCCAACTATCATCCACCCATGGAGCAATTGGCCAGAACGAGAACGGTGACTGCTCCGTTCGTAGAGGTGGGTGAAGGTGGATGTGCGTCCATGTATAGCTGCCTCCCCGCACTGCCTCTGCACCGGCGTGCACACCCAAAAAAGGCTTAAATGTGCATGGGTAAACTAGGGCAGGTGGGCAGTATTGTAGAGTTAGCTTTCTGTTGAATAACACACAGCAGAAGTTTCTTCAAAACAGAACTTTACTAAGAACTCAGAAGACATGCTTCCATACTGTACTGACTGCATGGGGCAAGATGAAGGACAGAGAGAGGAGAAGAGAGGAGACAAGGAGGGGAAAAAACTGTTTCATCCCCTGACCCTCCCCCTACTGGACAAGTCCCATATTAAGCTTGCAGGACTTGCAATGGGGTTTTACTTGTGACTGATGCACAATCCAACACCCCTTCTCAACAGTCACTAGTCAAACCCACTAGGTTCATTCTTCTTACTAGCTTGCAATGGCATTCCCCTGCTAGTGGCTTTGTGGACACATCCGCTGTCATATCCTTTGTAGGACAGTATTGCAGATCTATGAGTCCTTGTTCCTGTGAGTCTTTCAGGAAATGGTATTTTACATAAATCTGCTTGGTTCTGGGGTTGATTCTTTCTGTGTTTGCGCCAGCACTATACATCCTTGGTTGTCTTCCAGGATCGGCATGGGTCTGTCCAATGTTTGCCCCAGATCATTCAGAAGCTGTCTCAACCAGATAATTTCTTGGCTGGCATGTGCCGCTGCCACATACTCTGCCTCCGTTGAGGAAAGTGTCACAGAGGCTTGTTTCCTACTGCACCAGCTGATGGGTCCTACACCAAGCAAAAATAGGTACCCACTGAGAGATTTTCGGTCCAAATGGTCTCCAGTCCAATCTGCATCCAGGTAGCCTATCAGGTCTGACACAGAAGTTGCTGGGAGCCGTAGCTTGAGGTGCACAGTCCCTTTCAGGTACCGTAAGACCCTCTTCACTGTGTTCCAACCCCTTTGGGTTGGGGCTGAGACTTGTCTACACAGTATACCTATTGCCACCGCAATGTCAGGCCTTGTGATTGTGGCAATGTACAAGAGCTTTCCTATCGCCTTTCTTTATTGCTTATTTTCTGGCAGCAATAAGCTCGGTTCTTTGATCTCCTTTGGGTAGTTGGTTTCCATAGGGGTATTTGCTGCCTTCGCACCCCCCATGCCAATACTTTCTATCATCTCTTCTATTGCCTGTCTTTGGTTGAGAAGATAGCTTCCGTCATCTTCTCTTTTAATTTGTATTCCAAGGTAGTGCGTTATGTTACCCAGGTCCTTAGTTTCAAAGTCCTGATTTAGAACTCTTATTGTTTTGCACTTGTCCCCTTCTTGCTCAAAGCATACGATAAGGTCATCAACATAAATTAATACAAAGATCCACTTGCCCCTTAGTCTCTTTGTGTATAAGCAGGGATCTGCTTTGATCCTGGTAAACTTTTCCCTCATGAGCACCTTGTTTATTTTAGTGTTCCACGCTCTGGCGGCCTGCTTAAGCCCATATATGCTTTTGTGCAGTTTGCATACAAGATGCGGCCTTTCAGCGTCTGCAAATCCCAATGGTTGGTCCATGTAAATATCTTCCTTCAACTCACGGGTGAGGAATGCTGTTTTCACGTCCATATGCTTGATTTGCCTTCCTCTTCCGGCAGCTATACTTAACAATGTTCTGATTGTAGTGTGCTTAACTACAGGTGCAAATGTTTCATCATAGTCTTCTCTGTACTTCTGGGAGTATCCTTTCGCGACGAGTCGGGTTTTGTACCATTCAGTATTTCCCTATGCATTGTACTATATTTTAAATGTCCATTTACAACCTATAGTCTTGCTCCCTATGGGCAGTGGAGTAAGGGTCCATGTTGTGTTGTCCTGCATGGACTTTACTTCTTCTTCAGACGCTATTACCCATTTTTCTGCTTCCCCTTCTGACATCTGCGAGATGTCCTCCCAGAATGCTGGCTCTGAGAATTTACTGGTGCTGACTTTGTAGGACAGACGAGTGTGGGGGATGCCTTTGTTAGACCTTGTCGACTGCCTTGGCTCAGCATCAGCAGCTGGCTGTGTCTGTTCTTGCACTTCTGTTACCTTTGTACTGATTTCAACTATTTGTTCAGGGGATTCCTCCCTTTCAGTGATTTCATCCATGGTTGATTGTTCTCCTTCTCCTGGACCTTGGAGAGTCATCACACTGTTGCTTGAGTTTTCCACAAAGGTCACACTGTTACTAATGGTTATTCTGTCTGCGAGTGGATCCAGGATCCTGTAGCCTTTGGAATGCTCACTGTATCCTACGAAGATGCCTTCCACTGCTCTGTTTTGAAGCTTGGTACATTTCTCCTCTGGGATATATACATAAGTCTTACTTCCAAATACTCTGGTGTGGCCCACACTAGGTGTTTGACCATGCCACAGTTCACAGTAGTTTTAATTGTTTATAAATTGATGATGTTTTATGCATTTTAATATTGTTTTATTTGTTGTGACCTGCCCCGGGATGCCATAGGCATCAGGGGGCAGCCAATAAATATAAAGAAAAAATAAACAAATAAACAAATAAATAAATAAATATGGAGTTTTCCTCACTGTTCTAGAATACAGCCAATTTTGTAGGTAGGTAGCAGCAACTGCTGCTTCGCACCTGTATCTTTCTGGTAGTTCAGAGTCTGTTAACATGCATCTAACCATTTTGGTTAGCATTCTGTTTTTCCTTTAAGCTGTTCCATTCTGCTCAGGTGTATATAGCACTGTCTTTTGGTGCTCAATTCCATGGAGTCTCAGGAAGTCCTCTACTTCCTTTTCTGTGAACTCACCTCCATTGTCAGTCCGCAGTGTCTTTGGTCTACGCTGGAACTTGTTGCTCGTCATGGTCATATAGTTCTGAAGTTTGTCAAATATTTCATCTTTACTCTTCACGATGTACATGATTGTGTACCTTGAATATTCATCAATGAAAGTTACCATATATCGGTTGCCTTGCCTTTTGACGTGGGAACCTTCATTGGGCTGCAGACGTCGCTGTGTACAAGATCAAGCAGTTTCGTTGCTCTAGTCTGACTCTTCTTAGGAAGCATAGCCCTCGTGACTTTGGAATTGATGCAACAGTTGCATTTCATGATCATGGGACATGTTGATACCTTAAGGTCTTTGGTCAACTACTGTCTGTGCATTTCCATGATGTTGTCTGGGTGTCTATTGTTGGATTGTGCAACAATCACAAATAAAAGCCCATTGCAAGCACTGCAAGCTTAATATGGGGCTTGTCCAGTAGGGGGAGGGGTCAGGGGATGAAACAGTTTTTTTTTCCTCCTTGTCTCCTCTCTTCTCCTCTCTCCGTCCTCCATCTTGTCCCATGAAGTTTGTACAGTATGGAAGCATGTCTTCTGAGCTCTTAGTAAAGTTCTGTTTTGAAGAAACTTCTACTGTGTGTTATTCAGCAGAAAGCTAACTCTACAATGGGCCCAGGACATCTTCAAAGCAGTTTTGAAGACTAGAAGCAGCCCAGAAGGAATGCAGACTGTGAAATAAAACTCCCAGACAGAGAGGCCTACTGACTGTGAGTAAGACGGCCTAAATACCAGAAGGGGAAAGGGAGGGAAGCAAGTATGGCAAGCAGCTCAGAGATCAGACTTTCAGTAGAAAAGCTGAACAATGTAAATTACCAATTGTGGAAGTTTAAAGTGGAAATGCTGCTGTCTAAAGATGATCTATGGAAGGTGATTACCACGAACAGACCAGAAGCAAATCACGAGGAATGGGATAAAAAGGACAGGTTAGCAAAGGCTACAATAAGTTTATTGGTAGAAGATGACAAGCTAATCCATATAAGAAGTGAGACCACAGCAAGAGGCATGGGGATTGCATTGCAAAGCTTGCATAAGAGCACTAGCCTGAATAGCAAACTGATTCTACAGAGGAAACTATACAAAATGAGGCTTGGCAAAGAAAGTGAAATGCAGGAGCATATAAACACCATGTTGGAAGTAGTGGCATAGCTGTACAGTATTGGAGAAGATATAACGTACAGCCATGTGGTAGCCCTACTCCTCTGCAGCCTGCCTGAATCTTATAGTGTTCTCATCAATGCCCTGAAGACAAGGTCAGAGGCTGAACTGAAGCTGGAATTTTCTAAAGGTAGACTTGTGGATGAATTCCAGCCCAGAAAGGAGAACCTGCAGAATGATGTAAAGCGGGGTAATGAGACTACACTGAAAACCTCAGACAAAGCTCCTAAGAGGGAAACCAGAGTATGCTTCAGGTGCAAAAAGGAGGGACATTTAAAGAAAGACTTCTATATATGGAAATCAGAACAGCAGAAACTATCTCCATGAACACCTAAGCAGAGGGCTAAAGTCACAAACATCAACACAGTCACTCAACAATGGAGTGGTTGCTTCAGAGCAACGCAAGAGAACTCATCCCAAAATTGGTATGTAGACTCCAGGGCAACGAGCCACATGACAAGCGATAAAGGATTCTTCACAGGACAGGGCCAGAGCAGTAAAGAAAGGATCTACCTTGCAAATGGGAGAAGCATCAACATGGAAGGAATTGGATAAGGATTCCTGTACTACAACCAGTCACAGGGAGGCACACTGACCATATCCATGAAAGATGTGCTCTATATGCCCAACTTAGAAGGGGGACTCCTGTCCTGTCCATGAGATGTCTGGCAGCAAGGGGGCTCATAATCCGTTTCCAGGGAGACGAATGCACAATTCAAAGTGAGAAAAAAGTACTGGCCAGAGCCACTGCAGATGAACACCTGTAAAGTCTGAGCACAGCGAAAGAACAGACGAAGTTCACTTCGTACAAACCACACGATGACTGCATCCACCTGTGGTATAGACGGATGGGACATAAACACCCAGACAGCATCAAGAAAATGCACAGACAGCAGTTGACCAAAAACCTTAAGATATCAATGTGTCCCGTGATCATGAAATGTGACTGTTGCATCAAGGCCAAAGCCACAAGGGCTATATTTCCTAAGAAACGTCAGAATATAGCCACAAAACTGCTTGATCTTGTACACAGTGACGTCTGCAGCCCAATGTAGTTTCCCACGCCAGGAGGCAACCGGTATATGGTAACTTTCATTGATGACTATTCAAGGTACACGATCACGTACGTCATGAAGAGTAAAGATGAAGTATTCTACAAACTCACAGATGTCAGAAGGGGAAGCAGAAAAATGGGTAAGAGTAGCTGAAGAAGAAATAAAGTCCATGCAGGTTAACGTGACATGGACACTTACTCCACTTCCCGCAGGGAGAAAGACTATAGGTTGTAAATGGACATTTAAAATAGAGTACAACGTGCAGGGAATTATTGAACAGTACAAGGTCCGACTTGTCACGAAAGGATACTCCCAGAAGTATGGAGAAGACTACGATTGAACATTTGCACCTGTAGTTAAGCACACTACAATCAGAACATTGTTAAGTAATGTATAGCTGCCAGAAGAGGAATGCAAGACAAGCATATGGACCTGAAGACAGCATTTCTAAATGGTGAGTTGAAGGAAGATATTTACATGGACCAACCACTGGGGTTTGCAGATTCTGAAAGGGCGGATGTGTTCACGAAGCCATTAGCAGGGGAACGCCATCACAAGCTATTAAGAAGAATGAACCTAGTGGGTTTGACGAGTGACTGTTGAGAAGGGGTGTTGGATTGTGCAACAGTCACAAGTAAAAGCCCATTGCCAGCCCTGCAAGTTTATTATGGGGCTTGTCCAGTAGGGGCAGGGACATTTTTTCCTTCCTTGTCTCCTCACTTCTCCTCTCTCCATTCTCCATCTTGTCCCATGCAGTCTGTACGGTATAGAAGCATGTCTTCTGAACTCTTAGTAAAGTTCTATTTTGAAGAAACTTCTACTGTGCAGGGGCAGATCCAGAAGTGATGTGGATGGGGGGGCTGAAGTCCAAAGTTAGCATTGCCCTGTCCAGATTATTAGGCCCCGCCTCCAGCCCCACCTCTAGCCCCGGCCCCTGTCAAGCAAGCACCATGGCAGCTTCACCCTTGGCCAAACACACTGCCCCAGCAATTCACTGGATCTGCCAGCACAGTCCTAGGGCTTCTCTTCAGGCCCATGAGCCAAATGCAGATATGCATTTATATGGTCTTTTTCCAGTTCCTAGGCTACTTTTAGATGATTGGCGCGTGCTCATGCCAAAAAATCACACGTCTTTTAAAATCTCACTCCCACCCTGTACCACCAAGCACCTGCCCATTCCCCCTCCACCTCATGCTTCCCCCCCTTTCCTGCCCCACAACTGCCACCATGCCCCCTACCCAGGCCCATCATTGTTGCCTGGCAGGCTTGCTGCTGCCACCCTCCTCCCCCCAATCACATTTCCAGCATTTTTGAAAACACCTAAAACACCTAAAATTACAAGACTAGCAGTTTTGTGCCCCGGGGCAGCGTCAATTGATTATATGGAGGGCGCAACTAAACTGATTATGGGGTGCAGGTTTAAAGACAGTATTCCTGTTAGCAATAACTTCATTAAGAAGAGTTAGTGAAATAGCAGGCATAACCATATTTATGGCTCTCAGAACCATCTCAGAACCATATTTGCAGATTTATTTTCCAAGATAGAATATATATTGCTTTACATCCTAAATTCCTACCTAAGATAGTATAAGTAAGACCGTTGTGAGAATGTGACTCTTTTTACATGGGCCTCTCCCACCCATGAACACTCAGATTTCTGTGTTTTCATGGGTGGGGGAGCCCCATGTGAACAACGCAGTGCATACGCCCATGGTGAGGGGGGTTGCGTGTGCACCCACCTAACACACATGCCCACTCACTCCCACTCGTCCCCACACATGGAGCAACTGGTGAAAACGGCAGTTACTCCGTGGGTGTGGATGAGTGGGGGGTGAGTGGGAATGCATGTGCAGATGTGTGCATGCCCTGCCCATGCACCGGTGCCCACGGAACCCGCACCCGGCGGAGCCATGTAAAAATAGCCTGTGAGGAGCCACTCAAAGAAGAACAGAAGGTTGCTACCTTGTAAACAGGGTTCTTTGGCATAGCTCCTAACATTCTCACAACACCCACCCACCAGCCCACATGGAATTTTTTTCTTATATTCCTAGAAAGGGTTGGAAAGAACTGTTATTCAGAGGGGAAGAGTGCTTTTTTATACTAGAGGAGCTCGAGACCATCATGTAGTCTGTTGTTTGAATAGGGTGAGTGTGCACAACCCAGTTGTGAGAGCGTTAGGAGCCATCTCGGAGAACCTTCTTTACAAGGTTCAGAACAACCTTCTGATCATGCACATGGGGAGGAGTTGTTTGTAAACAAACAGCTTTATCTTCCAGTCTGATTGGGTGTCCCCACTGCTGCTGCTAGGAGGCAGAGGCGGGTGAGGGATGGGGAACTGGAGCCCAGGAGGAGAGGCAGAAGAACTTATGGGGAGAAGCTAGCTGCAGCCTGCTGCCCAGCCATTCAAGTGCAGGGCCCCAGCTGGACAGCCTTACCTGCTGGACTGGGCTGCTGCTCAGTTCCACTCCCAAGCCCTGCTGCTGCCTCAGGGCCAGGACGGCAGTACTCCAGCCGTCCGGGGCGTTGGACAGCCGGGCAGCCTGGGGGCTGCAAGTACTGGTCCGGGCCCCACCATGCCTCCTCCTCTCTGGTCTGTGTGGGTAGCAAGCCCCCCTGCAGCCTCTGTTTGCTCCCCCACAAGTGGTGCTGCAGTGTGCAGCCATGGTGCCTACTTCTCACAGGGAAGCAGTGGTACCAGCTGCTAGTCCACGTAGCACCGCTTGTGGTGGGGCAAACAGAGGCTGCAGGGGGGCTTGCCACTCACACAGGTCAGAGAGGAGGAGGTGCGGTGGGGTCCGGGCTGGTACTTGCAGCCCCCAGCCTGCCCCACTGGCCCCTTCAGCCCCCCCATGCAGCGAGCGCACAAGCCCTCCACATGGCAGAGACCTGGAAGTAAGTATGGCTATGGGGGGTGGGTCAAGCACACTAACTCTACAATATCTATGTCCCATGCATCTATGCCACAGGTGGATGCAGTCATCGTGTGGCTTGTGCGCAGTGAGCTTTGCCTGTTCTTTTGTTGTGCTCAGACGGTACAGGTGCTCATCTGAAGTGGCTCTGGCCAGTACTTTTGTCCCACTTTGAATTGTGCTTTTGTCTCCCTGGAAACGAATGGTGAGCCCCCTCACTGCCAGGCACCCCACAGACAGGAGTCCCCCTCCTAAGTTAGGCACATAGAGCATATCTTTCATGGGTATGGTCAGTGTGCCTCCCTGTGACTGGTTGCAGTACAGGAATCCTTGTCCAATTCCTTCCGTCTTTACTGCTCAGATCCAGTCCTGTGAAGAATCCTTTATCGCTAGTTTTGTGGCTTGTTGCCCTGGAGTCTACACACCAATTTTGAGATGAGCTCTCTTGCGTTGCTCTGAAGCACCCACTCCATTGTTGAGCAACTGTGTTGCTGTTTGTGACTTTAGCTCTCTGTTAGGTGTTGGAGAGAGACTGCAGATGTGGGGCTGGAGGGTGTGTGTGGAGGAGTTTGGGGTGCAGGTAGGGGGTGCTTGGGGTAGCTGTGATGGGGGTTTGGAGTGCATGGAGGCCATGATGGGGGTTTGGGGTGCATGGAGGTGATTCTGGGGGTGACTGTGCTGGGGGTGGAGGGGTTTGGGGTACAGGGAGGTGATGCTGGGGGTTC
>QEPC01006430.1:4267939-4294047 GCA_003113815.1 Sphenodon punctatus | reverse complement strand
TGGTAATCACCTCCCATAGATCATCTTTAGACAGCAGCATTTCCAGTTTAAACTTCCACAATTGGTAGTTTACATTGTTCAGCTTTTCTACTGAAACTGAACTAAGCTCTGAGCTGCTTACCATACTTGCTTCCCTCCCTTTCCCCTTCTGGTATTTAGGCCTTCTTACTCACAGTCAGTAGGCCTCTCTGTCTGGGAGTTTTATTTCACAGTCTGCATTCCTTCTGGGTTGCTTTTAGTCTTCAAAATTGTCTTGAAGATGTCCTGGGCCCATAACCTATTGTAGAGTTAGCTTTCTGCTGAATAACACACAGTAGAAGTTTCTTCAAAACAGAACTTTACTAAGAGCTCAGAAGACATGCTTTCATACTGTAGAGACTGCATGGGACAAGATGGAGGCGGAGAGCGGAGAAGCAAGGAGACATGGAGGAAAAAAAAACTTTTATCCCCTGACCCTCCCCCTACTGGACAAGCCCCATATTAAGCTTGCAGGGATTGCAATGGGCTTTTACTTGTGACTGTTGCACAATCCAATAGGCAGGACAGGATTAGGAGTAAACAGAACCTTAACTCAGTACAGTACAGATTAATTAACACGTGGGTGTCTCTGTGGCCTAAAACTTTCTTTAGGGAAAAGCCGTTTATGTTCCACCCTTTATTCCCCAGTACTGACACTAATTGCACAGTCAAGCTCAACCTGTGATTCCCCTTGCCCACCCCTTAATCCCCCCCCTCCTATTTGGGAATATTTTAAAGATTTTTCTTAAGA
This sequence comes from Sphenodon punctatus, assembly GCA_003113815.1. Classification (NCBI taxonomy): domain Eukaryota; kingdom Metazoa; phylum Chordata; class Lepidosauria; order Sphenodontia; family Sphenodontidae; genus Sphenodon; species Sphenodon punctatus. Next base: position 4,293,278 of record QEPC01006430.1, on the reverse strand, counting down.
AGCATGTATTTTAAAGTAGGTTTGAAACTATATGAATAGTGATTAGATTGTCACAATAAAATGTTATTAGTGTTATATCTGAAACCCAAATGGAAAACACTAATGGGCTATTACTGCTCACAACTATATTTAGACTTACGGAAAAGGTAAAATAATTGGGATAGTTTTCTGGTAGGAATGTTGTTCCAAGTGATATTATGAGACTGAATATTCAAATACTTACATAGAAACTTTGGGCACAGAGTTTCACATGAACTAAAATATGTGGGACTTTTTTTCTCCCACATATATGTAAATGCACAACATATTTCTAACCTTCCTCCCCTTTCCAACATACCATTTCTCATGTGTATACCATCTGTGCGCATTTAATTGTAATGTGCCTTCTATCATTGGCCTTCCAATTCATGCACATTTTTAAGGGGGGGGGGGCAGGTTTCACACTAAAATTGCTGACCTCCTGAGTACTTCCCCTTAACCCTGTTTGATCTTCCTTTGTGATGCCCGGAAGGGGTTTCCTTCTGTTTCCATCAATTTCCCTGCCACAGTTCTGTGCATAATGGGCACAGAACAGTCATAGAGTGAGCACTCATTTGTAGTTTATAACAGACTTTTAAGAAAGTTCACACATTGCTCAAGAAAAGTAAATAGAGAAGGGAATTTTGAGGTGTGTGGGAAACATGGCTGGATCTATGGGGTGTAGTGCTGGCTTCAGGATGGGGGTGGTGTGATGGTGTGCTGCAATGTGTGTAATTTAGGGACAGTGATTGTAATTGTGAATGGGGTATGTATTGAATAAAGTCTGGGTTTGGTGTGGCATTGGGTGTGTGACTGTGATTGTGAGAGTGAAATTGAAAGGGCTTGCACTGGGGGTTGAATTGGGGTCTGTGGGGGGGGGGGCAGGAAACATGGCTGTTTGCCATATGTCTCTAATAGTTTTTTGCATTGCTGTAGTGTGGTGGGCAAGCTGTGAACATCACAAACCAAACACAGAAGCACAAAACAATCTGAAAAGGAAGATAGTGAGGGGACAGGGAGGAACAGAGCTGTACGTAGAACTGGGTTGCAGTGGAACAGGACTGTGGGGAAACAGGGAGGGGGGCTGTGTTGAGAACAGTGTTCAGTCAAGGTGTTGCACAGCTGTAGGAATGTGATAGAGGGGCACGGATTGGTGGTGCACCTGGGAGCTTCTGTGAAGGGCATTGACTGTGTGGGTTAAGCAACATGATGGTTTGCCATTGCAGTACAAGTGACTTGTGGTTTGCTTGTTTTCAGGGCTTGCGTGGTACATTACACAAACTAAAGGTATGAATCACAACGAGAACACAACCCAGTTGTTGTAGAACTGCATAACTGGATGCTGAAAGTGATTCAGCTAATGAATGAAATGACAACAAATGCAGAGGAGGACATGTCATTCCTTGAGAACCTTGGAATCAAGTTCTCTGAGGACATACACCATGTCAGGAAATGTCACCAGACAATCCAGTTTATAGTGCAGGATTTCCTTGAATTTAGGGCACAAACTATTAATGTTCTGCATGATCACTTTAACATTTCTGCTGATGCTTTGGGTTCCCTCATTACATTTTCACCTGAAACCTTTTGTGCTGTTCAGGCAATGACACCACAAGACCATGACAGTGGACCATGACAAAAAGCGATCACTGTTAGCAGAACATTGTATGCCAATCCTGGAATGACTATTAGTAGTTTGAAAACTTCAGAATGTCATTGGATGTTTTCCACATGCTTGTGACTAGACTTGGAGCACAAGATCACAAGTATGCCGAAAGCAATTGTGAAATCACAATAGTACTGTGGGAAATGGCCACCACTGAGGGCTACTGTTCTGTAACCAACCACTTTGGTGTTCTATATTTATTTATTTTTTTATTTTAATTTTATTAGGCATCAGCTTCCACTATAGCCTTTCAAAATAAAACACATACCATACAACAACCAATCGTATGGACCACTGGGTTTACAGAGCATGAAATAAAAGAATAATTATCTCCATTCGTTCTAAGGACAAATACCCCAAATGCCCCCCTCTATTAAAATATTCTTTATAACCCACAGCCCATGCAACAATGCGGTTATAATTCCCTTGATCCAAAACATACATATTACACAATAGAAATCCAGCAGGGCAACCCAGCCAAATCCAATTCTCAATTGCCCTTACAACAATGGTAAAACTTATTATGTCTCAGCTTTTATCTCCTTCCATCTTTTGGATGCAAGCCAGGTAAAGGTTGCCAAGGCCATTACATCCTCTGGGCTTTGCATGGAAAGAAGTCCTTTGTACCCTTGATGTGGTTCTAAATGTAGTGCCTCACCAATCAGTGACTGAATCCAAACTGCCCTAAGCTCGTTATAGTAAGAGCAAGATAGTAAAAAATGCTCAACTGTTTCAACACCTCCTTGGGGGCAAGTACATACATGCCTGGAATAAATAACCCCCCTGTGCCTTCCTTCCACCACAGCCTTCTGAACCTGCTGGAAATGGAGGAGCGTATAACTTCTTCGAAGGTTGCGATTCATTAAACCATCCACATATGACTCCAGCCCCCATACGGGCTTTACCAACTTAAGCCAAGGGGCAACCCTCCAGGCCCCTAAGGCAGCTAAATCTTCTTGCCAGTCAATATCCTCCAGCCTGGTCTGTACTTCTCTCTTCATCCCTACTAATGTTCTGCCAACAAAATGCCCAAAGAAGAAGTCATGGCTCTGAAACAGGAATCCCAGATACCTGAGCCATGGATAACCTCTGGAACCCATATAAAGCAGTTCCTCCTGGAGGCACTGTCGAGGGAGAGAATTCTCCTGAAGGTACAACAACCTCAGCCAATAATGAATAAAAGAGTTTGGCATACAGTTTGATGGAAAACATGCCAGTCTCTGCCCTGAGAACTGGGCCTGGAACATCCTTTCCCACTTGAAGCATACGGCACAGAAACCTGTTCTGCACCCTCTCTAAGGGTTCAATTGATGGATGAGGAGTAATATCCAAACCAAAGACCGCTGAAGGGGGTACCTTCGTTCTATAGGCACCCAAAAACGTTGAGGTTGAGACACCCCGAGATATTCTAGTTGCCCTACCTATAGTGTTAGCAATTTGAGATGCTCTCACTGCCTGTCCCTGTATATGATTTGACCAAGTACCCCTGGATGAAAAAGCTACCCCAAGGTAAGTGAATGATTGAACCACCTTGAGTGGTTTTCGGCCAACCTCCCACCTAACCGAGGCTTTACGACTGCCCAGCTTCATGATCTTAGACTTCTGGTGTTCATGTATCCACCATGGCAACATCGTGAATGTTCTCCTGTGAAGTACTGTGCCATTCAGAAAAATGGAGGACATTTCCTTACAGTGGTAGCTGTAAGGAAGTTAAATGCACAACCCTCTCCATTATTATAAACAGGAGACTGCTGAAGCCCTGATTTTGAGGAAACCACTTGAACTACATTTCTGAAAATTTATCCATGGCTATAATTTGTGAGGACCATCATACGTGCAAAGATTGAAGAAGATCTATACAGAAAATAAAATGTTATGACTGTTTAAAAGTTAATTGGTTATGGTCAAAATGAACAGCGTCCTCACAATTTTGAATCATAAATATCTCCTCCGCCTGGATGGGTTGAGCCCCCACACTTCACAGGTTTGGAGCATGAGATCAATAACAACTGCTTCTGTAATATGATAGTGATTGGTGCAGCCAAAACCAAGTTATTAATGATTAGAAAATTGGTTTTGCTGGCTCGCACATGCGCAGTCAAGCAGCTGCTGACTGGCAAAAAAACAGCATAAGGAAAACGATATGACTACTTTTTAAAATCACATAACTTTAAAATTTGGGGGCTCAACTTGTCCAGGGGGCGGAGATATGGATAGCTCAAAATGAATAAAAGTCATGCAACTTTTCATATGGAGTGAAAAAGAGTGAGGCCAGGGGGTAATTGACATAGAAGTGACTAGAACTTCCTCTTCCTGCCTTTCTGAGGCAAGGGGGTAGTTGACATGAAACTGACTACAGTGTAAAGTTTTTGTGACAGAGCTGGCTTCTGATAAAGAATCATCAATATTTTCTCCCCCTGGACAAGTTAAGCCCCCAAATTTCACAGGTTTGGCGCATGAGATCAATAACAACTGTTTGTGTAATATGATAGTGATTGGTGAAGCCAAAACAGAGTTATTAATGATTTAAAAATCAGTTCTGCAGGCTTGCGCGTGCGCAAAAGAGGTGCCCATGCTTCTGCCAGCAGGGGGACAAACCTGGTGGTAAACTTCAGCAGCATGACTTGCCGCCACCTCCCTCCCACTCCTCTGCTGCTACTGACCCACAAACAGTGAGTCTCCCCCACCCCCACTTGTTCCCCTGTGCCCACTAACCTCCCAACCTTGCTGCGAGGAAGGGGAGCCCCCAAAAGGCTAGTCCTGTCCCTACTCAGCTCCCCAGTCCCTCGCAAGAAGCGTCTTGGTACTTTCAGCAGGAGCACTTTAATCTATTATCATAATTCAACAACAAACATTTTTTTCAGAGTGCATTAACTCTGTTTCTGCAGAACTGCATTTTGTACAGTGAATTGTATAAAGTTCTCTACACTGACATTGTTAACAGTTTATTGTATAAAGTGCCTACAATTTCTATACATGTAAAGGATGGAGTTAACGCACTCTGAAAAAATTGTTCATTGTTGAATTTTGATAATGAATTAAAGTTTAATAATGAAAAAATGTGAACGTTTGGTCATTGATAAAATGAATAAGGGTAAGTATGTATGGTAATGAATTAAGTACATATATTACATTTATGTTGATGAGGATAAAATATTACCTATTCGTCAAATTCTGAAATAATTTCCATGCTTTTTGGCATGTCTTGTTGCAATGTATGGAGCTGAATGGTTTTTGAATTGTAATTGTAATGAATGTGTATGTTTTTGGGAGTTTAATCTAGAGTCAAAATGATTTTGTGACTTTTTAAAGAGGAAAGTTTTTTGTTTTAAAAACTGTTGTGCAGTAAATGGTTTTTTTAAACTGTAACGTTTTTTGTTTTGGTAAATAATAGTATCTGGGTTCAAGGGGCTTGGGCTACCACATTGCATGGCAGCAATCGATGGGAGCCCCATTCAAATTATAGGCCCAGACGAGGACAATGAGAAGTATTACTGCTAGAAAACTTTTATTCCATAGTTCAGTAGGCAGTTGTGGATGCAGAGGGCATCTTTACGGCTTTTTATGCCAGGTAGCATGGGAGTACTTATGCATAGCTATACACAATTATGCATAGCTCGCCCATTTTCAAAAAAATGTACAAGGGTATTTTCTGCCCCAATCCAGAGGCAGTGTTTCAGGGTGTTACAGTTACACCTGTTGTTATTGGTGACCCTGCCTACCCCATTCCTCTATGTCTCCTCAAAGCATATCCTCCATTAGCCACCCCTCCAACATAGTGTCCAAGGCTTCCCTAATGTTGACAGCAGTGTGACTATGGTCCATGACCTGAATGTGAAGCAGTGCCCACCTGTACCCTGCTCCCTCACCCCTGCCACCTACTTCTCCTGCCACCTGCAGCTGCCACCAGTGAGACGTCAGGGCCAGGTGCACGTTGTACATTTTGACTGCTCCAAATGTCCATGATAAGATGCACAACAGCCCCATCTGCCCTGGCCAGATGCTCCCTCACCCGCTCCCTGGCTACCCAGTACAGGGAGGGCACCACCTGCCTGCTGAAGGCGGTGCATGAGGGAATCTGGTACTGGAGTGCCAGCAGTACCGATAAAAGTCCATGCTCCCCACCATACTGAAGGGTTGGTCATCCAGTGCATTTAACCCACCCACCTGGTAATCAGGGATTTCCATAGGGATTGCATTGTGCTGCGAGGATCCCATGCGGGACCTGCGTGGATCTCACACAAATCCTGCTTGGGATTGTGGCCATTATCTATCTATCTATCTATCTATCTATCTATCTATCTATCTATCTATCTATCTATCTATCTATCTATCTATCTATCTATGTACAGGCGGAGACAGACAGGGGAAGGGAAAGGTAAAATGTATAAAGGGTATAAGGAAAGGTAAGGTAGGGTATATGTATGTATACAATGAGGACTGGGAAAGATTTTTAGTGCAAGCACCAGAGTTCTGTAAATGCAACCTGACACAGTAAGAGCTAACACAGAACAAGAGTCAAACAGCCTGGCCCTGCAATACAAAGGGTTACAGTGCCCTCCCCAGAGCCCTCATGATTGGTTCTGGGAGGCAGTAGGCATTGAGCAATCACAGGGTGCCATTCAACTGCCTAGGACCTGCTTGCGTTGCTCATTGGCCAGCGATTACATCCATCAGGTCCTTGCTGACTGCTCACTCCTCCCAGGCCCAGTTCAAGAGTTCAACACTGTTTCTGGCTTCGAGATGTCTGCTCTCTCCTCCCCTCTCCATACTTTCCGTTCATAAACAACTGCCAGACAATAACAAAGTAAATAATGAAAATGAAAGTTGTTAATAATTTCATTATTATTCATTTCATTTTCATTATTGTAATAACAAAAACTAAAACAAAGATTTCATTTTTGTTATCGATATAACAAAAATGAAGTGGAGACCCCTAACACTCACAGCTCTTGTGACTGTCAAGGTTCTCTTGCAGGTCCAATAGAGCCACTGCTTCGGGTTACCATCATTGGTTTCAGTGGGGTCACCACGTCAAGATTCACCTGGGAGGTCTGCCTCAATGACCTCCATAGACCCAAACCATTTGGGTTGTGATTCTCCATTGTCAGGGTCCACCGGCTCTAAGGAAAGTGGGATTTCCCCACTCCCATCAGTGGTTGGTTGTACAGTTGCCTGTGTAGACCGAATTGCACTGTCACTGTCATCAACGTCTTCATAGTCATCTACAAAGGCTGCACCACTTCTAAGTACACTGGAAACTTTAGGACAGACAACTCTGTGCCGTATGCGGAGGAACTCATCCAGTATCGTATTCCCAGTTTTTTCTTTGGTTCCAGATTTGACATTATGCCCTTTTAATTTCTTATCCTCCCCTCTGAGTCATTTGGCTTTAGCATGGAGCTGTTCCGGGGTTCAGGTGCAACCTACTAACGCTATGCGCATTGCCAGCTCCTTAAACATGTTTGGATTTCTAGATAGGGAACCAACTTTATTAGAAACTTTTATATTTCTTTAAACTGGTCTTATTCCGGTTATTACAAATGATATCAGTAATATTGCTGCTCTTACTACTGATTTAATTATAGGTGTTGCATTTGAAGTTACTAAGTGGTGTGTCTCCGCATTGCTCCAGTGTGGTCATTGGGACTGTGCATTCTCCTCTACCACCATAATCTCCATCCTTCTTCCTAGAGTACAGAGGACAAAGAATGGAAGCAGGAATGGCCACTTCTGTGTTCCATCTATGTGCCTCTCTATGCCCCTAGACAACTGGGCTCAAAGCTTGCACTTTTAAAAGAAAACTTCCATTCCCACTATCACATTGTGTGTGTAATTAACATGCCCGTTTCAAACTGCCATTCCAATGTTCCAAATATGCGGGTCTTGTAACACCTGTTCTTGTAAAAGTAGGATTTTGGGACCGTCATGCATATAAAAACCTCACAGATCTCGACTGAAATGTGTGCAGCAGAGCATTCTGACATGCACTAAATATGTAGGGAAATAAAAAATGCACTTGAATGGTGTACGTGTCAATGTGCTCTCAGTATTATGATATAATCATTTTTCCCCCACAAAAAACATTTTTTCCATTACAAATTGCCCTTTGAAATGGATATTTTTTTTTGGGGGGGGGGAGTTTGGAAGAAAACATTCTGTTCTTTAAAAAATGATTTTTGTTTTCTGGATCTCAGTTTGTGGGTTGTTTTCACTTATTTTGATTTTCATCAATGGGTTTTTAGGATACTTTCCCTTGTCACAATTTAATTTTCAAGTAGTTATCCCAGTAGAAAATGCTTCAGAGTAATTCACTATGGATTTGTTTGCGACATGTGAACACTTCATTAAGGCGGTAAATTAAAAATTTATTGTGATCCATGGTTCCCAGGGATTATCTGGGGCATCCCATCTTCAGATCAGCATGGATTTGCCACATCGTAGAAGTGTTCACTGTTTCATGTGTCACAAATAAATCCATAGTGAATTACCATGTGCTGTTTTCCGTGGTTTCTCACAGGGGTTACTATATAAAAACTGTAATGTGTGATAGAATCTTTATTGTGTCATGTGAACAGTTCAACACTGTCCAATCTTGGACTCTTGACAGGCTAGATCAGTGGGACCAATCCCATGGCCCATGTACGCCATGCACAACCCGCACGTGCATGTATGTGCATGTGTGCGCGTGTCCATTGACAGCACATTTTACCACATGGAACTCGTGCAGGACCCGTGCAGATCCTGCAAAGATCCCACACGGTGGGGGTTTGGGATTGCGACCACTGCTGATACTAGCAATGATGAATGTCCATTTGCCACTAACTGAGAAATTGGCATTTCGTATTTATGTAACATTTTATGTGACATGGGGAAGATGGAGAGTGTTTTTGCTGTCCCAAAAGTATAGATGGAGATAAAGTAGTTCAGATGATGATATCTTTCATTGGGCCAACTTCCATTGGTGATGGTATGTAAGTTTTCAAGCCACACAGAAAGAATGCTGAAAGGCTTGCATACACATACCCTCACCAACAGAAGTTGGTCCACTAAAAGTTATAATCTGAACTATTTTATCTCTAGGGTTAACTCTTAGGTGTTAATCCCATAAGGGGTTCTGCTAGTTCAAATGCTTTCAGGATTTATGGGTCCATCAATTAATAGTTAAATTATTCTTTTTAATATAAGGCACCAAAATATATAGTTTGTAACATTTAACACCTCTTAAAGATACTCGGACAAATACAGCTGGAGAACAAAATATAGAGGCATTCAAAAATATCTTGGCTTGTAACAATGCACAAGAGTATTGGAAATGCAATACAAATGTTGTCATCTATTATTAAGAATATTGATGATTGCAAGGTAACTTATATGCCATACAGAAATTTGTGTAAAGGCTCAGTTCAATTGTTATTCAGCGCATCGACTAAGCATTACAAAAAAATTTGCTAAGCAAACCGCATCGAACATCTGTCTCAAAAATGTTTAAATCAATAACAAAAGCAAAGTTTATTTGACTTGTAGTCACAATCTAATTCCATTCCCACATTTTCCACAGGCTAAGTAATTACAATTAACCACTGATTAATGCCTTAATTAATAACAAATTAAGATTCCTCAGTTTTCTTCAAGGACTGAATACACCTTTGTTTAACTAAGCATATTTTCTGCCATCATGAAAACAAAGTTTTATGGCTATTTCAATGGCATATTTAGGGACAGACACTAGCAGTTAATGGACCATCATTTTGATCTCAGCAATTTCCTCCTGTTTGGCTGAAGGTTTTATTTTAAAATGCAGAGACTATTAGATTCAACAGACTAGAAACACTTTGGGGCCAGCTTCTGTTCTCACTAAGGTATGAATGAGCAAAACTCAGCTTTTCTTTTTCAGAGGGGTTCTGTCTTTCAACAGATGTCAATCAGGGCTGAATTGGCCGCATTGTTTGCTATTTTCCTGCTTACTCTGTCAATGTTTTGGCATTCTTGCCACTGGTCCAATGGTATTTGCCAGCAGTTTCTGACATTTTGTGACAGTTTCTGACGTTTTGTGACATGTCTGACAATTTGTGGTTTTGCAACATTTTTGACATTTTACAATACTGTCCAGCTTTTGTGACAATATCCCCTTTGCTTTCCAGTAGTTCTCTCAGTATATAGACTCTATGTGGCCCTTAGAGCTTGTACTTAACCTCCCCAAGCTGCCTGTGGTACTTTATGGAAATTTTGCAGGGGTGTAAAATTTCCAATTTGCCAGGGGGAGGGGGTCTGAGGCCAGGCCACATCCAGGGAGCGGGGCCAAACCAGGGACTCTGACAGGGCTTCGCTTGGTATTCCGCCCACTACATGCACATACCCCACTGCCCACACTGGCACCCCACAGCAGGACTTGTGTCACCTGCTCCACCACCCACCCACTGGTCACAGCCCCCGCCCATTCCCCACCCCTGCAGTTACTAACTGACGACAGGAGGCAGTGACAGAGGTGTGAGGTCTGACTCCCTCCAGTTATCTCGGCGTCAGGGTCAGAGGTGAGTAATCGGGGCATATGGGCTGCACGCCACAGGGTCACATGTGCAGGCTGGGGCTGGGCATGTATGGAGAAACCCTGGGTGGAGGATTGAAAGCTAGGGGTTCTGAGCACCTTAGCCCCCACAAAGTTTAACCCTGCTTTGTGGTAATTTGTGGAAATTTCCAAAACTTTGTGACATTTGCAACATTTAAGTATTGGACTTGACTGAGGATACTGCACCAGCCAAACTGCAACAGATGGGCAGTTTCCAACAGAATTGTCGAAGACTGCGACATGCCGTTTCAGACCCAATGTCAGTCCCTGTATGGCACCTCCTTATGGGGCAATTTTACTTGTTTCATGTTGTATATTTGAGATTTTCTGATTGTTCAACAAAGGGCTCATTCAGATGTGGTTTAAAGAGCACTTATTAGTGCCAGTATGCAAATGTGAAGAATGCGTGCCCAGATGACATCTGAAAAGGCACCGCGCACACCATTGAGCTTGTCGGAGCAATGACAGGTGCACTCTACCGACCTGAAAAAATCAGGTTGTTGGAGCACTTTCTTCCACTTCCATTCTTGTTCTCAAGAACTGTGTCCCCTGAGCCTTCCCTGCTTTGTCCTTCCTTGTCCCCTTACCCTCAGCTTTGCCTCCTGTTTCCCCTCCTGTCTTTCCTCCAAATCCTGATCCTGAAACCTGTTACCTTCGGAAAAGCCTATATCCTGGATGTCCCACACCCTATCATCCCGACAACCATTTCACTCAGCCCCATTATAATGTAAGGAAGGCAAAAAGGATCTTCTTCCTGACTAATCCATGTTCTCCACAGATGTAAGCAGAGGGAGCTCATAACAGACCCAAGCTTCTAGCTCTGTACATTCAAATTAAAATTAGTTTAGTTCCAGGCAAATCAGGAAAACGGAGAAGGAACTTTTTTGCTGATATTTAACAGAAAGCTGGTTTAGCAAAAAAGAGTCATGATCTGCTATCCTTAAACTCAATGGAAGCTTTGTCGGAGCAAGGACTGCAGAGTCCAGTTTCCAAATTGTTTTTGCTTTGCTCCAGAGATGGCGAGTTTCTGTGATATTAAATAAAGCTGCTGTGTAGGAGGCTAGCCTGTTCTGCCAACTCCACTTGATTGTCTTTGCTGTTTGCCAAGCAAATTAATCACCTAAACATGACTTGCAGGGCTTGGATGAAATATATTCCGAGAAGCATTCAACATCACTCTCATAAGGGAAGAAAACAAACCACGGGTTCCTTAACTCCAGCGTCTAAAATTGATGTGCTTATCTTTAACTGATTACTTACTGGAGGAAGGAGAGAGATTGGGCTGTTCATATTTTTAACAGTTTTTCTTTTATACTGGTAAGCTGTACGGACAGTGGTGGCCTTCATAAGATGCCCTTTTGCTGGCAGATTAGGACTTGATCCTGCAAGGTGCAAGATTCAGCAAACAACCTTAAGCATGTGCTTAACTTTAAGCAGGTGAGTAGTCCCATTGACGTTAATGGGGCTACCCTGCTTAAAATGAAGCAGGTAGTTTAGTGTTTTGCTGGATTGGGCTAGAATGTCCACCACCTGGCAGTAATGAACCCTTGCAACAACTGAGGAGATCAGGAAATGCACAGCCTTCACCAACTTTTATTTACACCATTCAATTCTTTGTCCCTATACACTTGTGGATTTCCTCGGTACTGTCCTTATGAGTGGAGCAGGGTGAGGAACAAATCATTTGAGGAATTTCACCCTTTTTCAGTCTGAACAAATTATTACCAAACAGGTTCCAGAGTTCCAGAGCTGGAAGGGACCTCAAGGGTCATGTAGTCCAGCACCCTGCAGTGGTGCAGGACCTGCCCCACCCCAACTACCCGCACAGACAAAATCCCACTAATAGCTATAAGCAGAGACTGGGACAAACCAGAGCACACCGATGCCCGAAATAACTGAGAACAATTTTAGAAAAAGCAAAATCCAGATCTCCAAACAGGTGAACCACACCCATGCTGCAGAGGAAGGCAAAAAACAACCCTCAGAGGGTGAAAACAGACATGCCACTGACTGTATTTTAACACTGTTTTAACATTTGTTATGCATGTTGCAGGGCTGTATTGGTGCCCTATGCAGCCCTGCAACATGCATAAGAAATGTTAAAACGGTGTTAAACTGGAGTGAGTGGCAAGTCTCTTTTCACCCAGAGTCAACTGCCAGTCTGCCCAGAGGGAAAATGGTCATCTTCATCATTAAAAACTGATACAAAATATTCACTTAGACTTTGGTACATGCCTACATTATCTTTGATCTCTCTACCCCATCTTTACTATACAGTGGCCACACTTGTTCTTTTCTTGTTTTTTTAATATTTATGTAACTATAAAAGCTCTTGCTATTTAGCTTAATTTTCTGGGCAAGGTCTAGCTCAGATTGACTTTTGGCAAGTTTTGCTTTCTTCCTCCGTTTTCTAATCTCATGGAGATAGTTTTCTTTATTAACCAACCCATTTTTCCATCCCCTGTAAGCTCTCTGTTTATTCTTAATATCCTGTTTGATATGATTATTCAACCAATTGGGTCTAAGAATGCCTTCGTAGAAGATATTTTCCCACTCTAGGTATGTACATTTCAGAAATCCTCTGAATCTTGGACTTGAAGAAATTCCAGCTATCTTCCACATTATGGTTCAGAATTTCCTCAGTCCAATAAACCTTCCTTAAAATCTGCCTTTCTAAAATCAAAAACCTTAGTTATTGTTTTGTTATTAAGTATCCTTCCAACTAATTAATATATGATCACTAGATCCAAGATTATCCCCAGTAACTAAGGGTGAAAACAGACATGACGCTAACCACCCTTTAACCACCCTTGGTGGTTATTTATGCATGTTGCAGGGCTGTATTGGTGTCCTATGCAGCCCTGCAACATGCATAAATAACCACCAAGGGTGGTTAAAGGGTGGTTAGCATCATGTCTGTTTTCACCCTAAGTTCTCAATGATATTTTCACTATTTCCTAAAATCAGATCTAAAATAGCATCCCCTCTGGTTGTTTGAGTGACAATTTGATGAAGACATTTGTTATTTATCACAATACTATCAAATTTACTTGGCATTTGAGATTATTTAGTCTGTAACAAGTTCCTGAACTAAAGATATCCAGCAACATTTCTGGGTGGTAGATATATCCATTAGGGGGATGAATTACGGTCTCCGATAGCACCAAAACCATCCAAAAATGGCTGTTTTGAATTTAAATTCATAATCTATAAATCAAGTAATTACAGATCTTTTTCCATTTCAGGTTTTTGTTTTTTGCAGTGATTTGGGGCATTGACTTCAACTGGTAACTTAAACTTCAGCATAACTGTAACTGGCACTGACAACTGCATAATTCGGTTCACTACACTTTGATGCTGCGTGTCTCATCTTGTCTTAGTGTTTGCACTTCCTATGGTTGAAAAAGATCTGACACCGAAAAATCCGAAACCGAAATTAGATCCAAAATTCAGAAAGAACCAAAACTGAAAAAACTTAAACCAAAATTTCACCCTGAGTCCCACCCCTAACCCATATATTTTCACTTCACTAAAAAACATTTTCTTTGGTAAACAAATTTTTTACATTGAATTGTTTACCTGCCTCCAATTCTAAAGATCAGAGCTGGTTTGAAAAGCCTACATTTTGAATATATCTTCATGTCCTCAATCTGGTGTGTTTAATGTGATTTGGTGGCTCATAGAAAAGCATTTTCATAGGTCTAGTATTGAACAACAAGGTGCCTGCAATGACTTGGGGTTTCTAAAGCTGACTGCATCAGAAGAAAACCACCTCCCCCATACAAATCCATACCAGAACCCACATCTAGATCATCTTGAAATAATGTGCTTGCATTTTAAGCTCAATAGTTAATTTATATGCACAATAATTCTCGTTTCTTTCTTTCTTTTTTTATTTTAGCAAATGACAGGTTTCATATGAAAGTTTAATCAGCTTCCTAACAAGTTTTCAGGTTGCTGATTTTTCTACTGCAGAGCAACTTGCAGTATGGAACTTTAAAAGGCTTCTCTAATTTCTATTACAGTCAAAGACTGGATGGATCCAACATTTTACTTTGAAATTATGTTCTCCTTATGAACTGCTTATGAGGCAATTATATGTGCTGTTTAAGCTAGAACTGGCCAGAAATTGAAGTAAAATTATTTTAAAGAGACTCGGTGGTACTACTCGGTGAAAGGTAGTTACGGCTGTGTGACTGCCAGAGAGAGTTTAGAATAATGAGACACACAGGTAATCAGCATGAACTGACAGAGACGTATTTTTTTCCCCGTGGTTTCATTCCAAAGGGACCTGATTAGAGAAAACATTGGGCTTATTACTTCTGAGCGAACATTCAAAGTAGACTTGGCCAGAAAGAGAATTACATGTGGCATTAATATTTCAATCACCTATAAACTATAATATCTAACTAAAAATCACTATTTCAGGATTGTTCATTCCAGCTGGCCAGCTAACCAAATGATTTTACTCTTCACAGTCTGAAAGCGTGAATACTCAGTTGTGGAAAACAATCCAACTCTGATTAGCTCCAGTGCTTGGGGGAAAGACTCCTACAGATCAAAGACAGAAGTGATATATCAGGCCATCATTCGTGCTACCTCATCTAGAGTGCTTTAAAGGGGTAAATCTTCAAAAGTGCAAAAGGCTCTAGATATTCAGGTTCTAACAGAGTGAAGGCCTCTGAGTATTGTTTGTGCCACTGAGAATGTGTGGATTACCTTGCATCCTTTTCTCTGCATCAGGGACATCATTTCAAGAGAATTCTAAAGAGGGGAAATTGTGTCTCCTGACAGGATTGGCCTCAAGGCTACTGGGGGCTCAAGGAACTGGTAGCAAGATGCAGCAGTTTCTGGGTTTCCAGAACCTCCTGAGCAATTTCCCCCATAACAGAGCATGAGCCACAAGCAGCAACACAGAGCTTGCTGCTGCTGTGAACACACAGGGTGGTGATGCAGATGAAGGGGAATATTTTATGCAAGTTGCTTTCTCCCAGAGTTCAGCATAGCAATACAGAAGTTGTTATAGTAGTGCATGTAACTAGGAGGAATTGCAAACATCTTAGTGGATAGGATTAAACCTCTTCGTAGAATGGGCTTTGCAGGCCCCTTTCTAGAATGGATCAAATTAAATTACAAAACACTCATGGCTAACCTCTTGATTAATGGTGAGACCACACAAGCTATCCTTCTGGAAAGGGGCACCAGGCATGGCTGCCCACTCTCAACCTTGCTCTTTGACATCATGCTTGAGCCTCTTTCGGCTGCAATCAGACAGAACAAACAAATATCAGGGGTGAAGGTTGGGGAAATTGACTATAAGACCGCATTATATGCAGTTGATACAATGCTATTCTTTACCAAGCTGAAAGAATCTATACTTGAACTTACTGGACACATTTTATAAGGTGTCTGGACACAAAATAAATTTGACAAATAAGAGATGCTCCTCTTCCATGAGCAAAATATTCGTAGATCTGTCTTAGATGGATTGATCTCTTTCAGAATACAGAACAAAGCCCTAAGATACCTGGGTGTGCAACTACCCAAACATTTGCAGCACCTATATGAACTCAATTTTATGCCCTTGCTGGAAGAGTTTGAACAAAAAGTCACCAGATGGTCTAATATAGCTTGCTCATGGACGTGACATATAAATCTTATAAAAATGACAATATTACCCCAAATAATCTATACTATAATGGCCCTCCCGATAGACATACCCGAAGATTTTTACTCTAAGACCAATAAACTTATGTCACAGATAATATGGAACAAAGGTAAACCTAGAATCAGAAGAAGCATACTCCATACCCGAAAACAAAAAGGGGGAATTAACATACCCAACTTCATACTCTATGTATGAGCTTCCGTTCTTTGAGCTATCAAGCTCTGGTTCAGGGGCTCACAGGAACCGGAATGGGTCAGATTCAGGAAACAGACGTTTCAACTTGAGGACCTTAAACCACTGATACTAGGTAAAACGCCACATACAGGCCAAATGACAACAACCCATCCATTCTTCAGTTCTGTGATGAAAATATGGACAAGCTATAAACTAAACTGAATATCATAGATGGAGCTACCCTTTGTATCCCCATATTTGGACCACAACTCTTAGCAGGGGGATATGATAAAACCCTAGCTGCCAGATGGAGGAATAAAGGTTATTTTAAGGGAAGACACTTATTTGGAGGGGAGAAATTTAAAACAAAAGAGGACCTAGAAGCTGCGTTAAAAGAAAAAGTGGACTTCATGTTATCTGCACGCCTGAATAATGTCTTTAATAACCCCATTACCAGAAAGCTATTTTCAAGAAAAATGCACGGCACAAGGTTGAATGTATACTGTTTGAAAACTTTCCAGATAAGGGATTGATTTCATCTTTATATAAAAGGCTACAAAAACGTATGGTGAAACCTGATTCAGACTATTTAAAACAATGAAAAAGGGACCTAGAGTAGACATGGTAATTTCTCAAAAAGAATGCTCATTCATTTGGTAGCATATGCATCGATGTACAAACTCTTTGTTAGTCAAAGAGGTACAGCTAAAATTAACACTCCGACTTTACACAACACCTAACAAAGTAAATAATATGAAAAAGCACTACCCTACGTCCTGCTGGCAAGGTTGTGGCTCCTATATTTGCACTGTTGGTGGCTCTGTCCTAAGGTCACCCCACTGTGGGAGGCCATTTGGTCTCATATAAATGACTTATTTTGCACTAATTTAGAAATAACACAACAAGTGGTGTTGCTAGGTCTTTTCCCCGACATACCGTTAATAAAAGATAGGAAAGAAACCTGTCAACAATTGATTTTAGCTGCAATACACACCATAGCTTGTTCATGGAAATCAGAACAGGACCCAACAAAACAAGACTGGAGACTGTGGTATCTAATCACGATGGAGAAAATCTCAGCAGACCTATTGGACAAACTAGCTTTTACGCAATCTGGAATCCATGTTGACCCATCATAACCCAATCTGGTTTACCAACACTGACCAAGGAGTCCATTTACCTGATTGAACTGTAGCCTGTGAACACTGGGTGATTTCAGACGTGACGCGGTGAGATTCACCACAGTGAATCCCACCCCGGTGTCAATTGCGTCACCGCGGGCCTTGGTGAGCAGCGCGGCCCCAACAGACATGACAGGGGTGGCACCACCACCCAGGGCCAACCGGAGTGAACACGGGCTGGGGGAACCCAACAGACGTGACACGGTGGCCAGAACTGCGGTGGGAGCCCCACAAGGCACCGGGGTTACGCGGACGCAAACATGGTCGCCGGAGGGCAAACAAAGCCAAAGACAGCAGAGGGGCCTGCCCAGGGAAGGGAAGCACGAAGGGAGGGGGTGGAGGGAGCAGCAGCGTGAGTAGTGCTCGCAAACAGCAGCCGCACAGAAGGCGTGTGCTAAGGCTGAAGTGACAGAGGGAGGCACACACCAGGGAGGGACAGGGAACCCCACGGCCGGTCAGATGCACGGGAGGTGGGGGGGGAGAGGGGCCAGCATGGCCAGCCCACAAGGAGGTTGAGGGGGCAGGACCCCAGCGGGCAAGGGGAAGGGGTACCCAGCAGTCCAAGGACACAGGAGACAACACAAGGCACAGTGAAGCACAATAGGTGTGTATTGAGGACACAAGCAGCACCGGGCTGGCACAGAGCCATACAGAGTGGGAGCACGTGGGGCCAGGGCACGGGAGAAGGGGAAGCAGCAAGGGGGGCACAGGGCCCAGTCCGGGAGGGAGGGAATCACCACAACGGCCCACCATGGAGGCCACACAGAGGGGGCCGGGGTGGCGGCAGCGGGTCCCAGGTGAGGGGATGACAGGCAGGCAGGTGGCAGTGGGCCCCAGGGGGTCCAGTCATCCTGAAGAGGCAGAAGCCAGTGGCGCGGGCACCCATGCCACTGACGGAACGGAGGGGCTGAGGAGGCAGCCAGATGACAGATGGGCCAAGAGTGTCCTACACTCAGCTTCAGGGGCTCCCATCAGGTGGAGGGGCAGTACCGACAGCAGGTGCACATAGCGGGGCTACTGCCACAGTCCTCGGCAGAAGCCGCGGCCAGTCATGTGGAAGCAGATCAGGTAGAAGGACTCGAAGGGATCCGCACAGCTCATCCCGAGTTGCACATCAGAGTGGCTGCACACCTCCGACAGGGCCGACAGGTCAAGCCTGGGGGGGGGGCAAGCCATAATCAACCGCAGAGGACCAAGGCAGGTGGGACAGCTCCAGCAGATGGTAGCAGGCAGCCCCGTGGGAGCGCGGATAACCACAGACACCCTGCACGCTGATAAAGTAGGACACGGCCACAGCAGGGCCACCCTCATACAGGCAGGTTGCATATTCCGGGCAGGTGCACACACACTGAGCAGAGGCCGTCTCGTCAGGGCTCCATGCCGCTAGGCTCCCCCAGCGTGTCCGGTAAATGCCCCTCAGGGAAGGGGGCGAGCCCCAGCTCCTCACAGTGCACGTGGCAGTCGCCAGCGGTCACACCATAGCCAAAGCACAGCATACCAAAGCTCAGGCACCGATAGGCATCCGGCCGGGTGGGCAGGGAGTGCAGGCTCCACTGAACAATGGGCGAAAGCCACAGGTCACACAGGGCCATGCTCTCGCAGGCGGTCCAGGCACGGACAGAGCCCCCAGAGCCTCCGAGCGGGACTTTGGGCTGGGATGCAGCCGCCATGGTACAGCTCCTGGAGGGTCTGATCTGCAGCAGCCGTGGGGGCAGCATGGGATGTGGGGTCGGGGGGCTGGACAGGCAGACAGGGGCTGCCAAGGCCGACAGATACCGGCTGGACAGGAACAATGAGGCCACTGTGGAGGGATGCGAAGGGAGCAGGCAGCGCACAGCTGCCAGCATGCAAGGCTGGAGAGCCCCACACATACACACCTGCCTGTGGAGATAACGACTGCACGTGCACGCACAGGGAGGGGCAACAGCCTGAGACCCAGGGGCCTACTCAGTGTACCCCCAATGTCGGACCATAGCCGGTACCTTGGGGTGGGGCACATAACCGAGTTGTGCCTGATGCAGGACGTCCGTGAGACTGGGTGTGTGTGTATGCACCTGTAGGAAAGAAAGCACTCGGGCATGGTTAGGTGTGATAATACCATTTATTGTGCTCCCCCATCCCTGCCCCAGACCCCAGTACACCCGTGTGCGCCCATGCCCTTCCCCCTCCCACCCCCCCTCAGTGGTCCTGGATGCCCCTCCCCACCCCATTTCCTATGCTGCTCTGCCTCTGCCCCTCCCCTATCCCCTGCTGCCCCTAGGCCGTCCCCATCCCCTGCCAACAGGGATGGTCGAGGCTACCAACCCCCCTCGTCTGAGGTGGAGGAGGAGGTGCTGTCAACCGGAAGGGACGGGGACCCTGCCCCCTGATTGCTGCCCTCGGGGGGGGGGCCTGTCCCCCCCCTGTGCTGCCTGCGGTCATATTGGGGCCCAGAAGACCAGCTGCTGGATTCCGAGCTGTGGGGGCACGGGTCCTCTGATCCATGGGCCCGGGTGCTGTTGGGGCGGTGGAGGTTGTGGCGCCGGCAGGATCTGTGGTATGGCTGGGTGTGTGTGTGGAGGGGGCATGGGTCCAGGTGCTAGCATGGCACCCGGCGGGGCTGCTCCCAGTATGAAGGCACTCAAGGCCCTGGCCTGCAGGAGTAGGGACGTGCCCTGCTCCAGTGAGTGGTCCAGTTTACAGCCGAGCTCCTCAGACCGGTGATCCTGCCGGTCCAAGTGGGCCTGGAGTGCCTCCAGTTGGTGGTCCATGTCCTGCTTCATCAGCCACCGGTCCTTTCGCATCTCCGCCAACAGCGCCTGGTCCCTCCCCTCCACCTGTTGCAGGGCCCTTGTGGTCCCCTCCTCCAGCCGGTGGATGGCTTCCATCATCTCCTTGGTCTGCTGCATGCTGGTGGTGACCAGCTCCTGCGCTAGGTCCTCCCGGTGCCTGCATGCCTGCGCTCAGTGCGCCCGCATCTTCTGGGTTGGCGGTACCAGCAGTCTTTGGCCGCGGCCCTCCCATGCCCGGTGTGGCTCTGTAGGGTGATAGAGGGGTCGGTTAAGCATGTGGGGTGGCATTCCCCTGCCCCCCTCCTGTCCCTGTACTCCGGACTCTCCTTCCCCCAAGGATGGGCACTGCTCGCTCCTGTGCCGCTCCCTCTGCCCGTGCCCCTTCCCAGCATCCAGGACGGGGGGTGGGGTGGGGTGTTGCTGCTGTCCCCTTCCACCCCCTGTGGCCCCTCTCCCCTTGTGGTCCCTGCACATGCCCTGCATTGCCCCTACCTGCTCCCTCTGTGTCTGTTCCCTCTGAGGCCAGTCAGTCACTGGAGCTGGTGTCTGCCCGGTCCTTGGGGCAGCATGCCGTGAGGTGCAGGGTGACTGTCTCCTCCTCACCCTCCACCTCCTCTGAGTCAGCTGGGGCGTGCGTGCCCTTGCCGGAGGTCAGGCTGGGGGTGTGCCGGGCACACATGCCCGAGGTTCCTGGCAGCTCCTCCGGGGCTTCTGTGCCCGTTGCCCGGCCGTGCCCGGGGCTCTCTGGCTGTATGGAGGTGGGTTCTCATCTGTGGGCCCCTCCTCCTGGGCGCCCCCTCCTACCGGGTGCCGGGCAACTATGGAGCCCTTGCGGTGGAGCACCCGGCTCAGCACATCCAGGTAGGGGGAGGCCCGTGTCGCCCACCCAGGGCGCCGGTTGTTGTCCATGATGTCCTCGAACCCCATTTTCATTTCTTTTATTTTTGTCCGGCACTGTGTGGGCGTGCGGTCATATCCAGCCACCCCCATCTCCGTGGCTATCTGGGCGAACACCTGCTCATTCCGGGCGTTGATCACCAGCTCGCCCTGCATCTCAGGTGTTGCCCAGATAGCAATTAGGTCATGGGTCTCTTGGAGCCCCCACTGACCCCCCCCGTGGTACTGGCGCCTAGGTGTCAGCCCCTCTGCTGCCTCCTCCTCCTCCACGGCCCCCGCCGCCTTCCCTGGCTCCCTCTGGCCTCGGGTTCCTCCAGGGCGCATGCCCTCTTGCTGGTCTGTTTGTGGGTACAATGGGGGCTGCTGGTTAGGCTCCTGGTGGCTGTGGTTCCTCCCTCCTTCCCCCCTCCCATGCCCCACCTCCCTGGCCCTGACCCACCCACTCCCGGCTGCATCCCCTTCCTTCTTCTGGGGTTCCCCCTGCTGCTGCTGCTGCACTGCCTCCTCCTCGCCCTCTCGCTCTATCCTCTGCACGTTTTCTGCCTCCTCCTCTCCATCACCTTCTTCACCACGTTCCCCTACTGCTGTCTGCCCTTTAAATCTCCCTCCATGTGCCGCTTGTTGTTGGTTGCCTGGCAGCGACATTGCGTGCCGTTACCATGGCCCGTGGTTATTTCCTTTCACTGTGGCTGGGGGTTTCTCTTCAGATGTTGCTTTTCTTTCACCCCTGCCATGGTGACCATTCACCACACTTCTGGACCTCCTCCCGCCCCGACCTCACGAAGCGTGGTTAGCTTCACCCTGGGCCGCGTTTGACTGTGGTGAACATCTGGATGCGAGCAAACAGACGTGCACGGCTCTTTCACCACCACACGCATTTGACTGAGGTTGACTATGGTGAATGCCGAAAACGTAACGTCTGAAAGCACCCACTATCTCAGAACTATGTACAAGCTCTGCTACATGATACTAGCCTTACTTAGATTACTACCTAAGCCTAACTGACCCAATCAACTGTTTGTCTTAATTTCAACCAGCTTCTGCTTCTGTTTGTTGACAGAAGTTTGGATTGGATTTGCAACAAGTTAACAACAAAGCATAGTGACAACAGCATGGCACAACTGTAAATGTAATATTTTTTTCTGTGATACTTGTATTCAATCTTCCTGATACTTTTGCTTAATCATCCTGCTCTCTGAGTCATCTTTTTTCTTTCATAAAACAATAAAAATATTTTTTTTAAAAAGCAAAACATCATTCATTCATTCATTCATTCATTCAAACTTCTTCCCCGTCCTTCGCTTACATAAACCACCCTGAGCCTTACATAATGAAAACACACAACATAAAAATACAATTAAGAATTAACCCCCTTTAAAACTTCATAAAAAATCCACCTTCATCCCTAAACTCCTCCACCTCAACCCCCAGCCCCACCTGCCAAATGCCTTGACAAAAAGAAAAGTTTTCCAGAATATTCTCAAGCTCTGGTTCTGACAGACCTCCAGGGGAAGGGGTTTCCTTACTATTGGGGAAGCAACTGAGAATGCCTCTCTGCAGGCCTTTGTCGTATGAACAAAACTGGCTGGTGGTACCCACAAGAGAGCAATCCGTCCACTGAATGTTGTGGGTGCAGCCACTTAAGCTAGGGCTGGCCCGATTCCGCACATGCCCTTGGACGGGAAATCACAGCCGCCACACTTCGGGCGGGTGAGAGGAGCAGGCCACGCAACCTCACTACATCCCATGGGGAACCCCAGTGGGTGGGCTGCAATCAGAAGTCCCACCATGCCCCAGGGCAGGCTGAGGATCCGACCACATGTTTAGGTACCCAACCCAACCCCACCCCATCCCCAACCCAACCACTATCCCACCCCCAGCCATAATGTGGCCACATGGGGATGGCAAACGTGGCTGCTGCTCAAGGCCCTGCAACAGACAAGCCACATGGACAGCAGCCCCATAACCCAATCCAGGCAGCATTACCCCACGTTGGGCAATACTGCTATGGACTGTGTCCCTGGCCTATGCAGGGTAATGCTGCCTCAGTTGGGTAAATGAGGTTTACCCAAGATTTTCTCCATCATGATTAGATACCACAGTCTCCAGATCCAGTCTTGTTTTGTTAGGCCCTGTTCTGATTTCCATGAACAAGTTATGGTGTGGTGTGTATTGCAGCTAAAATTGAGGCAGCGTTATGGCACAGAGACGGCCTTGGTGGCCTTGGTCGACAACCTCCTGGTACATCTAGATAGGGGTCATATGACCCTACTGGTTCTACTAGATCTATCAGCAGCTTTTGATACCGTGAACCATGAGATGTTGGTGACTTGCCTACGGGACCTGGCCGAGGTGGATGGGATTGTTCTGCAATGTTTCCGTTCCTACCTCATGGAGAGGTCACAGCGAGTGGTACTAGGGGACTGCACATCATCCTCTGGGGACCTCTTCTGTGGAGTCCCATAGGGTTCCATTCTGTCCCCTTTCTTGTTCAATGTGTATATGAAGCCACTTGGGGAGGTCATGCGCATCTGTGGGTTCGTTGTCACCAATATGCACCCAGGTGTACTTATGTTTTTCAACTGACCCAGGCCCTGCTGTCCCAGTGTCTGGCTGCTGTGGGAGATTGGATAAGGTTGAGCCAATTGAAGCTAAATCCTGACAAGACAGAAGTGATGCTGGTGCGGGGAGTCGGTGATCTGGGAGAGGGGAATAGCCCCGTCATTGGGGGTGTTTGCCCTCCCTTGGTTCCATTTGTGTAGAGCCTGGGGGTGCTCCTGGACTCACAGATGTGCCTGGATCTCCAGATGTCAGCTGTG
Organism: Sphenodon punctatus; assembly: GCA_003113815.1. Lineage (NCBI taxonomy): Eukaryota > Metazoa > Chordata > Lepidosauria > Sphenodontia > Sphenodontidae > Sphenodon > Sphenodon punctatus. Next base: position 4,269,515 of record QEPC01006430.1, on the reverse strand, counting down.
GCCAGGAGTGTCTTTCGCCAATTACATCTGGTGAAAAGGCTCTGCCCATATTTCTCGGACGCTGACCTCACCACAGTTATCCATGACCTCACCACAGTTGTCCATGCATTTGTCACCTCGAGACTGAACTATTGCAATGTGCTCTACATGGAGCTGCCCATGGTGCTGGTTTGGAAGCTGCAGCTGATGCAAAATGCAGCGACCTGCCTTCTTACTGGGATGGACTGCAGGGAGCACATACAACCAGTGCTCCGAGCACTCCACTGGCTGCCTATTGTCTTCCAGGCCTGATTCAAGGTGCTGGTTTTAACCTTTAAAGCCCTTCATGGCTTGTGCCCTGCTTACCTGAAAGATCACCTTATCCCCTGGGATCCGGGGCAGCCTCTGTAGTCAGCGGGTTCAGTCCAACAGGCAGGTGTTCTCAGAGGCTACCCCTTCACTGTGGAATGCCCTCCTGGTGGAGGATCGGATCTTCCGGCGAAACTGTAAGACCTGGCTCTTTCGTCAGGCATTTGTCGGGGGCAGGGGGGAGGTGAAGGGTGGGTTGGGTTAAGTGGGATTCAGAAGGTTGGGGGTTTTCTGCAGATTGGTATTAGTTTTATACTGCTGCTTGGGATTTTATGATTGTTGTATTTATGTATATTTATATTTATATTTTTATAATGTATTGTTGTTTTTACTGCATTTGTGTTCACCACCCCCAGTCACCTGTGTGTGAGAGGGGTGGGGCATAAATGGAAGAAAATAAATAAATTAATTAAATTAATTTGTTAGTGGTCCTATTTACATGAGATGGACCCACACATGCCCACGCAGGTCTGCTGCATGTAACCACCATGGTGGGTGGGCGGGCAAGTATGCATGTGTGCTCTTGTGAACCTACCTCCACCCATCACCCATGCACGGAGCAATTGGCCAAAATGGTGCATGCTCTGTACATGGAGATGGGTGGAAATGGGTGTGCTCCCGTGTACACCACTCCCCTTGCTGCCCACGCTGCTGCGTGTACAGCCATTCCACCCCAGCTGCCACCCATTTAAGAAGGGCCAGTGTCTTTTGTGGCTTCACCCTGTCAGAGAACACAAAGCCAGTATATCCTAGCCATTAATGTCTTTCCTGCCCCATGCACTGTGCTGGTCATCATATACATTAAATCACAAGAACCCCTGGTTTATACTCAGCTGTAGTGAGGCAGGTTAGTCCAGTGGTTGGGTTGCTAGTTGAAGAACAGGGTTTATTTCCTCCTCTGATGAGCTCTGGGAGGTGTGGCTTCTGAGGCAGGGGGTATGGCTTCTGGGGCAGTCTTGGGCCCTGGCAGGTCTTCTTCTTCTTCTTTTTTTTTTTTTTTTTACAAATTAGGTACTGATCCTAGCTCTACACCCCCAGACCATAGGTTATTGGGAGGAAGGCCCAAACTCTTGCCATCTCATTTCATTTCATTTCATTTATTATTAAGCTGAGCCATTATTATTATTATTATTATTATTAAACATTTATAAAGCGCCAGTAACAACCTGGCGCTGTACAGAACATATAATCAGCTGCGGTCCCTACCTGTGGCTTACAATCTAAAAGA
>QEPC01006430.1:4255586-4266728 GCA_003113815.1 Sphenodon punctatus | reverse complement strand
AATCGAGGCGAGAGATGACCAGAGCATGAACAAGAGTTTTGGCAGACGAGACAGAGAGAAAATATGTTGTGTAGTTTCTACTGATTGGCTATCAAACGGACAGAATTTTTCCAGATAGGGGGTCCCATCCAATCTCCCTTCGTACACCCTAGAGGGCAACACATTGACTCGTGCACATAAATATTTGCCCCGAGGTGAATCCAATGCCAAATAAGGGGCCATGGCCTCAAAACCCAGAGCCCACATATGGTAGTCCAGCAAGTGTCGGGTTGCATGGGTGCTGGCAAGGTCTCGCTGCCTAGCAGTGTCTCTAATCTGGCAGATCATGTCCCTTTGCACACAACCAAGGGGCTGCCCCTGAATATAAGGGGTAAATAATCCCAATTGCTCCAGATACTGCTCAACACTGCGTGTCCAGGAATCCTTAAAACGATCTTTGAACAAGGAATGTTCTAAGCCCCCCTCTCTCTGGGCCGCCTCACAGCTCTGGAACCAGAATTTCATGGTGCACTCCCAGGCCACTGAATCCCAATCTACTTGACCCACCTCTAGTCTAGCCGTCGATGCCGGGGTGCCTCTGGGTATCCTCAAAAGCCTTTGAAAAAAGGCGAACTGGGCCTTACTCAATGAATATTTTCACAAGGGCCTCCATAATTTTACTCCATACATAAAGACTGAGGCAACTTTCTTGTTGAGTACCTGGATAGCCAAACCTGGGGCGGCTTTTCCAGTTTTTCTAAACAGCCTCACTATTGCCAGAGATGCGGGTTTTGCGGCTTCTATCATCCTACTGGTGTGGGAATTCCAACTCTCCATATTCTGGAAGCATATACCCAGATATTTAAATTGGAATACCTGTTGGATTGGTTTGCTGTCGAGCTCCCACCCATATACCTTCCTTTCCTTAGAGAACACCATGACCTTGGACTTGTAGCAATTTAATTCCAACTTATTTTCCTGACAATAAAGTGCAACACGCTTTAACTGATGGAGTAAACCCAGCCTAGTCTGGGAAAGCACCGCAAGATCATCCACATAAAGTAGACAGCCCAGAGGGGTCTCCCCCAATCCATGCGGGAAAAACTGAGCTGCTGCCAACAGCGGGGTCAAATCATTCAGGTACAGGTTAAAAAGGGTAGGGGCAAGGACACACCCCTGCCGCACCCCTCGGTAAGTACCCACCTTACCCAACAGATGTCCTTCTCTATTCAGTCTGACCTGCAATATTGTTCTTTTATGCAGATTGTGTATCAGTGCTAATAACCTTTTGTCAATATTAGTACTGTCCGGTTTCTACCAGAGGCGGCTTCTACTTATAGTATCAAATGCCACCCGATAATCCAAAAATGTCACAAACAAACGCTTATTACGTGAGTTATACTTTTCTACTAAGTACTGAAGAATATTGTAGAGCGGCCTTCCATGAACCCTGCTTGTTCCAGCCTAATAATATTATTTTCATGAATCCATCTAGTCAGCCTCAACAATAGAACCTTGCCATATATTTTACTGATCACATTTAGCAAGCTAATTGGTGTGTAGCAGCGGGTTCTGATCTTGGGCCCTTCTTATATATAGGTACTAATATAGCCATCCCCCACCCTATAGGGACATTTCCCGTCTCAGCCACCCCGAGCTGTTTTAGGAGGGGCGGGGTAGAAATTTGATTAAATAAATAAATAAATAAATTACCGTGCATAGTACTGCCAGGACCGGGACCCACTAGTCCATATTAGCCTTAATGCAATATATTTGCACAAGATCGGAACCTGGGGCCTTAAAATTTTGGAAGGAGGTTATATGGAATATGACCTCCTCCTCCGTAATAAGAGGCCAGGATGGACTGTCCCTAACGTCCAACAAAGTTGGACAACGTTCAACAAAGTTGAACTATGCTGCATGTCCGGGTTCTTATATAGGTTCCGGAAGTAATCTTCCCAAGAACTTGCTGAAACTGGGTAGCAACTCGCAGGAACCCTCCCTTTGCCAGGATCGACCATGAGTCTCCAAAAATCCTTGGAATTTTTTTCCCATGCTGCTGTCAGAATTTCCTGCCAGTGATGTTGGGCATAGATCTGTTTCTTTTGTTTGACCAGTAACTTATACTGCCGTTTAAGCCTAAAAAATTATTCTGGAATAACAGAGTGAGACGTCTGTAGATATTGTCTATAGGCAAGGCGACATGCCTTCCATGCCTGTCTACATTCAGCATCAAACCACTTGGGATTCCCCCTTGGGGTGCTATTCCTGAAGCAAGCTGCCCCACACGTCTTTAAATAACACGTTATACCTGAGACCAGGTCGTCAAAAATATTGACTGCCTCTGACCTATCTGGGGCAGTGAGGAGTACAGTTCTCTGTTCCCTACATCCCTCTGCCCACAGAAATCCACGGACTGACTCTGCACCTGATTATAGGGTTGCAACCTTCCACTAAGGAGGGTGGCTCTTCCTCCATAATATTTCCCAAGTCACCCGCTCCCAGGTCGATGGCAAAAGCCACCGGGAGGTGATCACTAATAGTAGGGGTGTCTACCCTAAAAGTCCGGATTGTATTAACGAGGCTTGGGGTAACTATAACATAATCCACCATGCTAGACCCTTGGTGGCCAAGGAAGGTGAACTCATCTTCCTGGTCCTGATATCCGGAACCATTCAAAATGCACAATGAAAAGCCTGCACAAGCTTAGCCAGCTGAATACCAGAAGAGTTTCTCTTCAGGTCCTTTGAGACCCTAGTATTTAAGAAAGAATGTTTAGGTTGGATGTCTATCTCCACATACGGAAGCAGCTCCTCGATTGCTGCTCCTAGCCTGGCATTTAAATCCACTAATAAAATTACATGGTCCTGTGGGTACGCCAGAAAAACATCCTCCATAAAGGTCTGTAATATATCCCATATCCGCTTGTCAAAGGACCCTGCATTTATAGGTGGAATATAACCATTAATAAAGACAATCGAGTCTCGACCCAACTGAATTACCAACCCTTGAACCATATGTGGGCTCCCCTTTAAAGGGATAATTTGTGGGTCCAGTATATCCGCCACTAGGCAGACTAGCCCCCCTCTTGCTCTGCCTCCATGGTGGGATGAGTCAGCTGGGACACTGTAAGCCCGATAGTTGACTAATTCTATAGGCTGTGTCTCCCAGGTTTCTTGGGCAAATATTAAATGGAAATTCTGAAGATATAAAATGAATTCCTCTTGAGTCAAGCGGTGTCGCCATCCAGCTATATTCCAGGAGCAGGCTCTAACCAATCCTGGATCCAAGCCACCTGTACGACATACCTTTCATGCCAGCGCTTCCCCCTTCCCCTCTGGGGCAATAGCAGTCTCACTGACATCCTTGAATGCCAGGGGACTGGCGGTGGCAAAGGGGGAAGGGGGGGAGTCTTCGCTAAGAGTGATAGGGACTATCTCCCCTATCTGTTGGGGAGTAGGAGGGAGTAACAAAGTATCCTCTATGACTGGAAACTGAGGGGGGCAAGAACTCACCCCCAGGACCATGCCTGAGCATGTAGCAGAAGGGGAGACCCCGGGGAGGGGGTCAGGCATCACCACATTCTCCCCTGCCAAAATATCTGAGAGTATGTCCCTCCCCCTGTCAATCCCCTGGGCAAGACACTGGAGCCTTTCTTGGATGGAGGAAGTCTGTGCAATGGAAGTCTGTGGGGGCCATTGCGACACAGTCCCTTCCGCCCCTAATAGACCCCCCTTTAATCTGGGAACTGTGGGGGCAGAGGTCCTAGCTGTGAGCTACATAGGTGGGGTGCAGACGACTGAACCTGGAGGTCCCTAAAAAGCTCCCCCACATGTACCCCGCATGTAGACAGCAAACAGGCCTGGAATAAAACTCTATCAGCAAAGTGGGGCACCCTGAAATGGACTATAAATCGCTGCACATATCTATAGGATGGGAGAAGCTGGAACGACCCACCAACCCCCGCCGGGATCCGGCCCATGATTTTTTCCAGGTAGGAGACAATTGCCCACTTAGAATTCCATCGTGGGAATATCCCATTCGGCAGGGGCTGCACTCGAAAAGCAACAGCTCCCACTATTGGGACTGATCTCCTAGGGTTTGGGGGAGGGCTGTGGTTCAACTCCACTTGAGTCTGTAGCTGGACAAAAGAATCCCCCCCCCCCAACAACCTCAGTCCCATTTGGGGGTGATAGGTCATGTGATTTAACAGGGGGTGCGCATAAGCCCCTGTCTGGTAATGCCCCCAGACCGTTATCCTTCAGTTCCATAAAGTCTCTAGCCAGACTCTGTAGTTGATCTTGTTGCCCCTTCAGCAGCATAGTAACTTCCCCCAGCTTATCCAACAGCTGGCTCATTTGTGACTGTAATGAGACACACTGCTCCCTAACTAAATGACAACACTTCAAACTGATAAAATTTGGCAATAAATTGCTCTCAATAGAGGAAAGCGAGGCCCTCGGTGAAAAAGGGGTCCAAATAAAGAAGCTCAGGGTTCGGGTCCCCCAGACCCAGAGCTGACTCTACCAAGTGAAGCAAGGGTCGCCGGTGTCATCCCTTACAGGCGAGGTTTCAGCTGGGCCTGTCGCTGTGAACGCAGGAAATGAAAAGAATCTAGAGAAGGCTGAGTGGTACGGGGATTAGCTCCCATACCTGGGGGGGTAGAGCCCCTCTTCTTCTTAGCGCCCCCTTAACAGCCATGTCAACCATGCCTGTCACGTCCCCAGCAGTCAAACAACCCCAAGTGGATGAGTCTGAAAAAGCAGAGTTCTGAGCTCGCACTCCAAGACACTCCAACGGGCACTCAAAAGGGCACGTGAAGCCATAGGTTCACCGGTGACTTCTTTTCCCTGCAGGACTGTGGTTCCACCCCCCCTGCCAGCACCAGGCTCTGGGAGTCCCCAGCTGACAGGTAGGTGTAATTCAGCAGCGCAGCAATGGGGCTCTTCTCCGGCAGAGTCCCTGACCACAGCCACGACGGCCGACCAACGGCCCGACCAACAGCCAACACCCTTTGGGTGTTGCCCAAGGGCTGGTGCCCGCCGGGTCCCGCCCTTGTCTTAATTACCTGTGGGAGGGAGGGATGCAGGCTTGAGTGGCAGGGTAATCCTCCACTGGGGGCTCTCCCCTCCTCTAGCCCCAGCCACACACTCTCCCCCTCTGCACAGCCCGCCCTCTGGGCCCCGCCTTGCCTTGATTACCTGTGGGAGGGAAGGATGCAGGCTTGAGTGGCAGGGCAATCCTCCACTGTGGGCTCTCCCCTCCTCTAGCCCCAGCCACACACAGCACCCCCTCTGCACAGCCCTCTTGCCATCTTGACAAATCTCCTGATGTGAGAAAAAAAAAATCCTTCACAGTCCTATAAAAGGCATCTGGCATCTGTCTGCAGCAGTGATCCGATGACCCAGTCCTGCTCTTTGCAAGTAGAAATTAAAAGAGGTGGATGTGAGTGCTGTGGCACAGCTCAATGGAGGAAAAGGGATACGGGGCAGGGGGTACAGTTACACATCCTGGATTCCACCAGGCCTCAACCCTTCTGAACCCTTCTGGCAGGGGACAACGGGACCAGATTGGAAATGGGCCTGGGGAAATTGCTCCCTTGCCTCTTTCTTGTTCTGTGAGGCTTCGAGAGTGGTGTGGCCACATCAGGTCTTATGTGACCATGTCTCTTTTCTAAGTGTTCTGATGTCGCAATGCTCGGAAAGGGCATAGTCATATTGGAAATGTGTGGGGTGAAAGGACTCTCTTGCCTCCGCCCCCAACCCCAAATTGAATTCTTCAGGCATCCCTGGCGGGGCTTGTCGGTGCAGGGTGTTAAATACCTCCATCCCTGCTTCATGCAAGACTTGGATCAGTTTTTCTCCAAACTGGGAGCAGAAGTAAGTGACTGGGAGGGGAGGGGGAGCCCTGAGCTATACCTTCTTCTTGGCAGGTCTACAAGCTTCCCTCTCCTTGATTCCTTCCCCCATGAAGGGACAGGCTTGCTTGAATACTCTGTAGCAATCATTTTTGAAGATCAAACCACAGTTATAAAACAAAGACATCATGGAAAACCAAGACAGTAAATTGAGCTGCAGCTCCCACCCACCAAGCATGGCTGTGATTAAAACAACGCCACTCACTTTAAGGGGCACTGAAATGCCACTAGCGGCTTTTACTTATTAGTCATAAATTAATGAAGCAAGCCAAAGAAATAAACTAAGCCAGAGAAAGTAAACAAACTAAAATTAGGAGCGAGCCAGCAGAATGCCAACTGCCTAGGGCATCATATGGTTGATGGATTACGGGATGACAATCAACAGAGAAGCCCTTGTTGCTATTCCACATTTTGTCTAAATAAATTAGTAATCATGTTGCTCTGAACAAGCAGTTGATTTTGGCTTATTTTAGGCACTGTTTTGAGTATCCTAGGCCAGATCACCAGTGGGGGCAAATCAACACAGCTCTATTGACTTCAATAAAGCCAAACTGATTTAAAAAACAGCTGATCATCTGCCTCTTCATCTTTGCTGAGACATCTCCCTGGAAGCAAACACCAGGCAAATGTTGGAGGGCACAGCTGAGCATGAGGGCCAAATTGAGATCAAAGGACAGAAGGGAAAATCTTGTATCAGCCAGAAGTGGGAGGGGCTGTGCTCATGTGAAATACAAAGATAAGCACCTAGAAGGTAGCAGCCCTTCTTCCCATCTGCAGTAGCTGGGTTTGGATAAGCTGGCTCTGTGCAATGGGATTTGATAGCTCTTTCCGAGCACAAAGAAACCTAGTCGTCAAGGCCATTCTTCCCTCACATACTCCCTTCCTCTTGCAAGCCAAGACGCAAACCTGGCCTTCACGTGGGGCTCTTTGTGAGTCAAAGGGTAGATCCAATTTGAGTATCAGGAATTTAGGGAGTATTAAAAGGCCAAGTAGGGAAGTGTAGGTACTACAGACATTTTCAGAGTGTTGGGACTGACGCATCCACACTTGCAGTGAGTCTGCACACCTGCTGTGTTCTTAACATCTCCGCCACGCTTTCCTCCCTACCCTACAAAACAACATAAAGCAGAGTGAGCTGAATTCGAGCAATTACCTCATTGCCCCCAAACAATTCCTACTTTCGCCAAACAAAAATCAATGTTTAAAAAAGCAAGGTTGTCGATCAATGCCAACAAAAATCATGAAGTGCCCCTCGGAAAAGCATGATCTTGGTTCCAGCTTTATAAAGCCAGCAGAAATCAAATTTCAGTGCTCTTACTTGATATGCAAAAAAATTTCTAAAAGCCCTTTCGCACATATCATCAATTCGGCAACAAGACATAAATAGCGTGTGTAGTATCACTATGATTGTCAGCATGCTTCCTTTTAAACAAACATAATTCTTCTATAATAGTTTCATTGGAAAATATGTTTTGCCTCCATGTGCAAGTTCATCGTCTTTAGTCTGTCTATTTACAGTTTACACACGCTGTCTGATTATGTTGCGGCTGTCATTTGGTGCTGTCATTATTATCTGGATTGTTTCTTAGCTCTATTGCTGTTAGACTCATTATTTTCAGTCTGCTAAGTATCCTGACCTAGATTTGATTGCCTACCAGGTGACTCATTATTTAAATTAACTAGTAGATCTACATCAGGCATTACTGTCTCTTTCTTTGAATTAGATAGCCCGCTGATTCCTCTTCGCTATACAATTGATACTGGGTTTAACTCTTCATTTTCCTCTGTAACTTTGGAGACATCTTCCTTTTTACAGCCAGGTTCTGACTATTATTATTTATTTATTTCCATAGCACCATCATTCTGCCTGGTGCTGAGCAGTCATCGGACCTTTTCAGACAAGACACTCTCCACCCCCCACCCACTATCCATGTTGCAGGGCTGCAGTGTTGCCTGGTGGGTGCCCTGTAACATGTATAGCGGGTTGGAGGTGGGTGAGACGTATCTTGTCTGAAAATGCCCATCATTACAGACATTCTACAATCTAAAATGGACAAGGGAAGGAAGACAAGGGGAGAGGCACATAGGGACAGACAGGGATACCTTCTGTTGAAGTCAATGGCAAAATACATAGTGACAAAATACAAATACATTGGGACAAGTATTTTGACATCAGTGTTGACATGTATACTTCTTATTCATTGGTTTTAATATACCCTATATACAGTTTGGAGATAAAAAACCCTTTTTGTTGAACTTCGAATTTCCTAGGTTTTTGTTATTTCTTATTTTCTAGATACATTAGTTCTAGATGCATCAACTAAGAATGAAGCTCTATTGCACTTATATAGTAAGTGATATTCTCTGCCCCAGTAGTTAAAAAAATCTCACAAATGCCTGATAACGAATCCCTTAGGGCCGGTTCACACATTGCATTAATAGTGAAGGTGGTCATGAATGTCTCAAGAGAAACCCAGCGATATCTCTGTTGTGTACACACAATATGCTATTGGTAAGGTGTATACTAATTATCACTTACTAGCATGAGGGATCATAAATAGGAATCTCACCTTAATAGTTAGCTAGCAATGATTTTTGTAATATGTGAACAGTCCTGTGTTGTAGTCAGTCCTCCAGCCCCTCCTCACAGCTCAGTTCCTGAATCTCTGATTTCCACTTTCTACTTAACAATGCACACAGATGCTGAATTTCACTCAGGAGATAGCCTCAGCAATGGAGATTGTTGGGTTCTTATGAAGGAGTTTCAAGATATCGAGCTTGAGGGAGATAAGTCTTTATTCAAGTTTTTACCCAGACCCTGTATATACAGTCTGTCTCTCTTGGTGCCTGGGTAAGACTGCCCCTTCCAGTGTATATGTATCATCTTGTGTACCTCTGCAAGGCTTCATAGATCTGAATAATAAGCAAAGGTCTTAAAGAGTTACCATTCTCACACTGGCTGCTCCTTCCTGGCTGAGATGTAAGCATGGGGTAGGCAGATTTTCTTCTAGCCAGAGGTACAGTGTTATGTCAGTGCTTAGACACCATGTTGTACCATACCCAGGAGTATCTAACTACAAACAAGAATGCGATGTGATGACAAAGTGTTACTTTTACTGATGAGAAGTTACTCAGAAAAGTAGCTCCATTAAGCTAACTGGCACTTCTCGTGTGATTAGCTGCTCAGCACTGAAAGTAAGGAGTTTACAATATGTCCCTACATAGACAAAACTGTGGGTAAAAATATACATGTTTCTGGCCCAGTTAGGCCTGGTTCAGCCAAGCTGGGCCAGTGTCACAGTTGGACATCTGTTTGCGGCCTGCCCCGTATGAGCCGGGCCCACAGTCCTTGCCCGGCTTCCACTCAGCCAGGACAGAATGGGCAAGCTGGGTGGAAATGTATGTTTCCAGCCCGGCCGCTACAGGCATCAAAGGGTTGCCATGCCGATGAGCCATGGTTACCTGTAATAGGAAGCCATGGCTGTCTGTCATGGGAGGGGGGCAGGGCAATGTTGAGAACCCTCCTTCCTCAGCTGGGGGAGGCTGCAGGAACATTTGTTCCCATGGCCAGAGCATACCTTGCTGCGGGAAGCCCTCCCATCCACAGGCTGGGACAGATGTCTCTCTGGGACATCTGTTAACAGTAACACTCAGAGAGAGTAGAAGAAATAAACCAGAATCAGAAATTGAACTATGGCATTCTGAATCCAAGTGTACCCTCTTAAATATAAAACCATCCTTCCTGTCCTCGTTAGATAAACCTCTCCTCCTCTAGTCTTTGTGTCTTTGCCAAGAGCAACTATACCACACACGTCATCCAAAGTAACATACAGATTTTAAAAAGTCATCATCATTATGGTCTTAATGTATTGCTCTGGAATTGCCATCATTAACATTGCATCCAGCTGACAGCCAGCTTGCTCCTGCAAGGTCAATTGTTAAATTGTTGCAGTCACACTAGACTCTAAGCTTGTTAGGGTTTCATTGGACAGTGATTTCTCCCTTGGAATTTCTTGCTTTAAAGTAGTAGCTCTGTTTTCTCTGTGCCTGCCTTGAAGGTCATCCTACCTCTTGGAGCATTTATTCTCTTGGTTCTCATTCCACAGGTTTTAGCAAGATTGTAACAGTTCATCTTGTTTATAGCTACTCTGGAATAAAAAACATTTCATATTTGTATGTAGTCAAGTACTTACAATTTAAAGGCATATGCAGAGGTTAGTTCGCAAGCTCCCTCCTTTCCCCCAAAATGCCTTTTTTTCTGAAATTCTTGACAAGATGAAGAAAGAAAAGAAAGAAAGTTTTGATAGTTATGAAAATGAAATATTTAAATAATGAAAACAAAAAATGAAAATGAACAACGACATGGGTCCCTGGTGCACACTTTACTGCTGCTTAATAAAACGCTTAGCCGTCCCTAATGGGAGCGAAGCTAAATGGTCCCCGGAAAGACTAAGTGAGCGTATCTCGACACACCCTTTCCAAGTGTTCAAATTAAGATTACCAGTACAAGCACCTAACATCTCTCTCAGACAATGTTGTAAGAAAGAAGGAGTGTAATACCTTCAGCCAAAATGAAAGTAATAACCAGGCTGTCCTGGTTGATAATGATTGTAACCCTACTTCTAAAGGCATAATTGTGGCTGTTGAGCCCAGGGGGAGGCCAAGAGTTCTTCTCATTCACTGATTTTGTACCACTTCCAAAGAGGCATATAGAGAACTCCCCCATTCCCAGCCCCATACCTGGGCTCCATAACAGACCTGGGAGACTATTTTCACCTCAAACACCCTCTGGGCTGGCTTGACTAAACAACCCCCTCTCAGATTAGAAAACCTACATAATCCTTGCATAGAGGCCAAATTCACATCGGCCTTCGCGGATCCCAGAGTGGAAAAAACTATCCCAAAATACTTGAACCCACCCTTTATACTTCTGCTTTGCTCTGTTTCTTCAGACATTCTTCTGGCCTTTAAAGCCCTAAACGGCTTGGGCCCTGCCTATCTGCAGGACCGCCTCACACTCCGGGTTCTGGAGCAACCCCTGAGGTCAGCTGGGGACGTCCACCTTGGGGTTCCCCAGGTTTCCCAGGTGTCTACTATGAGGAGGGCGTTCTCCGTGGCTGCGCCGCGGCTGTGGAATTCCCTCCTGTCGGAGATCCGCTTGGCTGCCAGCCTCCACTCTCTCCGCAGACAATGGCTGTTCTGCCGGGTCTTTCCTGAGGGAAATGGGGTGGGTGGGTTGGGTTGGG
>QEPC01006430.1:4232264-4250715 GCA_003113815.1 Sphenodon punctatus | reverse complement strand
CAGATCCCCATTTGCACCAGCTCTTTTCCTGGCCGCCGGCTCCTCCGCACTGCCACGTCTCCCTCGCCCCTCCCGCTGCCGCCACTGCCACCGCAGGTGAGAATGCAGTTCCTATCACAAACGGAGATGGAAGTTAGAAGACTCCCTGCTACCAGGGTTGCCACCAGGGCTCCAAATTTTTCCCAACCAGCCTGGTAAGGAGATCAGTCCCTGCCCAGTGGACTTAAAATCTAAGATGGACTGGGTATGGAGTTTATTTGAAGAAAGGATTGTTATTTAGTAAATATTCAGTGGAAATGATGAGAGTAAGAAAGGAGAAGAAAAGGTTCTGCTAGCCACTGCCAATACGCACAAGCTGAAGTTCATTTTTCTGGCTGTACAAGCCTGTAATACTATATCCCAAAATACATTTCTTAAGTATCATGGTAAGCAATAAAATGTCCTCTTTGATTGGAGTGACAAGAAAAATCTTGAACTTAGGAGGGACTTGGTTATGCAAAAATAGTCTACTCACAGTAGAAAATTCTACGGATGAGTAGTAACCCTTAACATCAATGTAGTTTTAAGAGCTGTAATTTCTCTGAGTAGCAAATGTTATAAATCAATAATCTTTCTCACTTTTACAAGGCTACTAACTGACAGCAAGTGCCTACTACAGGATCTATTCCATAATCAGGAACTATTCAGAAGTCAGCATCCCAACTCTGATTTCCAAACAGAATTTGTACAGAGCAATGGTGCTTTATATGGTTAAAGTTACATTATTGTCAAATTGCCATTTAATGAGCTATACTGGGGGGGGGGGAATACTTATTAGGGTGTTGATGTCCTTAGGAATCACAGTAAAAAGATCCCCATCCCTCCAAAAAAACCCAGAGTATACAAAGTAAGAAACCATGTTAGCTTACTGTTAGATCCAGTGTGAATTAGTGCATAAGATGTGGGCCTTAGTTTTGGGATACTCAAGGTGTCTTTAGACATAACATCAATGGATGTCTGAATGTGACCTTGATATGAAAACTGGTTTGGATTTGTGTTCACCATGTGGCGCTGCTTAGATGCACAACCCATCTTGAGGCAAAGCCATGAGCTCATTGGGTGGCCTCAGACAAGTTGCTAAAACTCAGTTCCCCATCTGAGTCTTCGGAGAAGGGTAGGGTAAAAATGTAAAAATAAATAAAATTAAATCTATAAAATGGGAATATCGATGACCTACCTCACTGGGTTGTTGTGAGGATGAACTAGGTAACAATTTAAAAACAGTTTTGACACTGAAAGTGCTATATAAAAAATATCAGTATGACTGCGAATATGAAATACTTGACAATATATATAAATTACCATGATTCATAAGCTAAAGGCTGCCCACTGTTGCTTATGTAGGCTGAGTGAGCAAGGTACATCTTTGGCCTTTCAGCACCAGATAATCTGTGGTATGAGCACTATTTATTATTAACAAACATTTATATAGCGCAAGCAGTGTACCTGGCACTTTACAAAGTAATAAAATAGACATGGTCCCTGGCCCTAGGGCTTACAATCTGAGACACAGGAGCTGGGGGAGAGACATAGGAAGGGGAACAGAGGGAGAGACAAGGGGTCTAACATTCATGAAGATGCGAGGTCTCAAGTGCACGTACTTGGCTTGGTTACGATGAGAATGACAGCAGGCAGGTCCATGTTGCAAGGATAAGGGTAAACCGATCGTAGGTATAGGAATAGTGGCTCAGCAGGATAAAGAGTCAGACAGAGCAGAGCGAAAGAGGTGAGTTTTAAGGAGAGATTTGAAGGTATGAAGGGAGGGGGCAAGGCGGATGTGGACAGGGAGGGAGTTCCAGGCATGGGGGGCAGCAAGTGAGAAGGGACGAAGGCGCTTAGGGGAGCAGGGAAGGCGTGGAAGGGTGAGAGAAGGGACAGAGGAGGAGCGAAGTGCACGGGCTGGAGTATGGAGGGCGATAAGTGCAGAGAGGTAGGGGGGAGCAAGGTTGTGAAGAGCTTTATAGGTGAAGACTAGGAGCTTGTGCAGGATTCGTTCAGGAAGGGGAAGCCAGTGAAGCGAAGAGAGGAGGGGCTGCACATGGTCGAAGCGACTGGCGAGGTAGATGACCCTGGCAGCAGAGTTTTGGACAGAGATGAGGGGAGAAAGGTGAGACCGGGGAAGGCCAGTGAGAAGGAGGTTACAGTAATCGAGGCGAGAGATGACCAGAGCATGAACAAGAGTTTTGGCAGACGAGACAGAGAGAAAAGGGCGAATCTTAGCAATGTTATGGAGGGAGAAGCGACAGGATTTAGCAACAGAGTCAATGTAGGGTTTAAAAGAAAGGGCTGAGTCAAAGATGAAGCCTAGGCTACGGGCTTGGGGGACAGGCAGGATGGTGACTCCATCAATAGTTATTGACAGTGAGGAAGGAGAGGAAGGATGAGGGGGGAAGATAAGGAGTTCAGTTTTAGCCATGTTGAGTTTGAGTTGATGTTGAGACATCCAGGTAGAGATGTCAGAGAGACAGTTGATGAGACGAGCTTGAACAGAAGGAGAGAGAGAAGGAGTAGAGAGATAGAGTTGAGTGTCATCAGCACTATAATGGAAAAGGGGTGGTTTCAGAGGCTGCCCTCCTTCCTGAGCAATGGAAGAGCTTTTGCAACAACTCATTGACCAGGGAAAGAAATTTGGCATCAGCTAGTCCCTCAGCAACTTCTTTTCTACCTTCAGCTTGAACAGAGAAAGGACTCAGAAAGCAGCTGCTGCCCTAGAATGAGCACAGAAACCCCTGGTGTGATCTGCAGCCAACAAAACAGTATTCCCCTTCATGTCTCAGTCTTCATGTCACAGTGTCTACTGCAGAAAGCATGTAAGTGGGTGGGAAGGCCAGGGATGGCACACAAGCACAGGGCAGGGGTGAGTCAATAGGAGTCTCACTCTCAAACCCTTTGTCTCACTGCCCTGGTTGAGCCCCACCTTTCCATACTCAAGCAACCCCTTCTGCCACACTCCTGTGCCATACCCACATTGTGTGATGAGCCACCCATAGATGATCCATAGCATTCAGTTGCATAAATGACAAGGCATGCTACACAGCTTGAAGAGATAGATGGCCAAGTACCATCAAGACTGCCAGTTGCTGGGTGACTCTCAGCTGCCCTTCCCCAGAAAATGGATGTTGTAGTGACAACTTCTCCCTCCACCCTTAGCTCTGCTTCAGCCTACTTAGTCTACAGAAGAAACCAAGCTGTGTAGGAAGTGTACACTCTTAACTCTGCTTGCCTCAGGGTCGGGATTGGTACCACATGCTACCTAGGTGGCAGTGCTGGGTCCATTGACGTTGGGGTCCTGTGTAAAATGGTGGTGTGGGACCTTTGCTAACATAGACATTCTTGAGGGACACACACTCAGTCACTCTTTAGAAAAAGGGAAATGCTGTTGAAATTTATTTTTTTATGTTAAATTAAACATAACATCCCCTTAGGGGCAGAGTTCCTCCACTGCAGGATCAGTAGATCTGCATGCTATTCATATGTTCTTATTTCTAGTTTGGTCATGGGCCCTGTGTCCTGAATTGCCACAGGCCCTCCACAAGCCAGGGATCCCTGCTCCCAAGTGTGTTATTTTACATCAGTGCGTCTCATATTTATGTAGTCATTTCAAATTTATTGAATGACTTCATTTATTGGGTGTCCCTTTATGCCTCTCACCCACAACACGTGAGAGGGCTTCTGTGCTCTACTATCTGTTCTATTCTAGATCCATCAAACCGCCCTGCTGAAGGAACCTTTTAACACAGCTGAGTAGATGATCAGCCACAGCAGGGATAGCAACTGCTTTCTCCATTAACACATTCATGGTTGCAGCAGCGTGAGACTGAATACTCTATCTAGGGCATAAGTCAGTGTGGTGTAGTGCAAAACGTGCTGCACTTGGACCTGAGAAGCCAAGATTTGAATCCCGTACTAGTCATGAACTCACTGGGTGGCCTTTGGAGAAATCATAACCTCTCAGCTTAGAGAGCCAGTGTGCTATAGCAGACCAGGTGCTGGACTTGGACCTGGAAAACCAGGGTTAAAATCCTTCCCTCACTGGGTGGCCTTGGGCAAGTCACATCCTCACTTCCCCATCTGTAATATGTGAATGTGTGTCTATGTTCCCCCCTCCCTTGTCCATCTTAGATTGGAAGCCCACTGGGCAGGGACCTGTCTCTGAAAATCTGTTACTCTAAAGTGTTGCATACGTGTAGTCGTGCTATAGCAATGATTAGTATTAGGGCTGAAACAGAACTTTATGTCCAGTTCCGATTCTGTCTGGACATTTCATTCAGTCTGATTGGTACATGGACCAAATGAAAACAAAACAACTTTTGTGCATGTACAGAACAACTGCCACAGTCAAAAATTTTCTAAGCCATTCTTTTCCGCAAAATCAGAATGGCTTAGCCAAACCAGCCCTATCTCCACCTCATCAGAACTGATTAGCAAGTAGAACCATTTCCAGATTTCTCAATGACACCAAATTTAGTAGGGTCCTGGTTATGGATTGATAAAAGTTCCCCTGAAATTTTGGAAATGAGCATATACAGTTTTCAAAAGTTATGATGTTCCAAGTAGACAGAGGGAATGCCACTGAGTGGAGCACAGTACTTTGCTTCCCCGAGCCAACTATCAAACTGTTTCTGCACAGCTAAGGTAAAAACTTTGGAATTAAACATTAATGCTAAGCCTCTTATGCTGAATGCTGTGATTCCAGACTGTGTACACTAGGAGGGTTGACAGACGACTAATTTCTCAAGGAGAAAATGCTTTAAAAATTAAGCACGGCCATCAATAAATCAGATTGGCTTAAAGTAAAAATAAGGGGCTTGGCGCATTCTGACATTTCAATAAAATATGGGTCTAAGAAGAAAGGGTTTACAAACCTATGTTCTCAAGTAGCCAACCTTTTTTTATTTTTTTTACACAGTTGATTATTTCTTTATGCTGGAGATGGTGATTAAAGAATTGTAACCCACTGTATAGTTTGTAGATTTGAATAAAACCTCACGCTGCACTAGTATAAAATAAATATAATTCTTGAATTGAGTACAGTACTTAACATCTTTTGAGTTCTTTCCTCACTAATGTATCCTCCCACATCCCTCAAAGATAACTATTATAATATACATTATGATGGGGAAAGTGAGACTGTAGTCCTTCAACTCCTATTTACTCTGGAGTAGGTCTATTAAAAATCAGTGGAACTTCTTGAGAGTAAGAGGGCTTCATGATTACAGCCATAGAAAGATGATAAGGGCAGTATTGGGATTAGAACAAAAATCTGAATTAAAATAGAATTGAAGAGTTCCTGGCTCCAGTGCAGTAGTACAGCTGTGGCAGGCCCGGGCATATGTTGTCCCAATTATGCCCCACCCCCCCCATCCCAAAGGCAAGGTGCAGGGTCTCCTCCCTAAGTGGAAGCCCTCCCAAGGGAACTCCTGACCAGCCACTGACTTCTCCGACAAAAGTAGTGGTGTTGCCCTGGCTCCAGCAACTCCTAGCAGCAACCCCTTCTAGGAAGGAAATTTTAAGAGTGGATGCAGCCTGTTCTTCACACCTTCCCTTTAGCAGGATCCTTTGAAAATGACCTGAGCATGGCTAGAAAATGTTCAGAGTGGGCAGGGGTAGAGTGTTTGCCCTGTTCTTCTCCAACCACTCTGAAAGAATTTTAACCATGCTCAGGTCCCCCTAAGGTGCAGGGCCTGAGTCCCCTCTCTCCATGGTAGCTGCATCTTTACTGGTTCCTAGTCTTCTTGTAAAACTAATGGGGACTGCTCTTTCTATATATACACACACACACAAAGATGTTTACTAATTAAAATATGAGTGTTTCCATTCAAAATTAAAATAACACATGCATGACTCTAGCCCCTGTGGTACATGTAACATTTTACAGTTGCTTAGGTATTCATCCTGGCTTGCACTGACTACTTTGGTCATGATTCAGCAAAACACTTATGTGCTTAAGGTTAAGAATGTTTTCCAGTTTATCAAGGTTTATTATGGCATTTGCCTTAAAGCTAAAATAAATACAAAATTTACGTATATTCATACATCATCATTGATCTGTTGGGATCCATCTGTCTCACAACATAGTGGTAATACCAAATTACATCATAGTATTTCTAAGGCGCAGTGCCGATATAAAAAATAGAACTAAAGCTATTAATACCTCTTTGTTACTAGATGCCAAAAGCGATATTAAAGTCTGGGGCTGAGAAAATGTATAACCATTGGGAAATAAAGAAAGTAACAAGAAGTTCTCATGTATTCATATAGAGGGCAAGACATCAAAACGTGTTCTAATGTTTCAGTCATTTGACAACGGCAAATACAGCGTCTACCAGTGTATTTCACCTTTTCGGCTCTGGTTAAGAATGTCTTAATGATCCAATAGACTAAAAACAGGGAGCTTTCCAGATCGTTCCCAACATCGACATTTTATCAAGGGCTGAAATGAGATTTCATCAAAATGAGAATTCCCAATGAAATCCTGGTTCTTGATATATTCTCTAACAAATCAAGAACCTCTCAGTATTCAAGAATGTCTCAATCAACATTTCATTTCCCAAGTTACTAGAAATGGAAATGTTGGTTTCGGGATTAATCTGTAATTGCCTAGCATTGGCAGTTATGGATTAATGCAAACCAACCCATTAATGGGGTTCCCAGTTATGGATCCAAGTTTCAGATCCATATTTCCCCCCACTCCTATCCATTGGGGCCCTGGAGTGTTACTTAAAAACCTTGGAGAGTTTGATTGAAGGAAGCACTGCTGCTGCTGTGCGAGCTCCAGCATGCTCTTTGCCGTGGCATCTTCCCTGCTCCTTATCGTGCATGTGCAAAATGGCCTCCAGGACCATTCTGCGCATGTGAAAAATGGCTTCCACTCTTAACCAAAATGGTGGTGATGTCATTTTGGTTGCCGCCATTTTGGTTAATAGCCCCAGTGGACATTTTGCAGATGTGTGATAAGCAGGAAGGACACCGTAGCAAGGGAGTCTACTGGAGCCCCCACGGTAATGACAGTGCTTCAATCAAGCCCTCCGAGTCCAGTAAAGTAACATGCCAGGACACCAGAGAATGGGAGTGGAGGAGGTCATGCCTTCAGTGGAAAAAATCCAAAACAGAGAATCCAAATCCATAAAAAGATCCAGATTTTCAAAAGAACTGAACTGAAAAAAAGGTAATCCAAATTCTATCTGAAGTCCCACAGTCACCTTTCTGCTTAACTGGATATAATTTACTATTTTGCTGTTCATTTCAAATCCCAAGAGATAATCCCAATGCAATACCACATTTCTTGCACTCCATTTTTCCTTGTACTTCCCTGTCACTCATTGGCTGGCACAGATTCCTTTACTAAAGTGCAATCTGGTTTAAGATCAGTCAAAGCAAACAGGATAATATAGGACAACAATTCTGACTGGAGGCACTGGAATGGAAGTTAAGGGGCACTGAGGGGAGGTTAGGGAGTGAGCTATTTGCACAGTGATAGCTCAGAAATGCAGAAACAACAAACCAGTAAGTAAAACAGTATCTTCAACAACATGGTAAGCACTGCAGTAAAAGAGTGGTACACAGTTCACTGTAAACAATAAGCAGAAAGTTGGTAACTTGGGATGGTATTGTGTGGTATTATGAGAATCAAGAAATTTGCATCAGTATCAGGAAATGGTCGGGAAATTGATCCCGGTTCCCAAGATGGCAAAATTTCTTATGAGCAGCAATTTAGCTGCTTGTTTCACCACTAATTTTAACATCACATTCAGCAGGAAAGTAGAGCTGGAATGGGTACCTAGTTTGGTACCCAGGGGTACTACCTGCATTTTCAGGTATCATTTCAGTTATCCAAATGGGTACCCAAATACCGTTTGAGTACTCAAAATACTGAAATACTGACAACTTGTAAACTGAAATAGTGACAACTACTTTTCAAGAATACTGAAATTACCCCAAATATTGAAATAATACCCCCCCCCCCCAAATTTACAGAAGTCCATGACAAAATCAGGATAAAACTGGAATAATATTGGTATTTCAGTATATTGGTTGTTGGTATTTTGTGGACCTGAAAACTGGTTCAAGCACCAAAAGGTACTTGAAATATGCAGTTCGATTCAGGTACCAGAAATTTGATCAGTATACAGTTTTTGCAGTCACTTGTTTCACCTCTACAGGAAAGGCTTTGGTCATAACAAGAGGTGCGTAGCAAAGAACAAAGATCAAGAAATTTGCATCAGTATCAGGAAATGGTCGGGAAATCAATCCCGGTCCCAGTCTTCAGGATCACTTGAATGGCTTTATGTCACTCCATATTGGCCCTGACTGCCATTGGCTGAAGCTGCTCTAAATGTTGCCAATAGGCCACTTTGACACACACAGCTAGTGCAGGTTTTGAACAGCACAAAACCCACCTCTGCAACCCTTTGAGACCCTCCACAATGCCCCTCTCTCTTCCCGCCCTGCCTTCTCCCACAACCCCCGTCCTTGGCTCACCCCTAGTATCCGCCACCTTCGTTCTTGCACTCGTGCTGCTGAACGACTCTGGCGCAAATCCCATTCTCACGCTGACTTCCTTCACTTCAAATTCTGTCTCTCCACCCTTACTTCTGCTATCTCCCTTGCTAGACAACACTACTATGCCTCCCGCATTGAGTCCTGTTCTCGGGACCCTCGCCGCCTGTTCTCTACCTTTGACTCCCTCCTCAAGCCTCCCTGTCCTCCCCCTCCTTCTTCCCTTTCTGCTCAGGATCTTGCCTCCTTCTTCACCTCCAAGATAGACAAGATCCGCCTCGACATCGCTTCCCACTCCTCTCTTCCCACTCCCACCCCTCTCCCTCCTCCCCCTCCTTCTCTCATGTCCTCCTTCTCCCCTGCCTCCCTTAAGGAAATCTCCTCTCTGCTCTCCTCCTCCAACCCTTCCACTTGCCCCCTTGATCCCATTCCTTCCCGCCTCCTCACCTCCATTACTCCCACTGTCGCCCCTTCCTTCCTGCACATCATCAACCTCTCCCTCTCTACTGGCTCTTTCCCTTCTGCCTTCAAACATGCCACAGTCTCTCCTATTCTCAAAAAGTCCACTCTTGACCCCTCTGACCCTTCTAGCTATCGTCCTGTCTCACTCCTTCCTTTTGCTTCCAAGCTGCTTGAACGTGTTGTCTACTCCCGCTGCCTTGACTTCCTATCCTCCAACTCCTCCCTTGACCCCCTCCAATCTGGCTTCCGCCCCCTTCATTCTACTGAAACTGCTCTCGCTAAGATCACCAACGATCTTCTGGTGGCTAAATCTAAACGTCTCTATTCCATTCTTGTCCTCCTTGATCTCTCTGCTGCCTTCGATACTGTTGACCACTCACTCTTGCTGGATTCCCTTCACTCCCTTGGCTTTTGTGGCTCTGTCCATAACTGGTTCTCCTCCTACCTCTCTGACCGCTCCTTTAATGTGTCTCTCTCCAACTCCACCTCCTCCTCCTTCCCCCTCTCAGTTGGTGTTCCTCAAGGCTCTGTTCTTGGCCCTCTCCTCTTCTCGATCTATACCTCATCCTTAGGCAAACTCATTGCCTCCCATGGCTTCCAATACCACCTCTATGCTGATGACACTCAACTCTATCTCTCTACTCCCTCTCTCTCTCCCTCTGTTCAAGCTCGTCTCATCAACTGTCTCTCTGACATCTCTACCTGGATGTCTCAACGTCAACTCAAACTCAACATGGCTAAAACTGAACTCCTTATCTTCCCCCCTCATCCTTCCTCTCCTTCCTCACTGTCAATAACTATTGATGGAGTCACCATCCTGCCTGTCCCCCAAGCCCGTAGCCTAGGCTTCATCTTTGACTCACCCCTTTCTTTTAAACCCTACATTGACTCTGTTGCTAAATCCTGTCGCTTCTCCCTCCATAACATTGCTAAGATTCGCCCTTTTCTCTCTGTCTCGTCTGCCAAAACTCTTGTTCATGCTCTGGTCATCTCTCGCCTCGATTACTGTAACCTCCTTCTCACTGGCCTTCCCCGGTCTCACCTTTCTCCCCTCATCTCTGTCCAAAACTCTGCTGCCAGGGTCATCTACCTCGCCAGTCGCTTCGACCATGTGCAGCCCCTCCTCTCTTCGCTTCACTGGCTTCCCCTTCCTGAACGAATCCTGCACAAGCTCCTAGTCTTCACCTATAAAGCTCTTCACAACCTTGCTCCCCCCTACCTCTCTGCACTTATCGCCCTCCATACTCCAGCCCGTGCACTTCGCTCCTCCTCTGTCCCTTCTCTCACCCTTCCACGCCTTCCCTGCTCCCCTAAGCGCCTTCGTCCCTTCTCACTTGCTGCCCCCCATGCCTGGAACTCCCTCCCTGTCCACATCCGCCTTGCCCCCTCCCTTCATACCTTCAAATCTCTCCTTAAAACTCACCTCTTTCGCTCTGCTCTGTCTGACTCTTTATCCTGCTGAGCCACTATTCCTATACCTACGATCGGTTTACCCTTATCCTTGCAACATGGACCTGCCTGCTGTCATTCTCATCGTAACCAAGCCAAGTACGTGCACTTGAGACCTCGCATCTTCATGAACGTTAGACCCCTTGTCTCTCCCTCTGTTCCCCTTCCTAAGTCTCTCCCCCAGCTCCTGTCTCTCAGATTGTAAGCCCTAGGGGCAGGGACCATGTCTATTTTATTACTTTGTAAAGTGCCAGGTACACTGCTGGCGCTATATAAATGTTTGTTAATAATAATAATAATAATTTCTCTTATTCTCTGAAGTCTTAGTCGTTATGAGATTAGACCAAAATGCTCTAATTTTTCACTTTAAGGTGAGTCACATTGTTTTGTATTCAGTCTGCTTAGAATTTGTTCATTGCTTCTCTCTGTCCTTTTTAAAGATAACAACAAAAGAAGATGAGGGGAGGGTGTGATTAGTTTTCAGATACCATCACAATTTCCCTTTATCTCTTTTATGGGGCTTGATTCAAGGTCATGCTTTTGTTCTGACAATGAAAACTACTTAGGCAGAGTTGGTGTTCTTGTATCATTTTTCATAATTAAAATATTTATTTTTAATCACTATTTCTCAGCCAACTTGCTAATTCAGCTTCTTGATTTAATAATATATTTATTGATTTCTATCCCTCTATCCGCATTTTGTAAGGGCTTATCGCCACAGCATCTCAATATGTACACAGTTATAGTAGTCATTGAGAACTACCCACAGGGACGGTCAACTCTCTGTCATTATCAAGTTGCAATCATGGGGAAATTAATTTGTTTTATATTGTCATTTCTCTGTCGTGTTTGACATGTAATGTAACTGAAGGCTACTACATTTCAGGAGAGTGTTGTATTTCCTTTTACAGTGGTTCTTTGGGGAATACTTCAGTAAAGATGTATGTCTTTCAGCATGTCTTGAAATTTGTGAACGTAAGACATTCCTGATGCCCCTTAGGAGGGTTTTCTAAACCCCTGGGCCCAATAATTGAGAAGATTCTACTTCAAGATTAGAGTATACCTTGGCTCTGATAAACTGAATCAGATAACTTGTAGCTGTCCTGGTGGGCCCTTGTCATGGAGTTGATGTCTGAGTTAATATGAACCTATTTCCCTCTGAAATTTTACAGCTTCATAATTTGAATGTATATGTTCGCGTAGAGTCTGTAGTGCATATATAAGAGATGTGGAGCAATGTTTTAAGCACTCATCACTTAGGAAGAGTCGTGAGATGTTAACCACTTTATACATTTTTTTTTTAGTATTTGGACATCTTTTTGTGCATGAAAATCGGGGGTGGAGGGGTGGGGGGTGTAATCTCCCACGATTATTCCTCTCCCATGACAAAGAAGGCAGCACTAGGGATCACAGGATTGCAACACTACACCCACACAGGAAACTCCCACAAAAATCGCAAACAGGGCATTTTTAAATGTGCATGACGAGCAATTTGCACAAGTCTTATGTGAGTTTTCAAATGCGCATTCAGAAACCCTCAATATCTAGGGTTTAGGGATGTAGATTAGCATGCGGACATTTCCGCAAGACTCACAGGAGAGTAGTTTACACGTGCAGGTAATTTGTGGGGTTTATTGCCCTCCTGTGCGAGTAGCGGCTCGTCTAAAAACGCCCTTGGATAAAGTGAGTATTTCAGCATATAACTTATAAACTCTATGAACTGATGCAGCCAAATCGCCTGAGGTCATTAGTCGGACTCTCCAGTGATAGTTGAGGGTATTTTAATAGCTTCTGGTATTTGATATTCTGGGACAGCTGATAAATGCCTCATGAAGAAGACTTATAGCATATCTGCCTGCAGGCATATGCCCTCAATTGTAGGGTGATGTTTGCCAGTTTCTCATTTACTTCCACAAGCGAGTATCAGTGGGGCTTTCACTGTGTTCATTCTCAGTGAGCTCTTATTCATTCAAGCTCTCATTTCCTTTGTGCATCAGCTGTTAACTCCCTGGAGCAGATACTTCCATTTTATCATGTGCATGTGCAAATTGCCTAGTACTCAATGCACATACAATGTCTAGCACAATGAGGCCTCAATCTCTACTTGGAATATCTACTACTAATCATAAATACCTCATGCTAGTTATGTGGCAGTGCTAGCAACTGAACATGATGCTTAAAATTGCAGCTCATGCCATTTTAAGATACCTCTTAAGGCAGTAAAGACTGAACTCTGAGGGACTATGTGTGCTGAAGACTCTATTGGGCAGGGATACACTGCAAAGTAATAAGCAAAAGCAATTCAGTATAATTCAGGGCACTTAGATACTTTACTTTTCCATTTCTATTAAGGCTAGAAGAGGTCGATATACCTGCAAACTCCCTCCCAACCCTGACACTAAGGAAATGAACATGACATAAGGGAAAGTCCACACGTGTTGATATACAGAGGTTAAGCAAGGATAGTGGTCCTAGGGCCAGCAGACCACAGGGGGAAGGAAAGAAAAGGATGATGGACTGGCGAATAGAAGAATATTTCAACCACAAGAACAATGGAAATGAGTACAGGTCTCTCCCCATCTCCAAAAGTGTTTTTCCCACAGTTACTCAGGCCCAGAGTGCTCCATCTGCAACAGATGGGCTTGCAAGTCCCAAATCCCAGCTGGTCA
Organism: Sphenodon punctatus; assembly: GCA_003113815.1. Classification (NCBI taxonomy): domain Eukaryota; kingdom Metazoa; phylum Chordata; class Lepidosauria; order Sphenodontia; family Sphenodontidae; genus Sphenodon; species Sphenodon punctatus. The sequence goes on along the minus strand of QEPC01006430.1, from coordinate 4,237,597 downwards.
TGCCTGATGCTGCACATTCCTCATCTGCAGGGGCCCTAGAAGTCTCTCCTCTGCTGACCGAAAAAGTCCCATGGTCTCTCCTGATCTCCTCTTACTCAGGGGGATATACTGATACTCGCACTGTCCTTCTCAGCACCTCTCAGCAACACCTCATCAGCATCCTCACAGTCTCCCTTTCTAAAAAGTCTGCTTCTTCCTCTTGTTTCCTGCCCAGTAACCACACAAAGCCCTCCTGCAGCCTTCACACCTTTTACCTGCTGCTCCTCTCAGACTGGGTTCCCTGTATTGTGCACTAGTGCGCCACCTGTAGTTCATTATGATAATTGCTACATTTCAATACGTTAAGTGCTGTTGGAATAATTTTGCGTCCAGCTTCAGCCTATGTCTGCCCAGGAAGAAGAGATTTGAGACTGAATCAAAGACAGATAATTGGCATCAAATACTGATTTCTTATCATTGGGTGAGGAGGTACACGGCCAATGGCATTGCAAATGGCAGGACCAATATGAAGGCAATGTACTGTCCAGGGTGCCAGGAATTTAGGCCTGAGCCCAACCTGCTCCCAATTAGGATGTGCAGCAGGAACCAATTTTGTTTTCATTTTAAATTTGATTTTGTTTTCAAAAAGGAAATCTGTATTCATTTTCTGTTTAAAGCAAAGGGTGAAACCAGACGCAACGAGAGCTCACCCACCTACATTCCCCAGGTGCTGAGGGGACGCAACAGATTCATGAACCCAGCCATGGCAGCCTGCATTGGCCCACATGGGTGGCCCTTAGCCCAGATCATCTGAGGGACGCATTCTGGGTTAGCTGCTGACACAGCTCGGGGCATGACCAGGCTAACATCTGGCAGCCAGGGAACAGACATGCAGGTGGTTCCCTGGCCCAGGCAGGCCAGAGCGAGCCCGTGTCACATCTTTTTTCAACCAATGTTGATTTTGCACCTCTTTCTTCTGAGATGTACAAATCCCTGCTTGGCAATTCAGCATCCTGGCCTCCTTAGCTCTGCAGGATTCTGCTTTATAAAATTGCAATGTGAAGTCTAGCAATTAGACTCTCGCAAATATGTTGCTTTTGTTTTATTCTCTTCTGTCTGCTCCTGCTTTTCAATTCTTGTTAATTTATAATAGAGTGTTACTGAGGTTGTCTGACACATATAATATGATATTGGCATATCAGAGTGTACATAGCCACACTGGTGATGTCAATAGCACAGGCAAAAAAATAACAGAGTCCAATGACCGCTGACCAAAGTTCCAGCTACCAGGACGGTAAAGAAGGAGGAGATTCTGGACGTATTACTAATAAAGTATCTTTATAATATTTAGATTTAGCAGCAACTTGCACACAGCAGGGGTGCAAAGCAGGAATCCATTCTAACACTAGCTTAGGCACAAACCTCTGCCATTAAAGTCAAAGGGAGGTGAGCCGGTGACTTTAATGAATGGAGAACAGTGCCCTCTGACTGCAGTTCTCAAGCTACTTGTATTCTGCTGCACACCCATTGAAACCAATGAAATTACTCCAGAGTAAGTGGTTTGAAGATTGTGTCCTAAGTTTGCAAGCAGGATGACTAGAAGGACTGGGGATTGATTTATTCACTATGTGGAAGAGCACGTTATCACTGCCCAATCAACTAATGAATCTAAACTGCCAGACAATATAAGAAAAGGAATGCATCTGCAGTGATCTGGTTAAGCAGCTGATAGCAGAAATCTTCAAGAGCACTGCAGCCTCTACTTCCAAAATAGTAGAGAGCTGATTTGAATGTTAGCCTACAAAATACCCCTTTTATAGGGTTTTTACAGGGCTGTCACTCCATAAGGCTAAAGGCACTAGCTTTTCCCCATAAATCAAACAGAGTTCACTAAGAATGTACAGTTCTCACCCCACTGAATTGCTCTGTATTCTCTTAACTAAGACAGAATTCCAGTTTATTGCAGTCTGTCAGCTAGATAAATTTTCATAAACTCTGCAGTCTCCCAGGGTAATTAGACTCTCAGATCTCCTGCTAGCACCATAGGTACACAGATGTGCCTCACACGCTATTCTAACTATTTGCTTCCCAGCAGATAAAAGCATAACTCTGACCAATTACAGAGGGCTGGGACCCATCCCTGACAGCAGCAACCCTCTTTGATCTTACATCACCTTCTTCCTCCCAGGGGCTACTTTGAAAATTAGTATAAGCTCTGAGAACCATGTGTTGGGGGCAAAGGTGCTTGTAGGGTGACTCTCAGGGAGGAGAAGAGGGTCCACGTCATGGATCCATGCCATGGGTCATGAACCCTTGCCCCTATCCTTGTGTACATGCTCTCATCTCTGCTCTCTTACCATGAGCTCAGTCTTTCAGTGCTTAGGAAATGGATCTAGGGCCCAGATCTGGAAAGGGTCCAAAGAAAACTAGCCACAAACCACATTTGGGCCCAAGGCACAACCCTATCCTACATGGTCCCGCTTGACTGTGTGGGGCGGGGGGGAGAGCTCAGGGCTGGCTCTACCACAGGATGACCTGGTCAGAGGTAATGTCTCAGACTGCTGTAATTGCTTTTATCTGCTGGGAAGCTCTTTGTTCGAATAACGTGTGAGGCACATCCAGAGCAACTGCCCTGGGCCCCACTATTCTCTCTGCTTCCAGGGGCCTGACAGTGGCCTCGATTTTCACCAGGGCAGGGTGTGGGCCCCTCACTCCCTCCCAGTGGGACCCTAAACAAGACCACCTCTAGGGTTCTGTGGAGAGTGCCTCCAAGGAACAGGATCAAGGAGTGGGGCCACCAGGGGGCCCAACATTTTATCTTCACCCTTGGCCCCACAAATTCTAAGGCCAGCTGCTGGGGGGGCCCTGCTGATAATGCCATTGTTTATTTTCGTCCACACTCTGAAACCTGACTGGCTGAGCTCACAAATTATGAGTTGTTAAGATATGCAAAACATCTCTGTCTTCAATGAAATCTGTCTGCATTGTTTCAATAAAACCTTCTGACCACGTCAGTAGTAGCCATCCCCGCACCCTGGTTCTGGATGTTTTTGGCAGAGTCACTCTCTGTGTATTTATTTTATTTATTTATGTATTACTATTTACACCATTTATATCCCAGCTCTCCTGCCTAGGCAGCTCAAGGCGGCTTACAAAAATTAAAATATTTAAAAATATACATAAAATATATAAAATACATAAAAGGGAGGCATAAAAGAAAATAAAAACCCCATCCTCCCTCACCCCCTTCACCCACCTCCATCACCAAAGACTTGGCGGAACAGCCAGCTCTTGCACTGTCACCGAAATGAGGCAAGGTCTGGGGCCAGCCTAGCCTCCATCAGAAGGGAGTTCCACAGCCTGGGTGCCACCGCCAAGAATGCCCTCTCCATTGTAGCCCCCACGCCACCCAGGGGGCACTAAGAAAGGCACGGGGTCAATCCAGGGCACGGAGAGTGAGGCGGTCACGCAGATAAGAGGGCCCCAGGCCGTATAGGGGATGTGTATGTGTGTGGATGCCCAGATGATACAAAGAAATCCATTCCTCCTTCAGTCCTGCTTCCATAGACTGCTGCAGAATAAAACATTTGTGTTGCATTTTGGCTACAGTTTTAAGTAGGAAGATGTTCATGTGAAGATCATGATGTGTAGCTCTTTGGAGTGGCAACTTTGCCTCGTATAGCGACCCATAGTTAACACATGGGCTGGAAGCCCACTGGACCCCTGAGCTGCTCCATGGCCCCCTCATGCAGTTGCCTCGTGTGGGTTCCATGAGGACCCCAGAAGATGGACCAGTGGTTCCTCCAGCTGTGGTCCACCCATGTGCCACCCTCTCTGATCCACCATAGTGTTCAGTTGCTCCCACAACCGCTCTAAGCTGCAACCACAACTCTATGGTGGTGAACACAGCCCACCCAGTGGTGTAGAGGCAGCCCCGGGAGAGCAAGTTGCCCTGGTTTGGGCCTCATTACCCCACATGGCATGCCCTGCCTTTCTGAGGATGACACCATGCAGAGCTTTCCCGGCCCAAACTGGGCCAAACATCTGGCAGCCGCCCTTCACACAGGCAGGTAAAGCCAGGGCAAAGGAAAGCCAATGTGGGCCCCTGTCTCATGTGATAACCCCTAGCCAGCCACCCCAAGCTGCCATGGACAGGAGGTTGTGGGGGATAAATTAAACTAAATAAAAAAATTAACAGATTAATTAATTAATTAATAACACACTCACATGCTAAATCCAGTTCACAGGGGCTACAAAGATGGCAGAGTTAGTCATGGGGTGTACTTAGGGTTGCCACCTATGCACATTTTCAAGGAATATTTAAAATACATTTTGCAGGACCTGCAGTGGCATCAATGCAGGCCCTGCAACATGTATTTTATTATAAGTGTTCCTTGAAAATTTGCATAGGTGGCAACCCACAGTGTACTAGCGGTAGTGGAACAGGCATGGAGACTCCCCCCACCAGGTTGCAGGAAGAATCACTCTACCTCCTTATCTGCCTCTCCCCTAGACCCTTTGTGTAAAAGTGGGTTTGCTTGTGCTTTACTTCAGGGGAGGGGTCATTTATTGCTGAGAAGGGTGAACCCAGACTGCTCCCTCTCATCTCTTGGAGACTGCTCATGCGCTGAAGTCTACTCAACCCACTTTAAAGATCAGTGTTGTTATCTGACTTCAGCTATTTCTCTGTTGCTTACTTAGACAAGGGGTCTACTTACAGGAGGGTTGGGCAGTGGGGCACAGATTCAGTGGAGTAACTTCTGCTCTTCTGGGAAGATGGCTAGAATTGTCAACATAGATAAGGGAGGAACAACAAGGTTTGGGGAGTGGGGAAGATAAGAATTTTGTTTTCTTGCTCTACCAGCTTACACTTTACTAACAGGTGTTTACAGTCTGGTACTCAGCTGTGTCATTGTCCCCCCACCCTGAAAGAAGACACGTGACACCAATTTGTGGATTAAATAAGGCCGCATCAAACTTTATTAGCCTTGTCGGGGGGAGGGGGCTATGCCCCTCCCGGTCCTGCCAAACCTGACTCTAACATATAACTTGGTAGAGTAACTAAAAGCGGTCTGATGTCCCTCAGTACCGCAACAATATTAACTATAGCTGCTGCAATGTCACACCTGTCGGGCCGCCCCCGGCCGGATCAGGAGGCCATTCCCTCATGACCCAAGGAAGGAATTGAGGTGAGCCGGCGATGACCCTGGACCGCCCCTGTCCTGGGGCCCTTCCACCGGCCCCCCACCCCTTTCCTGGGTCCACCTCGATGCTGGTCGGTCAAGCTCTAGCATTCGGGTGTACCCCATCTCTTAAGGAGATGACCTGGCAGCAGCTTATCCCTACCCCTAACT
>QEPC01006430.1:4197075-4212679 GCA_003113815.1 Sphenodon punctatus | reverse complement strand
TGCCAGAGGAAAAGAAACATAGCATGTCTTGGCAGCAACACTCACTGAGGTACGCTGTACCTCTTCCCAGGAATGTGTATTCACATAGATGGGGTCGTATTGCAAATGAGAGAAGAGAGAAGGACACTGTTAATCTCAAGGATAGGAATCTCTGCCACATAGGATAGGAGAACAGATGTGCTGGGGAGCTGTAGAAGGCAAGGAATTTAGTAGGGAATGGGGAGTCTATAGATCCACTAGTACTTCTTTAACAGCTGCAATGGGCATCTTAGGAAACGAAGTATATTATTTATTTATTTATTTATTTATTTAAATTTTTACCCCGCCCTTCCCAGATAGTTTTGTGCCAACTGTTGACTTGAAACAGAGTCAGCACAGAAACCTAAGTAGGGGAGATCTGTAGGAGAAGCAAAAAGAGAGAGCTGGACTCTGCACATTGCTGCAATTTAGCGGAAAGACTTGTCTGTCAACATGTCAGTACAGTGGTGCATCAAGTGTAGGTGGGGACAATCCCATACCCTGCATGTGCTACTCGCAACCCACTCACATGTCCGTTGGGAGTGTATTGGGTCGCGCAGATTCTGGGATTCGGATTGTGGCCACTGGCCAGTGACCAGAAATATATGCTCTGGCTCTACAGCTTCTTGTGCACAGACAGAAGCCCACTTGGAGCAATGGTCCCACTCACTTCCAAAAATATTACCAGAAGTATTTCCTTGATCATCTAGGAGAGTGCAAATGGACCTATATGTGAATTATGAGTCACCGAGACTTCCTCTTTTACACAAGGATTTTTAAATCCTTGTCTATGAGATGAGTGGCACATTGAGAGCTTGTTCTAGAGCTACAACAGGGACTAAAAGTTAGTACCCGTGGGTAAATGCCCCCTTTTTGGGGCACCCCATCAGGCACCCGTTGGGTTACCCAAGGATCAATCAGATGTCTGATGCCCAAAAGTGCGAGTGTGACTCTTTAAAAGTGACAAGCCCTAGTTGAGAGCATTGCGCAGCCTGGACCTGTAGCACTCCAGCCGGGTCTTGCCAGTTTCAACGTCCGGCCGGTGTTTTCCCCCTCCAGTGCCTCACGGCTGAGAAGCACTGTAGGGGGAGAAGTGGCCTTTTAAAGGGACAGGACCCGGCCCGGGGCACTGAACCCCGACTGGCTCCTGTCACTTTGAAAGGCTGGCTGGCCCAATCAAGCAGCCTATCAGGTCCCATTCAGACATTGATAGTGCTCAAACATGCTGGGTCAATTCGGACACCCTTGATTAATTGAGAATGCCCTACTCTTCGAGTGCCTGGTTGCAGCAATAGTTTTCGTGTTGTGTAACAAAGGTAGAGATAATCATGATTACTTCAACAGAAATACCACAGGATCTCTTCTCTGCTTTTATGTTATGTGAATGGTACTACCAATGACTTTTTAAACATGTGAACACAAGGCTAGAGGTTAGATACCTAGTTGTATCATACTCAGGGGTATATGACCCCTGATAAGAATAAAACCTAACTCATCCCAACAGTGACTAGATGTAGCAATAGTGACTGATTCCTAACTTAGTAACTTCCTAACAGTAAGAGCTGCTCAGCAATGGAACTAACTGCTTAGGGGGTTGTAGACACTCCATTGCTAGGTTTTTGAAGCAAGGCAGGCCAGACAGTTGGGGTGAAGCCACATGAGCTGTGATGGCCTGATCCCTGCACAACCTCATGGTGGGAAATTCAAATCGCTGCCACCACACTGCAGGGCCAGTGTGGGGAGCTGAACACATGAGTAACCCCCAACCCCACTCAACGAGAAAGCCAGGCAGCCAGGCCACTCTTGGAGCTCCTGCCATGGCTGGGGCATTTTTCTGAGGATGTGTTGCATTGCAGCCAGCTATTTGCCCTGCCTTGGGGCAGTGGGGGTGGGGGGCTTCTGGCAGCCACTGGCCACACAATGCCCTGCATTGTGTGACCCAGCTGCCCAGGGAGGGGTAAGGCTATCCAAGACGTGGTAGCCTCCCTCCGTGTCTCGTGTGGCCTCATCCGTTGATGTTACAGCTGTAATCAACCTGCATCTAATCAGGAGGATGAACTAGATGACCTTTAATGTACCTTCCAACAATGAGACAATGGCAAGCTGGCTCCCTGGGTAGGGCCACTGCAGCCACCACTCCTCAGGTTGGTGGGGAGACCAGTTCACACGAGGAGCCCCCACCACTGGTAATGTGGGTGGAGGGGACGCCATCACAGGTCCTTCCATGGCACCGGGTGGCCATGGAGCCCTCCATATGGGACAGGACAGCTGAAACCCTGCCATGCAGCAGGATCGGGGCCCCGGGAAGAGCTGCTGCAAAACAAAGAGCTGCTGATGGGAAGTACACCTGGAAATGCGCCATAAGCTGGCCCGGGTGTGCATACCAAACAGCTATTTGGGGCCTCACATCAGCTGTTTGGTGGCCAGGGTGAGTGTGCTCTTTTGGGCCAGTCCTCCAACCTCACCTCGTAGCAGGGCTGAGCAGAGCCTAAATTGACAGGAGGGAAACCGTTAGCCCAGGAGGCCTGGTTTTTTCCCTGGACTGTGGCCCCAACTACCACCAGCCCAGGCATCCCGTAGCAGCCGCCTGCCCACTCTGAGGCCATAGTGGGCAAACATCTGGCAGTGACATACCAGATGAACAGGTGACTCCCAGGCTAAGGCAGGCAACTCTCTTGTTTGTTTTCATCCTATGGCCGCTTTTAGACGAGCAGGTCGCAGTTGCAGTCACACGACCTGCTCATGTGATTTTTCAAAATCCCGCAAGCCGAGATTAGACGTGACGTGTCGCGCGTTCAAGGCGACTGAACATAGTTTAAAGACCATGAACTAAATACCTCACATATGGAGGTATTTAGTTTGTGTTTGTTAAACAATGTGCAACCACCTTAACGCATCACATCTAAATCCCGTCTTTTGGGATTTTGAAAAATCACATGAGTAGGTTGAGCAACTGCGACCTCCGCGTCTAAAAGCAGCCAAAGATTCTAGCTAGATTTGAATGTTATCAATCAGGTCATCTGACCTCTTCTCCTGTATGCTCCCATCTCAGTTGAATATTTCTTATCCATACAGTAGCTGCATATACCCCACCGTGCCGATGTCTTAGCATTACCTATATGCACACCTCTTATAAAGCTGCACACACCTTCTGCCTCAATGGTTTATATAATGGCAGCGTTTTAAAGTAAAGTCTCTGAGAGGGGAATTTTTGTTAGAAACACTGCAGTCAGCCTCTGCTCTTCTAAAAAATGCCATGGGATCTTTCATGTCCAAACAGAACAGGCAGGACTCCAGTTTTTAATATCTCCTCCAGAAGTTCCCCACATACCGCTAACTTCATGGAACATGTTTGATCATACCCAACTCAGAACGATGAAGGCTTGAGTTGACCCAACCAGGATTTGAACCACTGAATCCAGGAAGTCTAATTGTTTCAGCATTGATGCTTATACCACAAAGCCAGCCCTCCAGGAACAGAGACGTTGAAAAGTATAAAACAGTCCTGGCTACTCTCTTCACAGAAGGAGCTGGGCAATTATTTTCCCCCTCTTCTTGTTTTACCAGCTGACTCTCTATGCTTGCAAGCAGCTGCTGCTGCACTCACCACCCCATGACTGAGATGCTGGAATGCTTCAACTACAGCTAAACAGAACTACCCAAGTAGGGGTGGGGGTGGAAAACTTCCCCGTTCTCCTGAATTTTCTCAGAAATTTTCTCATGTTTCCCCCACATTCATATATTCTCAGGAAAGATTGTTGACAGCTTAAATACCTTGCATCCCTATGTGTCTGTCTATTTTGTACCAGACACTATACTTTGGAAGAGGTGGGGGAAGCATGAGTAAGGGCAGGTAATTTGTTTTTATAAAGGAGATATAGATTTATGAAATGCTGCCAAGTGAGCCATGCCACAATTTCTACTTCTGCCCTGTCAATTTCAAACCGTTTCACATTGTCAGCTAAGAGGAGAATGACAAGTTGGGAAAACCAGAAATGTGAGGAGTTGTTGTTCTTTTGTTTACACATTGCTACATTTGTTAATTAATACAGAGGCTTTTTTTTCCTTTTCTTTTGCACACCCTACTTTTGAGTATATTACTTTGTCTTTGTTCTTGGCAAATTTGATGGGTTACTTCTGCTGGCATGCAGCACTGACGGTACTCTCTGTACTGCCTGTTATTATTACTTATTTATTAACCTCAGAACCTCAAACATTCTAGAGCAAAGAAAAGGCACTGTCTTTTCCCATTGTGTTGGAATGGTTTTGTTGGTTGATATTCATTTGTAAGGGAGCATCCATTTTATTTTGCTTTGAAATTTCCCCCCTGTGATTAAAATCACACACTAATTACAACAAAAAAAGGAAATTTTGGCAACGCTGGAAAATCTGCAGCAGCTGGGGCTGCATCAAGCTGCTTCCTCTGTGCTTTAATTGTTTTTAGAGGGGATGGGGGATGTTTTTTTTGGGTGAGGATAGGTATGGGGGTGCGATGACCTCCCGGTGAAAGGGGGGTTCGTATAGGCACGGGTGGGTTGTGGGTTATGGCATGCCCCCCCCGGTGAGAAGGGGAACGGGCATGGGAGGTCAGGAGTGGTGAATGGTGCTACAGCCCCCCAGTGAGAGGGGGTATGGGCAGAAGTGGGGAGTAGATGGGTTATGTGTGGGCCCCAGGTGAGAGGAGGGCTACAGGCATTAGAAGTAAGGAGTGAGGAATGGTGCCATGGCTTCCCAATAAGAGGGGGCTAAAGGCAGGGGTTTTATTATAGGAGTGGTAATGGGGGCAGGTGGGATGGTTGGAGGAAGATGGGAGGAAATTCTCCATGGGGAGGGTGGGCTTGGGTTGAGGATGGGGTATTCCATGATCTCCTTGTGAGGGGATGGGTGTGGGTATGGGGAATAGGGGGTTTGATGTGTGTTATTACCCGCTGGTGAGAGGGGGGAAGGGTGGATGTGTAGGGTTGTTTCCTGGTCTGCCTCCCTGGCCAATTTCTTTCTGGGGCTGTCAGGCTCAGGGGGATGCCTTCCAGCTTCTTGTAGAACTGGGAGAGGGAGGATCTCCTTTGGGGAGGTTATTATTGGGGGAATTAGCGGAATGTCCGCAGAAAAGTCGCAGTGTGGCGCGGGCAATTCTGAAATGGCAGAACGGAATCGTGGCGCGGTAACAGCTGCTGCCGCATCAGCCCTACTTCTCAATAAAGTAGATTATTTTAATCTAGAAACAATCTCCAAGGTGTTGATTAGTACTAAGCTGTTGCTACTAAGAATTCGAGCTGGTTTTGGTTTTTTGGTTTTTTGACCACTAATAAAATTCCAACATTTTAAAGTTTTCTGCCCTGGTTTACTTATCAGTAACTGAACAACCGGTAGCAGAAGTTAGGTATCCATTTCAGTTCTAGTGATTTTAGATTCTAGTGATCTAGTGATTCATGTTTACACTGATTGAAAACTGCTGAAACTGCTATAGAAGCCCTAATATAGGTGCAAGAAGTGATGTACGAGTCTTTACACCAGTGTAGATTCCTTACATTTCCATCAAACTCATTCTCTTCTCCCCCAATTTCCTCCCCTCATAAGGTCCTCCACAGGAACCTCAGAATGACCACAGAGTGATCATGTAGCTCTGACATTTCAAAAGTGACTCTGGAGTAGCTCTACCCCAGAATTGCGCCACAGGAGGAATTCCTTTGTGTTTATATATTGACCCTGAGGCAACTAACCATGTCTCACCCTTTATTCCAGGACTGGGGGACTTTCCCCTTTGCATAGGCTACTTTGAAAATTAGTGCACGCTCCTTGGACTGGATAGGAGCTCCTGGGGATGCTTAAGGGATGTGCTTGTGGTGAGGGGAAAGAGAGAGGGTCCAAATCATGGGTCTATGCCATAGCTCCACCTCCTATCTTTGAGTGCATGCCCTCATCTCTGTCCTTTCTCCTGAGTTCACTCTTTCAGTGCTTGAGAGTAGGGACTGGAAATATTGGCCATTGGAAAAGTCAAATAAAATCTATAGGCATGATGTGGCCCATGAGCTGGTGGTTCCCCGCCCCTGCTGTAGGTAATGACTCCCTTTTAATTACCTACAGGCAAGCTTCTGGAGCAAGTGTAGCCGTAGCAGCCAACCCAGATACTACCAGACCTTAATTATTTGGTGACAGCTTGTGTGTGCAGACAAACCCAAAGGCATTTATTCATCTCCACAGATTGAAGCACAGTTACAGACCAAGTCCTGGGACTTGAAGAGATCCATTTGTGAAATGGGAATAAGGCTGTTTTTAGATGAGACACAAAGTTTGCGGGGTGGTGGTGGTGGCGTAGATGTCCCTCTCTCCCCCGGATAATGGAAGTCGGCCAGCGCCATAGGAAGGAAACAGCGGATGCCGATGAACTTGCGCATGGACGGAGATCCAGACTTGTGAAAACCCATTATCGAGGTTTCATAAGTCCGGATCTCAATCTGTGTGAGTTTGCTGGGACCCACTGTTTCCTATGGCACCGGCCTACTTCTAGTATCGGGGGGGGGGGAGGAAAACATCTAACCCCCCCTCCCCCCCCCCAATGCGACTTTGTTTCTCCCAGACTCTGAAGTCTGGGAGAAATGGTGTCTCATGTAAAAACAGCCTAATAATGACTTACCACACAGGGTTGTGGTAAATTTGACCTACATAAGGATTGCAACGCATTTTAAATACTCAAAGTGCGATTATAAATAAGGATGGTGATATTAATAATAATGACTTCCATTGCTTTAAGGATCAATTTTAGGGAGGTAGTGTGAACAGAAAGCCTTATTCCTCTCCAAACCAAGGACTATGTTTGGGATGGACCAGTGATTCCCAAGTTTTTTGCAATTGATGCTATTTTGAGACTTAAGTAAAATGTCATGGCGTCTGACAGCACCAAAGAGATGCAAAGAACCTCAAACATCAGTTGGCTCTCGGCCCCATCCACCAAGAGCACAACCCCACTTTGGGCCATGACCCACAGTTTGGGAATCTCTGCGTTAGCCGTTAAAGAGACTCAAGTATGAAGAACATAGTGAGATCAGCACAGGCTGCAGAGCAGCATTGCTGTTAAATTGGGGTCTCCCGTTCATCATCTTAATGGAGAAAAAAGCCTGTACAGCAAGTCGTCAGGGTTAAGGGGACTCTGCTGCATTCATTTATCTCTCCTTGAAGAATCTAGATTCAGCAGAAACCAAGGGCTTTTTCACATGCAGTTTATAGTGAAAGTTTAATTTGAGTTGCAGAAAGTCGAGGTTGGCAGGGCTCAAGAAGATGCTCCTTTATCAGAACACCCACCTCATGTCAGCAGGAGCAGTGTGTGAATAAGCATGGTTCCTTAGCCTGGTGTCCATTACAGAACTGTAAGATGCCTTATAGTTTCCTTAGTAGGGAAAGCTGACCGTGTTTTGTACATGGGATGTTAACTGTGCTCTTTGCTCAGGAACACTATTGTAACCAGCATGCTCAAAATCTGGTTGAAAAGGTCTGATCAGAGGGGCCAATCTTTAGTGGATTTTAAAGTAACAAACTTCACACATCACACACTGGCCTTTTAAAAAGGTTTGTTAAATAGGGCATTACACTTGTAAAGCCTCTCTTGTTCTGACATTTCTAAGTAATTCAGATTGAGTTTCAGCCTGCTGGACTCACTGATTTGCATTTCAAAGAGACTGAGAGTGAACAGTCTGTACTTTAGATCCAGACATTTCAAGTGTTTATGACTTTAAAAAAAATACCTTCAGCAATTGTTAACCAAAGTGCTGACTCATGAGTGATGTCATGCTTTTGTAACCTGCTTTGGGGTTTAATTAGAAAGTTCTAAAATAAAATGCAGCACAGAGTGGAAAATGGTGAGGAAAATCAGGCTGACAGGAGATTAGCAGAGGGACAGAGTTGGATCTTGAATGAATATTATCCTCGCTGTATCCCTGAAAAGTCTGACAACTGATCAGAGAGTTGGATGAGTCTACCTGCTTGTTGTCACCATTCGTTAAGTACACAGCATTGTTGTTGTAACAGCCTGGCAGATCTGACTTATCTTACATAAGTTCATTGGGTGGAATTCTTCTGCGCAGCCATAACGGTATAAAATGAATAAGCTGACATTTAACATCCCGCCTCAGAGCCACTGATGTGCTGCCAATATTTTAATAGAAGCCTTCCACACAAATGCCCCTTGAAGGCTGTGCACTAAAGCCCATGTTACAGAGGTGCATGCTCTGCTGGGTGGGCAATCCATCCCTGTGCTCCCATAAGTGATAAGATATTTTTTCTTATCAAAAGAATGAAGCAACTATGTTTGAGAAACAAATCTATTAAGTAAGTTTGCTATACGTATTTCCTTCCCTCCTGAAAAAAAATATGCTTTGCGTGTATATGTACAGCAAAACATTCAGGCTGAATAATTTAAAATGGCTGTGAGGACTTGGACCTTGTTTACACTTATGAGGAGGAGGAGGATACCACATGGTAAAGAAACCAAGGAGTATATAGCCCATGACAACTTCAGCCATGTGAATGCTTAGACACACCTGTCTTCAGAACTATTTACCCTTGAGAAGCACTTATGTGATTAAACGGTAGCTTACCTCTTGCCCTTTTTACATGGGCAGCAGCCATGCATTAACACCCAAATTCCTGGGTGTTTATGTGTGGGCATTGCCTGTGTACACGCCGCGGCTGGTGGGTGGGTGGGTGTGCGTGCACACTCCCATGGAACATGCATGCACACCCATCTCCATCCATCACCCACGCATGGAGCAACTGGTGAAAACAGAGGTTGCTCCGTGTGTGGGTGATGCATGGAGATCGGTGTCGCTAGTGTGTGCCCATCTGCACCCTACCCCCACCCACCGCCCCCACACACCAGCACACCGGCACACACACACCACGTGGTCTGTGTAAAAAAGGCCTCTGAGTGATAATGGTGACCACTGACGTGGTGGTGTGAGAGCTGAAATGTGGGTAATACCTGCTTTTGGGGTACTGCATTGGGTACCCAATAGGTTACCCAGGAACTGACTGGGTAACCGAATATCCAAAAAATCAGGTACTTCTGATATCAATTCCTTGATTTACCGATTCCCAATTACTATAAGCATATACCAATCTGTATATCGAGCTGAAAAATTGGAGGGGGGAGGGACAACCCTAAAAAATTTGGAACTGGAGGTAGCTTTCTGGGACCAGAAACTGCCGAAACATAGTCAGAACTTGACAAACTTAGTGAACCAATGTCAGGTGTTAGTATATCAACAAAAATGTTGAAAAATTGGTACCGGAAATTGACATTCAAATTCAACATTTTGGGGCATCATGTGAGGTATCCTTTTGGGTCATAATCGGGTACCGCATAATACCCAATTGTTACCAGGTTGAATAGAGTACCAGAAATTTGATAGGTTACCTGATTTTGCAGATACCCTCTTTCAGCTCTAGTTATTAACATCTACTGTTATGAAATAATCATATTCCTTCTTGAAAATGTATGTATTACTGTTATGAAATAATCACATTCATACTTAAAATGTATTCTCTTTTTTATTTAACTATTGTATCAAAAGCTTTGAACACATGTACTGATCCAGTAAGCAGATAGGCTACGTGGGGGAAAATAATCTCTCATGACTTTCACAAACTCCCTACATACCACCATGTCTTGCAAGATCTGTGATTTACATCAGCCTGTTGACCAACTGCACCCACCCTGGAACAAAGAACCGAGAAGGGTTAAACAAAGGCACTTGAAAAGAGGGTGCTTGTATAACTTGCGTAACAGAAAGCACCCAGTGGTCAGCTGCAACAACAAAGGAGACTTCTCAGCAGGTATGTCTTTTCCATGGCCAGAGGGGAAGAAGGAGATGTTCCTGCCCAGGGAACTGCTGACTGACAAGCAGCCGCCATTCAAGCGACCATCACCCTTTTGCACCAGAACAAATAGCATTGGTATCCTGCTTTTAACTATAAACAGACTTTCGGTACTGGAGCAAAGAAAAAGACCTGGTAGACACTCAGATGGTCAACTGCAGTGAACAACAAAGGTGTACACATCAGCATATCTGCTCCCTGCCTGAAGGGAGGGGAAAAGATGTCCTTTTATCAAGTGCCCCACCCTGACTAACAAACAAACTGCTAATATGACCATTAGCACCCAGGCTCCAGACGGATGGGAAAGGGAGATGACAGCCAGATTCCGGCAGATGAATACCAACAAGCACATTGCGCAATCAAGCACCCTGGAATATGCATACTAAAGAACATCTTCTCCCCCAAAACACTATAAAAGACTGAAGCAGAGACCAGAACATCGTCTCAGCGCTTGGCATCTAACTTGGTGTCCGTGGGCTGTTGACCCTTTCCAGGACCCCTCCATAGGGGGTCCTACAACTTGACCAGACCAGGCTGCCACCTACCTCTTGTTCCTGCCAGACATCCACCGTTTGAACTTGCAAGACATGTAAGACTGACTTTGGGTGTGGGGTATTGTCTAGCTAAGTAACTGCTGCTGGATCATTACAGACTGGGTTTATAAGTGTGTGAACAATTAAATAAATCTAAAACTATAATTAAGATTCGATCTATTTAAATCTATCGTGTGTGCAAACCAGGGTGTGTGGGTCCCCCGATCCAAAGAGAGCTAATTCCCTATCTGACACTACTGTACTCACAAGACTTGTGAACAATAGAGATGGAGACAAAGTAGTTCAAATGGTATCTTTCATCGGACCAACTTCTGTTGGCAAGAATATGCAAGCTTTCAGGCAATACAGGGCCCTTCCTTAGGTATGTACCCTATGTGGCCTGAAAGCTTCCATATTCTCACCAACTGAAGTTGGTCTGATAAAATATATCATTTGAACTAATTTGTCCCCATCTCTTATATTTAGAACCAACATGGTAACCACACACTCTCTAGATTGTGAACACGAGTAAGGGGTAACATTTCTAAAAATACGAATGTGTGGTCAAGCATTTGTACATTCAGAGATATCACAAGATAGATACCTCAAGGTTTCTTGACCATGGAGTATATTATTCCTCACTGTATCTATTATGTATTTATTTATTATAGAAATTTATATCCTGCACCCTCCTGCCAAGAGGCAACTTGGGGTGATGTACATATGTCTTTAAAACAAATAAAAATTAACATAATAAAAATACAATAAAATCCAAGTAATATAAATGCAAATTAAAAGGAGCTATAAACCCCACCCCTGCAACCAAACCCTCCCACCCACTACCTATCTCCCCCACCAAAAGCCAGGTGGAACAGCCAAGTCTTACATTGTCATCAAAAAGAGGCGAGGTCCAGGTCCAGACGGTCCGCCACCGGGAGGGAGTTCCACAGCCTTGGAGCAACCACAGAGAATGCCCTCCCATGGTAGATAAACCAAGCATTACTGCCTAATGGTGTGATCCTCAATCCACTCTTACTCCCAGATAGCTCCACTAACAAGAGAAAGTAATTTGAGGATTGTGGTGTAAGGGGGCACTAGGCTGCTTTTCACTTGGAAATTTTTTAAACCTTTCTTTCACTGAATACAATATAGTTCAGTCCAAAGGCAAAATCTTTGCTCTACGGAAAACTTTTTTAGTCCTAAGGATAAGTCCTTTCTGACAGGAATGATCTAACAGCTTTCATCAGACAACAAAAATCATCCCTTCACTTTCACAAAATATGCCTAGAGCTCCCCGCCAAAACACCAGTGCTTTAAGGCTGTATTTCAGAAGGACTACTCCTGTGAATTATGGCCTGTCTATACATGGATTATTTTCATTGGTATAGCACAGTGTGTTTGCCAGGCAACCAATCCCAAATGTTCAAAAACAATAACTCAGGTTCCTGAATCTTGAGTGTGTTCAATTTATTCTCCACAATTAAGTAGCTAGAGGTTTGTTTTTTTAAAGAAAACCTGATATCTCATAATTTTAAACAGCAGAGACTTAAAGGAGCAGTGGCTCCCAGCTGGGAGATTCTGGGTGTAAGGACTCAAGTCTTAAACTGGCGCCTCTGGGTGCTGGTGTTTGCACCTCCACACACCAACAGTGAGACCAAGCTCAGCCCTTGCTCTGGTCCAATTGAGTCTTTGGGGTTCCCTCCCACCAGGCCCTGATGGGTCCTTGTCAGGCATGCCCAGCATTTAAGGCATGTGACTACAAATAGAAGGGAGGCAGAGCAACAACTAGATATCTGTGCTTGTGTCTGGTTTTCTGCCTTCTGGTTCCTGCCCTTGGACGCTTGTCTCCTGGCTTCTGGTTCCTTTTTTTTTGTCTCCTAGCTCCTGATTCCCTGTCTCCATCCCTTGGCTCTTGGGCCCTGACTTCTGGTTCTACACTCCTGATCCCTATTGCCTGTGCACTGCCTTGGCATCCCCACTCCTGCCTGACTGCCCGTTTGGACTGCCTCTCTAGTTTTGGCATTGGCCTGGACCGTTGTTATGTTTCTGGAGTGCCTGTTTGGATTCATTCCCTGTTTGATCCTCTCAAGACTCTGGTTGGGACCTGATCCTGCAGCTACTCAGCCCTATCTCAATTAGGTGCCTACATACAGTAATAACAATCACGAGATTAGCCTGGTGGAGTCTGGGATTGGTCCGTGGAGCCCCCATGCAGCTGCCAATCACAATTTCCACATAATGGACTGGACAGATGGGCAGGCGTTCCTCCAAGCTGTGTTCCACATACACCCTTCCACCACTGAGATGAAGTCACTCCCTCTAGGTGTTTCATCCAGAACTTTATAGTCCTGGTGGACCTGCATGTGCACAGAGTATGTGCACATCTAACATATGGGAGGCAGCCACATGGGCGCACATTCCCTCGCATCAGTCAGCATTCACCTGCACAGTGGGCTCCACATTCACTGGAACAACACCATGAGTAGGGGCTGCAGGGAGGGGGGTAGGGGGCGAACAGTTGGTGGCCACCTACCAGAATGGCCACCTATCCAAAAGAGGCTAATCTGGGCTGTTGTCTTGTCTGTTTTCACCCACTGTAGACAATCCACCTATTTATGGGTGGAGTATGTGCAGCCAAATGGTATGCAAGTAGAGTCCCTGCTCACCTGGTTACAAGCTGATTCTGTGCATCACTGGCCCTAGCTAGCTATTTGTGTACGTGATGTGCATTGGCTCCCAGGCTCATAGGCTCTGCGGCAGCTGTACCACCTGTACATATGATGGCTATATCCTGTCTCTCCTATAGGTGGGTCTGAATTTAGCTATGGGTTCTGCTGGACTCTTTTGATGTGACTATTTTCTTTTAGTTGAGGAAAAATTTAAAAAATGATTCTAGATTGTATGGCCCTTGGGGCAGGGACCTGTTTCTAACCATAATTGTTTCAGACACTTTGCTGGTGCTATAAAAATAATAATAATAATAATAATAATAATAGAATAATATCTTCCAAATACCAACCCCTTCATGCACCAAAACACAACATGGTTTATAGCGTTGACAAATTGTACAGTCCTGTAAACCTCCATCTCCTTCTTATGTGGTCAGTAAAACAGTAACAGTACCATCTATGTTATCATCACTGGGCATCTGAGTTAACCTTTCCAGCAATGGGTGGGGCAGAGCTCTCCAAGTTCCCAGAGACATCTTTGTATTGTTTTCACTTGATTTGCTTTTTTGAGGTTTTCTCTGCAGCCATGACAACAAGAGACTTGTTTTTCTTTTTAATTGAAAGCTTAAGACCTGGAGAGTGGTAGAGTCATTTCAGCGGACTGTGTAGATACCACACTGGGGTCTGCCAACTGCTTCTAATCCCTTATCACCAGACATGGCAACAGAGTTGGCAACAGCTATCCACCCATTTATGAAACCTTTGCCAAGGATCTCTTCTGTAAGGCCCTAAATAATCTCTCTTCTGTACCCTCTGCTGGTGTTTCTCTCCAGTCTGGTCTCCGCTAGAGCAGGGTTGTGAGTAGAACTGAGGTAAGAATGACTGTTCCCGTACCATCAAGAAATACCTACCTTTTGGGAGTACTTGTGACTGTCCGCTATTTCCTCACTATCCACTGAATCCGTGCTTCTGCTGTGATCAAGATCGGTGCCTGTGGTTGTCCGCCATTTTCCACCAGTTATTTCCCAGTATTTTTACTAGTTCCCAGCATTTCACAATAGTTTGCGGCATCAGAATGCAGAACAAAAGGGCAAGCCCTTGAAATACACAAATCAAAGCACCATTTATTAGGAGCCAAAACAAGGACCTATAAGGGAAATGATTAAAGTTATGTGGTCAACTTGCTATCGTACACAACATAAGCAGCATGTAAAGAAAGTTGCATTGTATGTGGGGCTGCTCCTGCCTAGGAAGAATTACCAGAAGTACCAAACAATGGCAATTACCGAACAGGAACTAGCAAAAACAGTGGGGAAAAACCAGTATGTTTTCTCATCACATGAGCACAGGTAAATGATCTGTTTCCAACAGAAATGGTCTTCGCTGCAATTGCACGATTCAGCACTAGTTGTAAGGTCTGCCACTTGGGAACAAGCACCATCCCCTTTGAATACCCTGCCCCGTTTTACTTTTGGGAGTCATGGCAGGGCTTCCATGGGTCAGGGTTCACCCCTGGACCAATGACTCACCTCAGAATAGTGCCTTGCAAGGCCTCTAATTGGCATTGTAACATTTGTGTTTGTGTTTGTGCAATGGGCCACTTGGAGACAAGAAGATGCCAAATGTGATTATTTGCTCTTGGTTAGATTTCCCTGGGTTTGGTCTAAGTCATTGCTGTTTGTAGTGTAAAAGTCCAATTCCATGGGTATACTACCAGGCTATGAGTCCTATTGGTGCAATAGCCATCTTGCACATAGAACAGAGTTGATGCTATACTACTTCAAAAGGGCAAAGCCCTGTGCAAGCCGAAAGGCTCTGATTCACTGGCTATACTTCCTGTGGGCCAAGGGACTGGGACCTGTGACTCCTGGGGGAGGAATCCTCTTTGTCACATGAGGACGAGTGTAAAGGGTGTAACCAATACCCTTTCTGTGCAAGGAAGTGAAGTCCTGGGGAATCAGATCACAACCTCCTTCCCTGTCATTCTTTGCGAAGTGGCACACTGCTCTGGTATATTCCATACTTCCCTTTGTATGTGCTTTGGGCACATTTGAGCCAAGAACACCTAAGATAGTTAGCACTCAGACTCCAGATGGGGAGAAACAGCTTAATGGGATTTGACAAGTGAAGGAGAGCAAAGAAAACATTAGATTGGGGGGACACTGAATGAAATTAAAGGATAAAATTAAATGAAGGATGGGATTTGTTGGAATGTGCAACAGTCACAAGTAAAAGACCATTGCAAGCCCTGCAAGCTTAATATGGGGTTTGTCCAGTAGGGATGAAACAGGTTTTTTCCCCCCTCTTGTCTCCTCTCTCTGTCCTCCATCTTGTCCCATGCAGTCTGTACAGTAGAGGTGGGACCCCAGGCCCATTACCGGATACCGGATTTACCAGAGTCCGGTTTCCAAAAAACCGGATTCCCGGATTAAATCTGGTATACCGGTACCGGTTTTATTCCATTGATTTCAATGGGGCACTGTGGCCCCATTGAAATCAATGGAATAAAAAAAT
>QEPC01006430.1:4153821-4195552 GCA_003113815.1 Sphenodon punctatus | reverse complement strand
ACATTTAAAGAAAGACTGCTATATATGGAAAGCAGAACAGCAGAAACTGTCTCCACGAACACCTAAGCAGAGGGCTAAAGTCACAAACAGCAACACAGTCGCTCAACAATGGAGTGGGTGCTTCAGAGCAACACAATACAGCTCATCCCAAAATTGGTGTTTAGACTCTGGGGCAACGAGCCACATGACTAGCGATAAAGGATTCTTCACAGGGCTGGATCTGAGCAGTAAAGAAAGGATACCTTGCAGATGGGAGAAGCATCAACGCGGAAGGAATTGGACAAGGAATCCTGTACTGCAACCAGTCACAGGTAGGCACACTGACCATACCTGTGAAAGATGTGCTCTATGTGCCCAACTTAGAAGGGGGACTCCTGTCCGTGAGGTGCCTGGCAGCAAGGTGGTTCACCATCCGTTTCCAGGAAGACAAAAGCACAATTCAAAGTGGGACAAAAGTACTGGTCAGAGCCACTGCAGATGAGCACCTGTACCGTCTGAGCACAGTGAAAGAACAGGCAAAGCTCAGTGCGCACAAGCCACACGATGACTGCATCCACCTGTGGCATAGACGCATGGGACATAGACACCCAGACAGCATCAAAGAAATGCTCAGACAGCAGTTGACCAAAGACCTTAAGGTATCAACATGTCCTGTGATCATGAAATGCGACTGCTGAATCAAAGTCAAAGCCACGAGGGCTACGCTTCCTAAAAAGATTCAGAATAGAGCCACGAAACCACTCGATCTTGTACACAGTGATTTCCGCAGACCAATGAAGGTTCCCATGCCAGGAGGCAACCGGTGTATGGTAACTTTTATTGATGACTATTCAAGGTACATGATCATGTACATCATGAAGAGTAAAGATTAAGTATTCAACAAACTTCAGGACTATGTGGCCATGACGAGCAACAAGTTCCAGCGCAGACCAAAGACACTGTGGACTGACAATGGAGGTGAGTTCACAGGAAAGGAAGTAGAGGACTTCCTGTGACTCCATGGAACTGAGCACCATAAGGCAGTGTCATATACACCCAAGCAGAACAGAACAGCTGAAAGGAAAAACAGAACGCTAACTGAAATGGTTAGATGTGTGTTAACAGCCTCTGGACTACCAGAAAGATACTGGGGTGAAGCAGCAGTTGCTGCTACCTACCTACAAAATCGGCTGTATTCTAGAACAGTGAGGAAAACTCCATATGAACTGTGGCATGGTCAAAAACCTAGTGTGGGCCACATCAGAGTATTTGGAAGTAAGACCTACGTATATATCCCAGAGGAGAAACATACCAAGCTGAAAAACAGAGCAGTGGAAGGCATCCTCGTAGGATACAGTGAGCATTCCAAAGGCTACAGGATCCTGGATCCACGCACAGAAAGAACAAACCATTGGTAACAGTATGACCTTTGTGGAAAATTCAAGCACCAGTGTGATGACTCTCCAAGGTCCAGGCGAACGAGAACAATCAACCAAAGATGAAACCACTGAAAGGAGCAATCCTCTGAACAAATAGTCGAAATCGGCACAAAGGTAACAGAAGTGCAGGAGCAGACACATCCGGGTGTTGTAGTAGTATTTATTATGGGTGCGGACTTACATCATGACCTAATTAAGCAAACAACAACGTAAAATAGGATATATCAACAGTTCAACATAAAATTATATAATGTAATAGTTGTTCAATAGAATACATCCTAATATAAATGGTTTCAAGATTGGTCCAAAAAGGGAAAAAAGAAAAAGGAAGGAAATGGTGTACAAAGGTGGGCGCAAAGCAACAACCCGCTAAAATCAAAGCCAATAAATAATAAATTTGAGGAGGGAAAAAGAGCAAAAAACTCAAGGGGCTAAGCTGAACCAAGGCGAAATATCACCTCAATAGATGCAGCCCTGTTAAACAAGCGCACCTCCTACCCAAAGGTAAGAAGTGCAAGGGTTAGAGAAAGCTGCTTTATAATAATTCCCTTAACTTGAGCTGTTCCTTAATAGCGACTCTTCTCTTAAGCGCCAGTAAGGTATAGGAAGCAAGTGCCCCCATAACCTCTTTCTGTGACAAAGAGAGGAGAAAAACAAAACAACCATCCGTGCCAAAGGAATAACCCACTGGTAACACTGGAGCTAGCCAAACCACAGGGAGGTTATGAAAATAGGGGCATCTCAGCAAGAAATGCTCAACCGATTCAATTTCCCTGGTGCTACAAGAGCAGAATCTTAACTCAAGGGGAATGTGCTTTTGTCTACCCTCAATGACTGCCAATTGGAGCAACTAGAAGCGGAGCAAGGTGTAGAGTCTCCTAAATTTAGGGTTTTCTGAAAGGTCCAGGTAGGGTTCAAAAAAAGAAGATAGCTTTATTAACCCCAATTGGGGAGCAACCTTCCATTGACGCACTACAACCATATCTTCTTGAGAGTCAATGTCCTGGATTCTCCTGAGGGCTTCGTGTTTGATAGCCAAGAGTAGTTTCCCCTGGAGAAAATCAAAAGAGTACCCCAACTCGCATATCAAGTGTCCTAAATACAGCAACCAAGGATAGGCCCTTAGTCCCTTATACAATAACACCTCCCTAAGACACAGCAAGGGGAGCACAGTCTCCAGTAAAGCCAGGAGTCATAGCCAAAACCTTAAGAAAGCCATCCTACAAAGTGCCTTGATGGACGGAATAACCGTTTCCAATCTCAGGGCAGCCCCTGGAACGCTAGGGCCAACCCTAAGCAAATGCCGTAAAAAAAGGTCTTGTACACACTCAAGAATAAGCGTGTTGTGAAATGGAATGAGCTCCGCCCCAAACAGAAGATATGGGAGAATTTTAGCCTGATAGAGCTTCAGGCAAGAAGACATCGGAACCCCCTTAGAGATACTAGAGACCCGGACAATGGCTCTCATATCTCTAGTGGCCTTAGTTGCCCTAGCCTGGAGATGGAGATTCCATGTACCTCTAATACTGAAAATAACGCCTAAATAATTAAGAATCTACTGACCCAATTTTCCCTGCACCCAGCTGCCAAGTAAAGGGACGGTGCCTCGTACCTAGAGCCATAACCTTGGTCTTAGCGGTGTTAATCTCAAGACCACTGGTTAGACAATACTGCAGGAATTTCCCTAGGGCTCTTTTGATCCCTATTTCTGTCTGGGAAAGAAAAACAATGTAGTCTGCAAATTGCAAAAAACTCAGATGCGTATTACTTATCTTGGGGGCATGGGTCTCCTCCACATTAACACAACCTGGAACCGCCTCCAAAAATAAGTTGAATAACAGGGGTGCCAGGACACATCCTTGGCAAACCCCTCTCCTAATGGGGATGGAATTATCCTGAGGCAAAAGAACTCCCCCTTTGACTTGAGCTTCATTATTGGTATGTAACTGAATTATGGCAGATAACAACTTGCCCTCGACTCCCAAGTTCCCCAGCTTTGCCCACAATCTAGATCTAGGGACAGAATCAAACGCCTTGGTAAGGTCCATGAAGGTTAAGTATAGTTTGCCTTTCTTTATTTTCTGGTACTTGTGGATGACATGCTGTAAAGTAAAGCGACAATCCATTGTGGACCTGCCCTTCCGGAACCCACATTGTTGCGGGGGGATTATCTTCTCCTCTTCCACCCAGTTGGGAAGTTGTTCCAGCAAGAGTTTGGCGTAAGCTTACCTACGATAGATAATCAAGCTAATAGGCCTATAGCAGGCTGGGTCCCAGCAATTCCCTGTTTTAAAGATAGGAACAATAATACTTAGAGTCCAGGAAGAGGGAATCCTGTCTCCTTCAGCCAAAAATCAGAACAAGTGGGAGAAAATCGAGGCCCACCATCCTGGGGCTGCCTGCAACACCTCTGCTGTCACTAGATCTGGGCCCAGGGCCTTATTGTTTTTTAGCTTAATTATATGCGCAACTATGTTGGTCTCTGGAAAATCCCCTGGGCAACATCCCAGGCTAGGATCTTCCAACAGCTCCCCCGGCAAGTCCTCTGATTCCACCAACTGGTCTAAATAAAGAACTCTGAAAAAGGCCTCACAAGCAGAGCTAGAGGGTAACAACCCACCAATGGTCTGCCTGGGTTTGAGGACCCGATTCAAGGTTGCCCAAAATCTACTTAGGTTGCCCATGGAAAGATCTGTCACCATCTGTGCCCACTGTCTGCAATAATAGGCTTTCCTCTTTGCCTTAAGGAGGAGGGAATAGGCGGCCCTTGACTCCCGAAACTTCGCCTCCTGAGTAGATAGTTGGTGTCTAGCCCACAACCTCCTGAGGCAAGCTAAGCTCTGCTTAGCAGATCTACACTCGGAATTGAACCACTGGTTACAAAATCTTCTAACCCTAAACTTCCTGTAAGACTTAGTAAGAACTTGCTCCCGAACCACAGACAGGAGATCCTCATATATTGAGAAGAGGGTGTCGGCTTCCCAGGCACCCTGCAGCTTTACACTGAGGTGCTCAAAACTATCCATGCTGCAGATCCCCTGCATCTTTTGGACTAATGTTGCCAATGGCAGCCTCCTCAAAACTAGGGGAGGTTCGTCGGGAACATCCAGGACTAGCTGAGTGCTTGGAAGGGCCTGTAACTGCAAACAAGTAGCCAAGGCAACATGATCACTTTCAGGTCTAACAAATCGGGCAAGCCTGCCGAACTTCTCCTGAGAACAGGCATCAACCAGAATCCAATCTACATAACTACTGCCCTGAGAACCCATGAAGGTAAGCCCCTTAAGGTAGGGCCCCTTAAGGTAGGTCATCCTCGTCCAGGGCAGCAAGGGCAAGTTTCTGCATAAGGTTGTACATATGGCAATTGGATTGAGTTCCCCCAGGTACAGCAGACTCAATTGCGCCCAGTATCCCGTGCCTTTTAGCTGGTTTGGGAAGAAGCCCGCCCTCCCAACGGGTATTCCAATCCCCCAATAGAGCCAACCATGCGCGTGGGAATTGCTCTTCGAGACTCAAAACTGCCTCCTCCAGAGCCAACCATACCTTGGGAAAGTAATAATGGGACGTAACCGGAGGAATATACACATTAAATAAGATGTATTGCTCAGTAGGCACAGTACCCAGCTCCAGGAGCCCCGCCTCGAACTCCAACCTCTCTGTCACAAGGGGGGTTAGTCAGCCCACGCCTGAGTGCCTAACAAGGAATGCCAGTCCCCCTGGTCCCCATTTTTGAACCCCCATGTAAGAAGGTATCAAACCCTTTAAAGGACAATGTGTCATCCCCCTTTACCCATGTGTCCAGGAGACAAATAAGATCAAACCCAGCCAAAAATTCCAAACAATCAATATCACGCATAAATATTCTAATGCACGATATATTCCAAGATAACACCTGGAAGAATTTGGCGTGAGGAAGATTGGCTGTAAACAGGGCTAGGGCATTATCGTCTGGGTGTACCACCAAACTGGCAACCACAGGTGGCCCACCCAATGAAGTTCCCCCCTCTCTTGGTCATGAAGAGGATATCACCTGGCCAGGAGGGTGTAGATTGGAATCGGGAGCAACAGATTTGCTCCCAATAGGATGCAACTCCTCCTGGACTACACAGTCAGCAGCACAATGTGCAGCCAGAAGAGGCTCCCCGCACATTGCTCCGCCACCACTTGGCTGTGTACCCCACTCCTGGGATCCCATCAAACAACTGCCTGTGGGTATATTTGCCCCATGCTCCAATTGGGGTATAATAGGTATAGTTGATGACTCTTGGGTCTGGTACCTAGTCTCAGGACCCTGTATACAATTTCTAATGTGTCCCAGTCTAAGAAGACAAGCATCCTGGTAAATTGTGGATAGTTGTTTAAACATAACCCAAGTTAGGGGAGGCTCCTCCGGGGCTGCCTCCCCCCCAACAACAAAAAAGTCCCCACCTTGTGGGCAAGTTTGTCTGTTGGCATTGCAGGTATAAGGGGTGGGGGGTTATCACTGAAACTGTCTGTTGAGTAAGGATCAGGGGGTCCAGACTACTGGAGCTCTCTGGAGTGGTGGTAGAATTGGATAGAGCTAGACCTAAGATATCAGGGGTACTGTTGAGACTGAAGTTGGACAGGAAGCCTTAGGTCCACCAAGACATCGCCCCCACCTACAGAAGCCTGCCCCCCCCCCCCCCTTGAATCTTTGGCTTCTTCCAAAATCCTGCAATCTGAGAATCCCTAATGGGACCTAAGGATGACAGGTCCAAGGGAATTTTATTAGGGGATGAAAGGAAGGCGTCACCCTTGGAATTGTTGTAAGTCGGCCCATGATCCTTCCAGGCATACGACAGACCCTATCAATGGAAATACCTCTCCGTTGTAAGTATTTCCTTGCCCTAAAGAGATCAAGAACCCAAGAATGGGTAGTAAAACACACCCGCAGTCTATACAAGCGGTTGCGCTTAGGGATCCATACAATGTTATCTATCAGGTTAGTTTGAACAATTTCCCCCAGCAAAAGTGAAAAATGTTGAACCACCTGCCCCAGATCTTCCCACGCATGCATGGCCCCATTATAATCACGGCCTATATACAGATAAATCTCCTTGACCATAAGTATCGGGTGCTTGGGAGGGTTCGTACAGGAATTATTGTTAAAAGTTCTCTTTGGTTCACCCTTGGGTCTGGGTGGTTCAAGTGCAGTTTTAGAGAATCTTACATCTAAATTGTCCACTGAGGCAGTAAGCCTATTGGTTAATTCACCAAGTTGGCATTTAACAATACCCAAAGATGAATCCAAGTCCTTAATCCCTACGAAGAGAGCCTTGACTGTCTTAGCGATCAAGTCAGTTTGGTAAAGCAAATAATTCTTAATGGAATTCTCCCAGCTTGCCCACTCAGAATTGTCAGTCTCAAGAGAAGAGTAGACATCCTGCAAGGGGGTCAAACCAGCCCGCGCCTCCTGGTCAACATCCAGTTTGGACAAACAGGCAAAACGATTTTGCAAAGAAAACGGTCCGCCATTAGAATATAAACCAGAATTTCTGGTAATCTTGGCGGGAAGATCCCCATCGGGGGAGCAAGAGGAGGGTTCTTGGACACGCTTCTTCTCCATAGTGAGCCCTGAATAGCAACGAAGGTTCACTATTCGATAGCATCCCCTGGCTTACTGGCTGGTGCCTAAGGCCGCGTGCACAAGCCAAGGACTCCCGCTGTTGATAAGCTCACTGGAGGAGGGTCTAGCTCTTCCGGCCACTTCCACAGTCCAATCAGGGTCAGGGAAGCTAACAGATCACACCTGGGCGTTTCCTCTGCTGCTCCACCAGAAGGAAGACACGACCCAGTCTGCAGCATGGATCTCCCCGCAGAACAGTGCTCCGCACACTCGCTCACCACAAAGTCAGCACCAGTAAATTGTCAGAGCCAGCATCCTGGGAGGACATCTCGCAGATGTCAGAAGGGGAAGCAGAAAAATGGATAAGAGCAGCTGAAGAAGTAAAGTCCATGCAGGACAACTTGACATGGACACTTACTCCACTGCCCGCAGGAAAAAGACTATAGGATGTAAATGGACATTTAAAATAAAGTACAATGCGCAGGGAAATAGTGAATGGTACAAGGCCTGACTTGTCGTGAAAGGATTATATGGACCAGCCACTGGGGTTTGCAGATGTTGACAGACCAGAACTTGTATGCAAACTGCACAAAGGCATATATGGGCTTAAGCAGGCCGCCAATAAACAACGTGCTCATGAGGGACAGTTTTACCAGGAGCAAAGCAGATCCCTGTTTATACACAAAGAGATGAAGGGGCAGGTGGATTTTTGTATTTATTTATGTCAATGACCTTATCATATGCTTTGAGCAAGAAGGGGACAAGTGCAAAACAATAAGAGTTCTAAATCAGGACTTTGAATCTAAGGACCTGGGTAACATAACGCACTACCTGGGAATACAAATTGAAAGAGAAGATGACGGAAGCTGGAAGCTATCTTCTCAGCCAAAGACAGGCAATAGAAGAGATGATAGAAAGTTTCGGCATGGGGGTGCGAAGGCAGCAAATACCCCTATGGAAACCAGGTACCCAAAGGAGATCAAAGAACTGAGCTTATTGCTGCCAGACAATAAGCAATACAGAAAGGTGATAGGAAAGCTCTTGTACATTGCCACAATCACAAGGCCTGACATTACGGTGGCAATATGTATACTGTGTAGACAAGTCTCAGCCCCAACCCAAAGGGATTTGAACGCAGTGAAGAGCGTCTTATGGTACCTGAAAGGGACTGTGCACCTCAAGCTACGGCTCTCACCAACTTCCGTGTCAGACCTGATAGGGTACATGAATTCAGATAGGGCTGGAGACTGTTCGGACTGAAAATCTACCAGTGGGTACCTATTTTTGCTTGGTGGAGGACCCATTAGCTGGTGCAGTAGGAAACAAGCCTCTGCGACACTTTCCTCGACAGAGGCAGAGTATGTGGCAGTGGCACATTCCAGCCTAGAAGGTATCTGGTTGCGACAGCTTCTGAATAGTCTGGGGCAAAAATTGGACAGACCCATGCCGATCCTGGAAGACAACCAAGGATGTATAGCGCTGGTACAAACAGAAAGAACCAACCCCAGAACCAAGTACATTGACGTAAAATACCATTTCCTAAAAGACTCGCAGAAACAAGGACTCGTAAATCTGCAATACTGTCCTACAGATGATATGACTGTAGATGTGTTCACAAAGCCACTAGCAGGGAACACCATCGCAAGCTGTTAAGAAGAACGAACCTAGTGGGTTTGACTAGTGACTGTTGAGAAGGGGTGTTGTTCAGTAGGGGGAGAAGGGGTGGTGTTCAATGTGGGGCTTGTTCAGTAGGGGGAGGGTCAGGGGATGAAACAGTTTTTTCCCCCCTCCTTGTCTCCTCTCTCTGTCCTCCATCTTGTCCCATGCAGTCTGTAGAGTCTGGACGCATGTCTTCTGAGTTCTTAGTAAAGTTCTGTTTTGAAAAAACTTCTACTGTGTGTTGTTCAGCAGAAAACTAACTCTACAATAGGATTAAGAGATGAAATTATAGCCAATGCTGCTTTAAAGTGGCATAGAATCCGCTTTTGGAACTCACAAAGATGGTAAGTCCAGCCTTCTGTTGCTGGTTGGTTTTTACAAAGGGTGGAATAATTGAATGATCAGTAATAATGTTTGCAGCCAGGAAAACAAAGACAACTAAGGTAACGACAATGGTAAACAAATCTGGTGTTTTGAGTGTAGATTGGGGGGGAGAAGGCAGTAAAAAAAACCCCTTCCTATTCCAGTCCCTCCAGTGCAATAATGCAGGTTTTTCGTAATCCCTCCTCTCCCTCCCCCCACCACCTCCCCTTCATTTCTCACAAATGTCTAACGCTAGACCTTCCCTGGAGAAAATTGGAAGGAAAACAAATCCCCCAGCAGGGTGATATTCACTCCATCCTTCTTTATGTTGGTTTTGATGTTGAAATGGTTTGCTGCTCTGCTGCCGTGCCCGGGCTCTTGTCTTCACACTGACTATCACGTCCCCACGCTATTTACTGGAAACTAATGAAACTAAAAATGTCCAATTAGCTTAAAAGGTTGCTCTTTAGTGAACAAAACTAATGGTCTTCTGCGCTCATTCCATTTAAAAACTCTTAATTTTCCTTTAATTATGGCACATCTGAACTATGCTTACATTAGAATTTACCTTCACTAAACCTCACTGACATTACTTTTCCTATAATTTCCAATGGCTGTAGTCACTTTGTAGATTCCTTCCTGCTCTAGCCTAATTATTTCTCTCTGTTTTATGAACATAGCATTGTTTCCCTCTACTTCACCTCAGTCCTGCTTCTATATCTTCATTAGCTACTCTCGGGGAAAGGTGGCTTTTGAAGTACCTATTTATTTCCCCTTAGAGCCTTTTGGGTGGGGCAACAGGCAATCACTTAATGCAAGTTTTTCTTCCAAACCTTTGGCTTTGATCCACACAGCATTCAGTGCTGGCCTTTACGCTAGGGTTGGCACTTATGCAGTTTTTAAGAAACACTTTTATTAAAAATACGTGTTTCAGGGCCTGCATTGGCAACTAGGTGCCATGGAGGCCCTGCAACATGTATTTTTTCATAACTGTTCCTTAAAAGTTTGTCTAAGTGGCAACCCTACTTTACGCTGAGTACTGGCCCAAGTGCCACTCACTTCCTTGGGACTGGACCCATTACTAAATGCCCTGCTCTGTTAAATGGCACAGAAGAAATCTTTCTTTGCTCAGGAATTAAGCTGTTGCTGATGAGGTCTGTACATGCACAGCTGCATAAGTATGTAGGTGAATTTGTGAAGCAGCAAAGATGATGTCTTCTGGAGAATGACACTGTCAGAGTAATAATGATCTGATGTGACAAATTCTATATTCTTACTTGAGTAGTTAAGTCCATACTGAATTGGCAAAGTCTTTTTTTGTAATAAAAACCTGTTATTTATGTTAATTATGTAACAATGGAAAGTAACTATTAATCTCATTATGACAGGTGATGGAAAGCTTTAATAAGCAAAGTCTTCATGAATTTGATCAATAAGAAATCTCAGCAAATCAAAAAGCAAATGCGACTTTTGGATTGGAGGGTTTGGTAGGTACAATTAGAAGTAATTGGAAGAAATAAAGAAAGGGGGGAAATTAGGGTGAATAGCAGGAAGAAAGATCTTTGTCGAGAAATCTATAATGGCTCTTAATCTTAGAAAAAGGCTGCCAAAGGGTATTTTGGACCTGTTCCAATGTCCATTGTAGTCAGTTAAGCGGTTTCTATAGATTTCAAATGGCACTAGATCCAACCCTGGTGATTTTCAAATGGACAGAACAAATCACTAGAGGATGTAATATAAGAGCCATTTCTGTAATGGCTGGAGACCACTCAAATAGACATCTCCTGTTATTTTTATAAGTTTATTCAATTTATAAATCTCACAGTTTTGCCAGTTGAGCCAAATCAGAATCCCCTCAATAATAATAATCGTTATTTTTATATATCGCCTCTCCTGCCATGGCACTCAGAGTGCTTTACATATAACACAACAACCCTGTGAGGTAGGTTAGGCTGAGAGAATATATATTGTGACTGGCCCATGGTCACCCAGGGAGTTTCTTGCTAAGGCAAGACAGTCCCCCTCCCTCCCCCCCCCCCCCAGTCTAAGTGCTATGCACTTAGTCATTACACAACACTGGCTCTTGCTGGTTCATTGAGAATAGCAAGTCATCTGCTATTTGATTTTACCCATCTTTAAAACCAAACTCTCTGTGATGAAGGTCCACTCCCATATCATATTAAGCTATGCTGCTGGGGAGTTCTGGGAGTTGGGAAGTCTCTCTGGCTGACAACCTCTTTGGCTCCACCCTCCCCTCCCCTCCCCTCTCCAGTGGGTCATGTGGAGCCAGCTCAGAATTGCCTCATGTGAAGGTAACAAAAGACTGTTTATAGTGAGCAGTTCACAGTGAGTGCACACACCCATAGGGTAGGCCTGATGGAGATTTTCAACCTGTCCTAGACGTGGGTTCCAACCTCCTTGGACATGCTCAGAGGGCAGGACGATGATCCAGGTAAGGAGGACACAAGGCTCCTTAAATTCTCTGAACTCGGTCTTCTGAAGGTCAGTCCTGTTCCACCTGATGTGAAGGCAATTAACAAAAGCTGTCTGTGGACTTAACGCAAAAGGGGAGGAGGAGGAGGAAGTTGAAGCTTGAGACCAGTGACTTGGCTGTGGACTGGATCCTTCTTCCTGGCCAGCTAGGAAGGAACTGCTCCCAACAGAAGCTGAATTATGAAACTGTTGTAACTAACTTACTTTGTGGTTTCCTTTATCTTTACTGGAATTATCATTACTGCCCCTACTTTAGTAAAGCTTGACTTTCTATAAGCACTAGACACGGTTGTGTTGGTCTGTGTTATTGCAAGTCTAGGTAGATATCTCCAGTAAGGATGTGGTGATCTTTCTCTCAGCCTGTGCCGGCTGTGTTGAAGGGACAGTTCCCCATGCAGTCCCCCCCAGAGGCATGCCCAGTAAGAGAGCTATATTTATTTATTTATTTATTTAAAATTTATATCCCACCCCTCCTTCCCACAGGGCAGCTCGGGGTGGCGAACAACAATCAATAAACAATTTTAAAAATTTTAAACAATTTAAAAATACAATATGTGGGGAAACTCCACCCCTCGCCAAAAGCCTGATGGAACAACCAGGTCTTACATAGATGCCGAAACAGCAGGAGAGTGGGAGCCAACTGAGCCTCCTCCAGGAGTGAATTCCACAGCACAGGGGCGGCCACCGAAAAAGATCTAACATCGGTGGCCACCCGCCTCGCCCGGGGAACGTCCAAAAAGGCTCCCACGGATGATCACGGGCACATGGGGAGTGAGGCGGTCCCGCAGATAATCAGGGCCCAGGCTGTGAAGGGCTTTAAAGGTTAAAACCAGCACCTTGAACCTTGCTCAGTGCTTTATAGGCAGCCAGTGCAGAGCCCGGAGCACTGGTGTCATGTGCTCCCTGCGACCCGCCCCCATAAGGAGACAGGCCGTGGCATTCTGCACCAGCTGCAGCCTCCGGACCAGCTTCTCGGGCAGC
Source organism: Sphenodon punctatus (assembly GCA_003113815.1). NCBI lineage: Eukaryota > Metazoa > Chordata > Lepidosauria > Sphenodontia > Sphenodontidae > Sphenodon > Sphenodon punctatus. Next base: position 4,183,051 of record QEPC01006430.1, on the reverse strand, counting down.
CCCACGTAGAGTGTGTTACAGTAATCCAGCCTCGAGGTGATGAAGGCATGGATGACAGTGGCGATGGCGGAGTCTGAGAGATATGGCCGAAGCTGATGGACAAGATGCAACTGCTGAAATGCACTCCCCACCACAGCCACAACCTGAGATTCCAGGCTGAGCCACGAATTGAGGAGCAAACCCAGATTCCATGCTTGAGAGACCATGGGAGGGCGAACCCCCCCAACGAGAGGAGATTCAACCACCCCCAGGTCCCCCAAGCCCTTGCACACCAACATCATCTCTGTCTTGTCAGGATTCAATTGCAGATGGCTCGACCTCATCCAAGCCCCCCCAGCTGACAGGCACTGGGAAAATAGGGAGACGCATGGCCTGGGTCAGTGGAAATGGAGAGGTAGAGCTGAGTGTCATCAGCATACTGATGACACTGCATGCCCTGAAACCCCCTCACAATGCCCCCTAACGGCTGCATATAGATGTTAAGAGTGAGGACAAAATGGCACCCTGCAGGACTCCACACATGAGGTCCCGGGGGGAAGGCGTACACTCCCCCGAGACCACCCGGTGAGTTCTCCCAGCCAGGAATGAACGAAACCAGTCCAAGACCGTTCTGCCAATTGCGGCATGGTCCCACAAGTGAGTCACGAACACCTCATGATCGACTGTGTCAAATGCAACTGAAAGGTCTAGCAGGACCAGTAAGATCTGACAACCCTGGTCCAACACCAAACGGAGATCATCAACCAAGGCCGCCAAGGCCATCTCCGTACCATGCCCAGGCTGAAACTCAGACTGGGAGGGATCAAGGAAACTTGTGCGGTCCAGATGTTCCTGTGGAAGGTTAGAGACCAGGAGCACCAGTGTCAAGAGATGGTTTCTTGAGCAGGGGTCTAACCACAGCCTCCTTTAGGCAGTCAGGCACCCTGCCCTCCCGAAGGGAGGCACTAACCACCCCAGCCAGCAACAGCCACAATGTCTCCTGGCTAGCTTTCACCAGCCAGGACGGGCATGGATCTTGCTCACACGTAGTGGCATGAACAGATCCCAACAAGGACTCCACTTCAGCAGGCGCCACCATCTGAAACTTATCCCACAAAACAGGACAGGACGGGGCATCCATAGCCCCAAGATGATCCTCTGCAATAACTGTGGTACCGAAATCACACAAAGAAACCAGAGTTACGGGGATCTGTTGTTAGCTCCAGCAGGGTGCCCAGTCCCAAAGGTGCAAAGCACTGGGAAATTTGGCCTTAGACTGCTCTGATGCTTTATTCGCAGAAGCTGGGAACCCTCTCTGGGAAGTCCTGAGCAAACTGTCTCACCTGATCCCTAGCAGGCAGTGAGATCAGGCTGGAGTCACCATTGCACTAGAACACTAAATGAGGTCTGGGCAGGGGAAGGCTAGCATTCCAAAGTTTACTAATAAAAATGCTATTTCCCTCAAAACCATAACAATTTTGTCTGGTTTGAATGTTTTAGACTCAATCTTAGAACAAGCAGAAAACTCTAGCCTTGATTCTACAGTTAAACTGAAACATGTGATTAGTACCATTAAGGTCATCCAAAATCTCTGGGACTACTCATGCATTTCCCATCAAGTATATGTTTAAGTGCTTGACAAGATCAGGCCTAGAGTGTTCCACACCATCCAGAATTAAATCTTTACTTTTCTTCCCAGATCCTTCACAAGTACGCGTCTCAGTGGAGTTTGTGCTGGAACCTCATTTAAAATAAGTGGAAAACAAGGAAAGTAGTTGATTTACCAGTGTGTATCAAAATATGAACGTCAGTCCTAGGCAATGAAGAAAGGAAATGAAAAGAGGACATCCAGTACTGAAATCTGGGAATGAAGAAAAGTGTTGGGAGTGAGACAGACAGAATGACAAATAAGTGAATGCATGAGGAGGTCAGAGTCGCAGAAGAGGAAGGGTTCTTGACTAAGCTAAAATTTTAAAAGATCAAGAAATACACTTGTAGCTCAGGATTTTGGAAGCACCCATTGAAAGGGAAAACTCCCTGGATGTGTTCTCCTTAGGTGTGTGTTGAAAGGGAAAGCAATCTGTTCTATGGGTGTGCTCTTCCGGAGTGTATGCCATTTGCTTGCATTCCTGATTTGCATACATGTTCCAGGTGCATGATGGGAGGCCAGAGAGGACAATTTGGGGCCCCCTTGGACAATATGGAATTCGTTCCCCCCAGAGCAACAATGCTCTCAGACAACAATAATGTAGACAAAGCCCTGGGGCTGGGTTGGGCTTAGGCCACCATAACCTGTCAAGTTGTTGGAAATGGTGCCAATCAAGGTGCTGGGCCAATACAAGCAGCCAATGGAGATAGTCTGAGCAGTGTGGGAGTGTTATTGAAGTTGCTTGTCTTTGCAGGACATACAGAGATTGTTGGACTGCTAATATTGAAGAATACTAGTCTAGTTACTGTCCGGGGATTTCCTCTGACCCAGTCTCTAGCTGAAATTACTTGTTGGCTTGGGTGACAGGCTCCCATGGTTTCCGGAGGTCAGTGCCAGAGACAGTAGCCGGAGTTGGATGACCGGACCTGGTACATGCCTCTAATTTGGCTCTTAGAAGAAATCATGTGCTTGGTTAGGAGGTGGGCTCCCATGGTCTCTAGAGGACAGTGCTGGAGAAAGCAGCCAGTGTGGGATGGCTGGAGAGAGCAGCTAATGTGGGATGACTGAACATGGTAAGTCCCTCTGATCCAGCCCCTTTTTGAACTCATTTTCTGGATCAGGAGACAGGCTCTCAGTGTCTTCTGAAGACAGTGCTGGAGAGCTGCAGCAGCCCATGAGGAACGGCCTCCCTGGCTAGGTTGAGGTGAAAACAGCTGTGGTGTGCCTGAGAATGCTGGCGATGGAGAGCAACAGCAGCAGCCTGAATGGGACAAGTGGGGTTCTGTGAACTGAACCCCGAAGAACTGTGAGTGGAGTGAAGGGTTTTGGGAACACAGAACTGTGACTCTGCTATGACACCAGATTCTTGCTCTGAGGGTGGGATTTATGTGTGGGAAGTTCATCAGTACCAGGTGCTCCTTTGTTTTTAATAAATTGTTAATTCTTATCTTTTAACAAAGCTCCTTTGTTCACAACCTAACTGGGGGAAAATACCCTAAGTGGGGAAAAGTCACAGGTTGCCAGGCTGCCCAGTAAACTACATCCCAGATTTCTGGGTGGGGACTCTAGCCAGTGTGTTTAGTTGTGCCAACCCCTAGAAAAGGTAACCCGCTCCTTCTTGTCACGGACACCATCAGCACAAGGGTTGCATGTTAATTGAAAATGATTTCCCCAATACCTGACACCAACTCAGTACAACTTGAGTTTGAAGGAAGAAATAAGAGCTGCCACAGGAAAAGTGGTCAGATGGATAACAGGAGACAGTAAATAAAAATTGATTGCCGACGCACTGAAAGAAGACAGGACACCAAGTGTTGGGTTTAAACGGCCGCACACTTTATTAAACCAAATTGTATGAATTGCAGTCAGGTGGGGGAAATCACCTGTAGTGATGTTGGTCCAGTATTTGAGCATCATCCTAACATCAACCAAACAGGGGTGGTTTAGATGTACATCAATTACCACCCCTCAAACCAAACAACGTCTCCCCCTTGTTGTGGCACTTGCTGCATGCGAGGAGGACCAAACTCCTTCTGGAGCTGAGTAAGGCGGAATGGGTCTTCAGGCGGGGGACCATACGTCTCCCTCCCACCTTTGCTGCCCCCCCTCCCAGGGATTCCACCCCACCGGTTGCCATACCCCTGCTATTCTGGTGTGTGTGACCTCCCCATCTCTTAATGAGATGACTCGTGCTTATCAACTTCTAACCGATGATTTAATCCTCAGTACTAGTGTGGCATAACAGTGTATGTAAATTAGCTTTGCCTGTGCCTGTTCCCAAGGACTTGTTAGCGCAGGCGCAGTAGAGATTAAACAAGGACTTTTAGCACAAGCGCTGTACTAATCACAGACATGACTCAGCATTGACCTGTGCAGTAAATCCACCAGTTACATAAACACTGGATACTGGTTATCAGGCTGAATACTGTGTTCTGATTGGGACTGGGGAAACAAAGAACTGTGTGGTGATTGGGTCATGTTCAAGAACATGAGGTTGTAGAGAAATGCATAAATATATGTGCCTGTCTTTTGTTTGGAAATCAATGATCTAAGGATCCTCGGTCCCATAGCTTTGGCATCCTGTAATAAACCCGATCTGATAGACGTCTCTGTGCAGCCTCCTCTCATTTATTGTCTCCACTCAGCAGAATTTCTCCAACAATTCTGGTGTCAGAAGTGGGATGAGAGGAACATAGGAATCCTATGGATCCTACGGTAAGTGCTGCTCCTGGTTGCTGAGGGACGCCTCGGCGACGGGTGCGCGGCTCGGACCTGTTCCCTGCCGTCCCGTCCTGTCTTTGCCCAAGAACAACCGTGTTGTGTCTGGGACTGGTGTAGTCATGGGTTCGGGTGGGTCTAAAATCCCCTCCGGGGATACCCCAACCCGTTACATGTCACAAAAATATGGATCCTCTGCTGTAAAGTTTGTCACCAAATGGAACTTTTATACTGCTGATAATCCTGATCTGCAGTTTTCTTTGGGTGGGTCCTTTGATTTCCCGATTCTCAAACATCTCTGTGAGAATCTGGAGGACAATCACCCCTGACAAATAGATGCCTGGTATTTGTGGGATGAAGAAGCCTACAAGTCCAATGTCCAGGCTCATTTTAAGAAGCCCCCAGACTCCTTTAAATCTGCTTCCATGTTCCCCTTGAAGGAAGCCCCGGCCCCAGTTTCATCTGTTCCCCAAATATACCCCAGCCTATCTGATGACCTTCTGTACTCCTGGGTCTCCAGACCTCCTCCGGGTCAGCCTCCGGATGCCATGGATGCTGCACCCTTGCCAACTCCCCCGGCATCCCAGGTGGGGTCACCCAGCCCTCAGGGTCTTATTGACCTTGCGGAGGGCTCGGCGGATCTCAAACGGGCTGGACCTCGGACCCGAAGCCAATATAATATCCAGGCACCCCTTCGTACATACCCTGATCCAACAGGTGCACATGAGCCTGTTACTGTTCATGTCCCGTGGACTCCTGGGGATGTTATGAATTTGTACCAAACATTCCCCAAATTAAGAGAATCCCCAGGTGAATTTAGGTCCAAGCTGCAGCAGCTTCTCTCAGTTTATAATCCAACTTGGGGAGATGTTGAAATGATTTTATCTGGTCTTTTAACTGAGGAGCAGCGTTCCGCCCTTTTTAATCACTCCCGATCAGGCAATAATCCCAATGGGTGGCCACAGCAAGACGCGGGTCACGGCACCAATGCCGAGTGTGTTGCCTTGGGACATTTCCGTGTGCGCCTGCTTGCCAGCATTCCTGAACTTGTTCTGCCCCAGCAAGACTGGCATAAAATTTCCTCTGTTAACCAGAAGAAGGACGAACACCCAGCTGATTACCAGGCATGCCTCCTAGCGGCTTTTAGAAAACACTCAGGAATAAATCCGAAGGACTGATTGTCACCCAATATGTTTCTGGCCTCCAACCATCTGTTCACACCAAGTTGCAATCCGCTATTCCAGATTGGAAAACTTGCCCCCGCAATCAAATCCAAGCTTCCTGTTCTCAGGTCTGGTGGAGTGGGCATTCCCACCCCCCCCGGGTTGTCATGGTGGTGCAGTTGTAGGGGTTCATTGAGCCAAGCTAGGACACCATGGAGCCTGCAGCCCACGTGACCAGTTGCCCTTTAAAAAAGATCATCCCCGCCGGAGGCACTGTGTGGAGTGGGCGTTCCCCCCCCCTTTGTGCTGTCATGGTGGTGCAGCTGTAGGGGTTTGTTGAGCCGAGCTAGGACGCCACGGAGCCTGCAGCCCATGTGACCAGTTGCCCTTTAAAAAAGATTGGCCCTGCCAGAGGCGGCGCCGGAGGCGTGCGCCTAAGGGCTGTGTGTGCAAGGGCACGCCCTTGTGTGCGCGGCCTTAGGCACCGGCCAGGTGCAGGGGTGTGGTACTGTGTTCCATCATGGCAGAATATAGCTCTGCCATGGCTACGGGTAAGAGAGCCAGAGTTTAAAGTTAGCATAGTTCCCTCGCTACTACCAACAGCCCAAAGCAGCGACGAATGGATCGTTATCTGGTTTCTTTATGTAAAGATGCTACTCCTGACTCTAAGGTGAGCCCAGTGACGCAGGGTGGAATTCCGGTGAGTAACCGCCAGTATTCAGTACTTACAGACTGTTCTACACCCCTTGTGGAAGGTTCGGTGTTGCATTCCTCCTTCTATGATGATGCTTCTGCTCTTCAGCAGACAGTTCTTGCACAGCCACGTCTGAATTCTAGTGATCCACTTTATCAATTTCTGGTGGATCATGTGGCTTTAACTTCAATAGCTATGCAATTTACGCATGCACAGTTTCATAATTTATCTGAGAAGCTAGATCATCTGTCAATCTTCTTAGACATTGGGGAAGGAAAACTGTGTGAGAGAACCCTGAAAAATAACAAGGGGGTCCCAGCCGGGAGATTGCTGGTTGATGGTGCTTTGCCATCTCATCGGACTGCAGATTTTGTTCCTGAGCCTTCAATTGCTGGGTCCCCCCCCCCCCCAGTGAGTGGCCAGAAGGGGGTCTCTATTTAGTTTGGACACAGCTAAACTTCTTTTTGCTGTGTGTCGCTCCCTAACTGGTTCACAGCTCTTGAGGTTGCTGTACATTTCAGGTTTTTGTTGTCACTTCCTGTAACTAGCCATGTGATCGGCTCTGTTGATCATTTACAATCATCCAGGGATTCTTGGACTTTGATCGTTCTATTTAAATTAACAGTCTTAGTCACGAAAAGAATGGATAAGTTGATATTTTAAATAACAATGCAATTTTCATGTCTAGGGTGTTTGGAACAACATCAAATAATTTATATCGCTGTCCTGGAGTTACTGATAATACTAATATTGCGGCTCCCTCTAGGGTGCATACAGAATCAATAGCTGTTTCACATATATATTATTTATTTATTTATTTTGGGGATTTATACCCCACCCCTCCTGCAGCAGCCCGGGGTGGCTTACAACAATAAAAACACAATAAAAACAGTTTAAAACATCCAATATAATAAAACAGGGCTAAAAAACAAATAAGATAATAAATAGTAGATAAGTGGGGGAGCTAAAAAACCCTCACCCTACCCTCCCACCCTCCCCAAAGGCCTGGGCGAACAGCCAGGTTTTGCAACTTTGCCGGAATGTCAACAGGCTTGGGGCCAGGCGAGCTTCCTCCGGAAGGGAGTTCCAAAGGCGTGGCTCGGCCACCAAGAATGCTCTCTCCATTGTGGTCCCCCATTTAACACGGGGGACCTCCAAGAAGGCACCCCCGGCAGACCACAGGAGCCGCCCTGGGGTGCGGAGGGCGAGGCGGTCCCTGAGGTATGAGGGAACCAGACCATGTAGGGCTTTATAGATCAGCACCAACACCTTGAACCTGGCTCAGCACGCTATTGGCAGCCAGTGAAGAGCTCGGAGCACAGGTGTAATATGCTCCCGACGGCCCGTCCCCATAAGGAGACGAGTCGCCGCATTCTGCACTAGCTGCAGCCTCCAGACCAGGAATAAGGGAAGGTCCACATAGAGCAAGTTACAGTAGTCTAGCCTCGAGGTGACAAAGGCATGGATGAGGGAGGCCAGGTCTGAGCCTGAGATGAACGGACACAGCCTATGCACCAGATACAGCTGGCGGAAGGCAGCCTTAGCGATTGCCTCCACCTGCCTTTCCAGGCGGAGATCTGCATCCAATATCACCCCTAGACTCCGAACCTGCTGAGCTATAGGAGGGCGAACCCCCCCCCAACCAGAGGGGCCACTACCTCCTTCGCTCTCCCCACCAACATCACCTCCGTCTTATCGGAGTTGAGTTTCAGTTTGCTCAGCCACATCCATTCCGCCACAACCTCCAAACATTGGGATAGCAACGAGACAGCAGGGTCTGGGTCAGTTGAAAAAGGAGAGGTACAGCTGATTATCATTGGCATACTGGTGACCGCACACCCCAAACCCTCTCACGACCTCCCCCAAGGGCTGCATATATATATTAAATAATAGCGGAGACAAGATAGAACCCTGTGGAACACCACACGACAAAGCGCGGGGGCACAATGTCTCCTCCCCCAGCACCACTCGCTGGCTCCTCCCCAAGAGGAATGAACGGAACCATTCAAGAACATTCCCGTCCAGACCCCCCAGGTCATGCAGCCACCTCAATAACAGCCCATGGTCCACGATATCAAAAGCGGCCGAGAGATCTAGCAGGATGAAAAATGTTGAACATCCTGCGTCCATCTCCCGGCAGAGGTCGTCTACCAAGGCTACCAACGCCATCTCAGTGCCATAGCTGGGGTGGAACCCAGATTGAAAAGGGTCTAGAAAACCGATGCTATCCAGATGCACCCGGAGCTGGAGTGCCACCGCCCGCTCAATAACCTTCCCTAAAAAGGGTAGGTTAGAGACAGGTTGGTAACTGGCGAGCGCATCCACGTCCAAAGATGGTTTTTTCAGCAGGGGGCGCACCACAGCCTCCTTGAGGCAAGGCGACAACCTCCCCTGCTGCAAGGAAGCATTCACTACCCTCGCCAGCACCATCCCCAACGTCTCCCTGGAAGCTTTTACTAACCAGGATGGGCACGGATCAAGTTCACAACATGTGGCCCTCACAGACCCCAGGACATCCGCCGCATCAGCCGGCATCACTTCCTGAAACTCCTCCACAAAGCTGGACCAGACGGGGCCTCCATCCCCTCACGCTCTTCCCCTACTGCCCCTAATATATGGGTTGGATGGTATGGAAAGCGAGGGCCCTGTGCCTCAAACTGTTTCTAATTTAATGCTACAGAGTCAGTTGGTTTACCTTGTATTAGACGGTGCTATGGAAGTGGATCTTGTTAAATCGGTAGGGGCTATAGCCCTTTGCCCCCCCTCAGTCCGAAAAGAATGGCAGGAATATCAAGCTTAGTTTACCAACTTAGAGCATGTGGTTACAAAACTATCGAAACTTAAGGAGGGAGCTTCTGAAACACTTCGTTCTAGGAAATTATTGGGTAGGTCACACCCCCATGGTAGAAAGAGCTCCACTAATTGTGTTTCAGGTATATTTGAGCACAGTAATATGCATGGCAAAGTGGCTTCCATAGAGCTTGTTCCTGAGGGTGGCCAGGCCATGGTCGGGGGGCTTGGTGATCAAGAGGGTTGTCAAACACTAAATGAAAATAAATTATCTCCCTCTTATCCTTGTTCCCAGTCATATTCCCTATCTTTACTTAATGATGAAGCGGTGTGTTCACTACCTGTGGAGTGGGAGGTAATAGCTTCAGTGGGGGATAATGGTATGCAGATGGTGGTAACACCTCTAGAATCTGTTCTGCTGGGAGGCCCTGTTTCAGAATCTTACTCTATATGACAATCTAGAGGTTCTTGTCACAGTCTGCGTATACTAAGTTGGAATATTTCAGGGTGACGTTCCAGTCTTAGGGATCCAAATTTCTTGTACTTTTTGGACCAATTTGATGTAATTTTGTTACAGGAGACCTGGGATACCCAGGACTTTGTAGTCATACATTTTTACTCTTATTGTGTGCCAGCTACTTGTTCTCTCTGCTATGGATGTCCCAATGGGGGCTTAGCATTATTGGTTCGATCTGCCCTATATGTTAGGGTTTTACCATTGGGTGAGGTGAGATCCCACATAGCCAGTTATTACTGTATATTTATCTCTGGTGATGATTTACTAATATGTAACATTTATATTCCTCCTTTATCATCACCTTTTTATTCTAGGGACCTATGGCACCAATGGGAATATTTGTTGGAATGTTCCATTTCGAAATATTCTAATGTCCCTATTTTGATGGGGGGGTGACCTAAATGTTCGATCTGGAAATCCCACTGCCTCTGGGGAACCTTTGAATTTGGATAATGATGCTCCTTTTGTTGCCCAGGGACTTAGGTCCTCTAGGGATGGTATTTGCAACGGTGATCTTAAAGTTTTGTTGGATCACATTCTTGTTTTATTTGATCTTCAAATTCTTAATGGACAGGTGTCTGGGGATATGACAGGAGAATTTATGTTTCATTCTCCCCAGGGTTCCTCAGTAATTGATTATTTTTTGTTTTCCAGTAACTTCATGGACTTGGTAAAGTCCATGAGGGTCTTGAGTACTTATGCTTCAAGTCATTTCCCATTGGTGTTAGTTTTGGATTTATTTGGTGATTCTCCTTTCCAGACTTCGCTGAATACTAAAGAGAGGTTTCAATATCGAGTGAAGTGATCAAATATGGTCCAACAGTCTTTTTGGGATTATATCGCAGGGGAGGAGGTGATGAGGATGCAGCTCAAGTTTTGTGCTGCCTCTGATGATATTGAATTGATGAGTGTCTTTGATGCATTGTTGGGCCTTTTCTCATCATTTCTAGTTTCAACTTCTAAGTTTCCTCCTAAGAAGAGGCTACCGGGCTGGTATGATAAGGACTGTGCAGGTATGCGGGCATTGTTGCATTCATGTACAAAGCAACTGAAGAGAGCCCCCTCAGTACTTTCTCGACGTGCCTTCTTTGAATGTAGACAGAGCTATCGTAAACTACTTGTGACAAAAAAGGCCTCCTTTCAAGAGGCCTTATGGGTCCAGCTTTTGGTTGCTGCAAACCAAAGATCGACAACCTCTTTCTGGCAATTGATTAAAACCCATTTTCAAGGTGGTAGAGGTTCTAGAGGGTCACTTGTTCCTTTTGAAGTTGGCCTGGCAGGAATATTATGCTGCCCTATTTGCCCCCCCGGAACCTTTTGTAGCTCCCCCTGTGTTGGCGCCAATGGATGGGGTTCCTCGATGGCCTGATGTCACTAGGGATGAAGTGCTTTATTTAATTGCAGATCTTAAACCTGGGAAAGCCCCGGGGACAGATCTGGTAATGCCAGAGATTATTAAATGCGCTCCAGACTGGTGGCCGGGGATGCTTGCCCCCCTGTTCACCCGGATAAATTCAACAGGCCGGATCCCCGGTGCATGGCTCAAAAGTATTATTGTACCCATTTATAAGAAAGGGATTCCATCTTACCCTCTAATTATCGACCCAGAAGTTTGTTGAGTCTAGTGGGAAAACTATACTCGAAATACTTGTTGGGCAAATTACGGCATTGACTGGCGTCACGCGAGATTTTGGAGCCTGAACAGGCGGGGTTTACTCAGGGCTGCTCTACAGTTGATCAAATTGGGATTTTAACTGCCCTGATGAGGAAATTTCTAGAAAAGGGCAGAAAGTTGTATCTTTGTTTTATCGATTTGCGTGCAGCCTTTGATTTGGTTTGTAGAGAGCGATTATGGATTAAATTGGAAGCTCTTTCCATTGATCCAAGGTGTTGTTTTTGATGATGGCACTTCATACAGACACCTCCTTCCAGGTTCGATATAATCCACAAAATCAGTTAACAGACAGTGTTTCAGTTTGGAGGGGAGTGCGGCAGGGTTGCATTTTGGCCCCTACCTTTTTAAATTTATACTTAAACGGGATGATAGCCTATTTGAATCAGTTTGAGGTGCATACCCCTAGAGTGGCATCACGGAAAATATTTGCCCTATTATATGCAGATGATACTGTTCTTCTGTCTCAGACAAGGGTAGGCTTATTAAGATCTATGAAATTTTTTACTGAATATTGCCAACAGGAGAACCTTCAGATAAATTATGACAAAACAAAAACTGTAATTGGGGACGCTGGGGCTGGAGCTAGGATGCAGCAATGGTATATAGGCAATAATAAAATTGAGCAGGTAAAAACATATAGATATCTGGGGTTCATAATTTCATATAATCTCAGTTGGCGACCTCAGTACAAGGCAGTTTTGGAAGTAGCCCTGAGAACAGTCTCCCTCTTGATTAAGTTGTTTTATGGTAAGGGAGGGAAGCTGGTGACCCCAGTACTGAAATTATTTCAGGCAAAGGTTTTAGGCTCTATCTCTTATGCATATCCAGTCTGGGGTCTGGAGTTTTTCCCCAGATTGGAAGTGGTTAAGGTGAGGTTCCTGCGAGCCATTTTGGCAGTCCCTTGAGGTACCCCTTTAGTTTTATTACGGGCTGAAACCTGTTGCCCCCCGCTTTATGTAACTTTTTTGCGATGTATAATCAAATACTGGCTTAAGTTAATGGTTTTTTCAATATTTACCAACCCTTTGTTATCCATAGTTACCCAAAATGGGTTTTTGGAATCTTGGGATAAGAAGGTATCCTTGGAAGTTTCTAAGTTGGGCCTTTCTACACAGTGCTTAAGGACCAAGGGTTTTGGGGGAGCAGTTGCCTCAGTTTACCAGCGAATTTTAGATCAAACCCAACAAGTAGAACATTCTTTGCTGGAACTGCAAGGTGTTGCCCCCCTGTATAAAAATATGGCCCCGATATCTGATTTTAAGGGTTATTTGTTTGCCCGGATGGCCTTTACTAAGTTTAGACTGAACGTCCATCCTTCAGCGATCCTTGAGGAGCGTTATAGGGGTATCCCGAGGGGAGAAAGAGTGTGCCGGCTATGTGATTTAGGTCAATTGGAGACCATTGAACATGTCTTATTTCATTGTCCGGCTACTGAGCTCCCAAGGGGTCGTTTTTTGCTCAAGTATAGGGATGAGGGTGTGCTTCCTGATTATGTGGAATTGATTAAATTTTTAAGTCCAGTGGACTCACCAAAATCAAGGGATGTTGCGCGTTTCTGTAGTAGCGCTATACAGATGAGCGCATGTTTCATGTCTAAGGCAGGCAGCGTCCCGGGCAGTGTCTAGGGGTTAAGAATTGAATGTAATGGTACAGACTCAAAGGATTGGTTTGTTTATTTTAAATGAATATTGATGGGGTAATGGAGGCTGGGAACCCCAGTTTGTTTTACATATATATTTATTTATTTGTCTAAATCTATTATGTCTTTTGTAAACTGATTGTGTTGCGCAGTGTGTATTGTATTTGAGATATGTATTAGATGTAATGATGAATTTGTTGAAAACCTACGGGTTAAACAATAAAGTATATTGTAATGTTTTCAGGTCTGGGAGCAACTACAGGAAGAAAAGGATAATGCAGAGGCAAAGCAGAAGCAAGTGGCAGCTAAACTCTATGTCCTACAAGTTCAACAGTTAAGCAGTGGCCATAGCTCAGGACCCAGACACCCTCCTCATCATGAGGAATATCCTCCTCACCCTCCCCAGCAACTCCTTGCTCGAGATACCTGTGCATACTGCAAACAAAGGGGTCATTTGAAAAATGAGTGCCCCAACCGGAATAATGACCAACAGGGGGGAGGCTATCATCCGCATACTCCGGGGAATCCTTCCCAGTCATCTGACACCTTCCTGCCACCACTGTCACCGCTGAAAAAGGGACCCTGGCCCCATGGACAGTTAGGGATGGGTGAACAGATCGTGGTTCGAGTTCGGCCATTCGGTTCGGCTGCGTTCGTTTCGTCCGTTCGGTTCACCCGTTCGGTTTGGTTTGTTGGTTCGAATGTTTGGCCGTTTGGTGGTTTGGATCGAATGTTGAGTTCGGATTCGGGATTCGGTTCGGTCGGGATAGGTTCGGTCTTTAGTTTGGTGTAATCGGGAACTGAAAATGACATTTAGTTTTTGAAATAAAAGGAAAAAACTAAAAAACATATTTCTGGCCATAACATTTTTGTTTCTTATTACTTTTTGATGATATTTAGGGAGATTGTACCCCCCAATGGAGCGCACCAAGTAGACCAACATTCGGAACGATTAGATAAAGGAAACTGATTTCAGAAGCAATTGAATATTGTGATTTTAAGAAAAGCTCCATACACATTCATGACTACAACTTCTTTATCTTGCATCCAATGTTCATGAAACTTGTGCATATTACATCCCTCTATATGCTTAATATTTCTGCCAATTTTAGGAAAGAGTGGATAAAGGGTCCCAAGGGTATAAGACATTAACCTGAAAATACATTTCCAGCTGTTACATTTTGATATTCCATTCTGTTTACAGGATATTTGACAGGAATGTATCAAATACCGTTCCTGCTATTTCAGCAAATGTACAGGAGATTTTGATAAAGGGAACCACTTCTGTTGGCCAATTTGCATCACAAACCGATCTTATACCACAGTGACATAAGAGAATCCCAGGCATAGGCCCCTTCTCTACATTTGTTGTACAGGCATATAAAATTGAGACCCTTTATAATATCTCTCTGATATTTGGCAGAGATGATCATGAAAGTGAAATATATAGTCCTGCCAAATTTCATGTACACTGGTTGGACTACAAAGATGTTATAATCAGACATACATTTATTTGTTAATTGCTTATACCACCAAGACCTTTTGTCCAATACTTCTGAAATTTGGCAAAGATAGTTACTATGGGAAGGGGTATAAACTTAACATGTTTCACCTACATTAGATGTGAGGCAAAGAAGTTACAGCTAAGAATGTATATGTAGAATATTGCAAAATACAATAGTTCAACTGCTTCTAAAATCGGATTCCTTTAGCCAATTGTTTTGATATTTAGTGCACATAATGAGTTCTATTGAAGGTAGAGGCACCCAAAATTTCAGCCACATAGCTTAAAAAACAAAAAAGTTACAGCCGATAATGTGTTTTCCATTGAAACCAATGGAAATTCAATTCCGAACTCACCGAACGCATCCGAACCAAACGTTCGAATTCGAGTTCGGTTCGACCGTTCGGTTCGGTTGACCGAACTGTTTGAGTTTGGTTCGAATTCCGAACATTCGAATTCGAGTTTGGTTTGACCGTTCGGTTCGGTTGACCGAACTATTCGAGTTCGGTCCGAACTCCGAACTTCCGAACCGCGTTCGCCCATCCCTACGGACAGTATCTCGCTGCTGAGGAAAACTTCCAGCTGGACTTGTTTGCATCGTCCAACTGACTCAGTCCTGGGACCCCTGAAAACGTGAGCTCACCAATGTTTGTCTGCTTTTTTGTAGTCTGTTGAGCAGTCAGGCCCTCATGTCCAGGTTTCTGTTGGGGGTACCTCTATTCCCTTTCTAGTTGATACCGGGGCTACGCACTCTATGCTCCATACTGATGCAGTTCCCCATTTACCTGTTTCTACCACTGTTGTGCCCACAATAGGAGTTGAGGGTGTTCCCAGCTCCCAGCCTCTCTCTGACCCGGTTACTATAACTATTGGACCGCTCACTGAGAGGCATTCCTTTCTACTCAGTCGGAACACTTCTGTAAACCTTTTGGGTAGGGACTTGCTCTGTAAATTGAATGCAAACATCTCCTGTACACCTGATGGAGTATTTGTCACTGTACCCGACCTCTTAACCCCATCTCTCATGATGGCCCTTGCTACTGAGGAGACTGGACAGGAGTGCCTGCCTGGCCAGCAGTTCCTCCTCGACCAATTGCCTTCTACATTGTGGACAATCAACCCTAATGATGTTGGATTGCTGCGAGGTGTGGATCCAGTTGTCATCCAGGTTAAAACTGGCAAGTCCTTCCCTTCAGTGCCACAGTACCCTCTCTCAGCTGAAGCTATTGCTGGTATTCAACCTGTTACTTCTGCTTTTCTCCTTTCTGGGGTGTTGGTTTCTACTCATTCTCCTGTTAATAGTCCCATTTTACCTGTCAAAAATCCAGGAGGTTTCTTGTGCCAAATTACAGTTTTGTTGTACCTCTGTCCATTATTTGGGCCATGTCATCACCCCTGATAACCGCTTGCTTTCTGTGGACTGTTTGAAAGCCATTTCAGACTTGCGCCTACCCACTACGAAACGCCAGTTGCGCAAGTTTTTAGGGGCTGCTAACTAACTATTGTCATCAATGGATTTTAGGTTACGCCCAGCTGGCCCAACCCCTACATTCCTGCCTTTCTGATGCTGACCTTTCTCTGTCACTAGAGGACACTGAGGCTTTTCATTCCCTCAAACGTGCCCTGGCCTCTCCACCGACCTTGGCCTGACCTAACTACTGCAAACCCTTTACTCTTTTCTGTCATGAATCTGATGGATTTGCCCTCGGGGTCCTGACTCAAACCCTTGTAGAAGCCCACCACCCTGTTGCTTATTACTCCTCCCGTCTCGATTCTGTAGCCCGTGGTCTCCCACCCTGCCTTTGGGCAGTTGCTGCTGCTTCTGACCTTGTTGAGCTATCTGCTTCTTTAGTCCTCGGACACCCGTTAACTGTTTCAGTTCCACATTGTGTTTATTCTCTTCTAAATCAGGGCAAAACTCAGTTTTGTCTCATGGCCGCCTCACTAAGTATGAACTTGTTTTATTGTCTTCTGAAAACATCACCCTTCGATGCCTCTGCTTAACCCGGCCTTTCTCCTTCCTATGCCTGATGATGGTTCTCCTGATTCTGTCCCCCATAAGTGTCTCTCCCTTCTTCAAACAACCCTTCTGCCTCATCCTGACCTTTCAGACTGCCCTCTCACAAACCCTGATTTGCTGTTGTTTGTTGATGGTAGCTGTTTCCATGAAAATAATCAGCTGCTTGTTGGTTATTCTGTTTGTACTCAGCATGCTGTTTTGGAAGCTTATTCCCTCCTCAAACTTTGCTCGGCTCAGCCAGCTGAACTTGTGGTTCTCACCAGAGCTTGCTTTTTGGCTCAAAATTGTACTGTTAATATTTACACTGACTCTCATTATGCCTTTGGTGTTTGCCACTCCTTTGAAGCTATTTGGAAAGAACGGGGCCTTCTCACTTCTACAGGCTCCCCTATCTCCCATGCCTTTATATGTTTCTGAACTTCTCTCTGCTCTCCTTCTCCCTAAAGCTTTCTCTGTCATCCATGTTCGAGCTCACACCACAGCCAACACTCCTGAGGCTGTTGGAAACTGCCTGACTGATAAGGCTGCAAAACGAGCAACCAGGTGTGGTCCCTTGGGACACCTCGTTCTTACAGCTTCTCCTTCAGATACGCTACCAGGAGTCCCACCATTGACAGAGCTTCATGATCTCCAGCAAGTGGCTCATCCCTCTGAACAATGCATTTGGTCCCGTGCTGCCTGTGTTCCTGATTCTATGGGAGTCTTCTACCATCCTGATGGATGACCCGTTGCCCCCCGCTCCCTGGTTCAGTATCTTGTTCGCATGACTCATCTGTACTCGCATACGAACAAAGGGGGGATTGCCCAACAGATCTTGTCCTCTTGGTTTGCACCCTTTGTAGCAACTGAAGCCCGAAGCCTGGTCCGCTCCTGTCCTATGTGCCAACTCCATTATGTAGCAAAGACAGCTCCAGTCTGAAGCTCCACTCGACCATGGTCAGATGGACCCTTTCAAAATCTCCAAATTGACTTTGCAGACCTCCCTCCAGCACTGGGATTCAAACACCTTCTTGTTGTTATCTGTACCTTTTTGGGATGGACGGAAGCATTTCCTTGTCGTAAAAATTATGCTTTAACTGTAGCCAAGCATCTCCTTCGTGACTATCCCTCATTTTGGGATCCCCCTTTCCATTGATTCTGATATGGGCTCACACTTCACTGCCACCCTCACTAAAACTCTGTGTAAAACTTTGGGGGTTAACCTGTACTTTCATACACCTTACCATCCCCAAAGCAGCAGTCAAGTGGAATGGAAAAACTCTGATCTGAAAACTAGACTGTCCAAAGTAGTCCATGACACAGGCCTAAAATGGCCTGATGCCCTTCCGCTTGTTCTTATGGCCACTCGCTCAACCCCAACAGAAAACACAGCCTATCTCCCTATGAAATTGTCATGGGTAAACCAATGAGTGTGGGGATAGAGCCCAGGGGATTGCGCACTGAGGGCCTTACTGAACTTTCTGATGATATTGCCTCATATGTTTTATCCTTATCCAGGGCTCTGCAAACAACAACGGCAAGGGTAAAAGCCGCTTTTGTACCACCCACAGCTGACAACTGCCATTCTTTCAAGCCAGGCGACTGGGTCCTCATCAAAGAGTTCTGGAGAAAGCACTGCCTGGCTCCACGCTGAACTGGTCCCATCTTGTTTGTCTAACCACACACACCGCTGTGAAGGTAGAAAACAAAAATGCCTGGATCCATGCTTCTCATTGCCGGCAGTCATCTCCTCCTGCTGACTCTACTTAGCCCTGGAGCCCTGGCTTGGTGTCCCTCTCACCAGGACAACAGTTATGTGAAACTTGTTACCGCCAGTCTGAATACTTCACATTTTTGTGTGCCACCTGCTCTATTTGTGTCTGGTGTCCAGATGGTCCATTTCGTAGGTGTTCCATACAACTGCTCCTACCGGGAATTCAATTCAGAACGAGACCTTTGCTTTCCCCGGCCTTGGAGCGTCTTCCTGGAATTTGTGTCCCCTTTTGTAAACTTCACATCCTGGCACTTTGGGGTATTTTTGAGCAACCACTCTAATCCCTTTCCGGGCCTATGAGACAACACCGTACAACCTTTGTCCAACTTACCCTGTCTATCAAAGTCCACACCTGTTTCTCATTCATTGAGTGTCCAGGCACCTGCAGAACCCTGCCCAGTACTCCCAGTTTGAATTGCACCCATCATGCATATATAAACTTGTCTTCACGTCATCAGGGATACCCTAGACCCCCAGCAAAGGACCACCTCCTCCCCAAAGGTTGGTTTCTTATCTGTGGTCTGCGGGCCTATACATATCTTCCAGTAAATGCCACTGGCGGCCCATGTACCCTGGATCGGTTGTCTTCCATCTGTGCTATTTCCAAGACTGCCCTAATACTTTCAACCCAGAGTCACAGGTTACAGCCAAGTGGCAAGCGATCTCTGTACCAGTTGCCCTCAGATTGGCAGGGAAATGTGACTTTGCTCTCTAAGACTGAGGTCGTGGCCTTGGCCGCTAGCATTGTAGGTGTCCCAGCCCTTGCTACTGCTAGTTACATTGATTTGCGCCGCCTTGCCTGTGATTTGACCAAGTCTATTAATAAAACTTCCACCTTAATAGAGCTGCTGTATGAAGAACAATGTCTGTGCTGCACGGCCATTTTACAAAACCGCTTGGTGCTGGATTATGCTCTTCTTAAACTGGGCCATGGTTGTGAGGAATTTGAGGGCATGTCTTGTTTTGACCTGAATGATAATTCCAACCGTATTGAAAAGGGCCTTTACCAGTTGCAGACTTTTGTCCAAGGTATTCAAGAGACCAAAGATGTGGGGCTTCTTTCTTGGTTAGAGAGCTTGTTCCAGGACATTCCAGGATTTGTAAAACGTATTTTGTACGGTATATGTTTTGTTATACTTGCTATTCTGGCCCTGTTTGCTTGTGTGAGATTATTTATGTGCCCTATTAACACCTGCCTTAAATCTTCTTCAGAAGCTGGCTGGAACATCAACGTCCATAAGTTAATTGATGAATGCGCCTGCTTACATAATTGAGACTTCTCTGATTAATCGAAGTCTCAAAAGGGGGGAATTGTGGCAGAACAGTGTATGTAAATTAGCTTTGCCTGTGCCTGTTCCCAAGGACTTGTTAGCGCATGCGCAGTAGAGTTTTATTGATGCAGACGCAGTAGAAATAAAACAGGAACTTTTAGCGCAAGCGCTGTACTAATCACAGGCATGACTCAGCATTGACCTGTGCAGTAAATCCACCAGTTACATAAACACTGGATACGGGTTATCAGGCTGAATACTGTGTTCTGATTGGAACTGGGGAAACAAAGAACTGTGTGGTGATTGGGTCATGTTCAAGAACATGAGGTTGTAGAGAAATGCATAAATATAGGTGCCTGTCTTTTGTTTGGAAATCGATGATCTAAGGATCCTCGGTCCCACAGCTGTGGCATCCTGCAATAAACCCGATCTGATAGACGTCTCTGTGCAGCTTCCTCTCATTTATTGCCTCCACTCAGCAGAATTTCTCTGACACTAGACCCCTGCCAGAGTGCGAGTAATTTTGAGCAGGCACAACACACCCATGAGTCTAACAATGGGATAACCAATTGCACCAATTACCAAACACTGCGAGGAAGGTGAAAAAACTGGGACACCTTAACAATGGCCAGATTAGCATTCCCTCAAAAAATCCTTCCTGGCCCACACGGCAACCGACATTGTACACAGTGCTTAAGGGAGGGTGGGCGGGTGCTGCTATTCAGCAAGGCTCCCACCTGCAAGTGAGACTGGAGCCATTTCTCACCGCAGAGTTAGCTCCGCCCCTTAGTTCTTGCCCATGTTGGCCCCCTTCAGCCTATCAGTAGCGCCTGGGCTGCCTAGCAACCCCGGCCGTGTTCGCTCCTTTCCAGCACTCACTCCAGCGTGGCTGTTTCACTGCCCGGAGCTCAGATTTCCGGCAGTGTTTGCAAAACTCCCTGCCCTGTCCTGCCTTCTGTTCCAGGCGGGTGTGGCAAGGGACCTACAGCCCCCCACCCGTGGGGGCAGGGGGAGCAGAGGCAAAATGCTGAGATGGAAAATCTGGCAATGTGGTAGGATAAGAATCCTATGGCCCTACCAAAATTACAGAGATGGATGGATAGATCAAAACATTCTTTTGTTTTATTGGAGTTCAACATTATTGGGCATGTGCTCAGATAGCACAAAGCTTTGTAGAACATCCATAGATTTTGTTGATACTTGTGGTTTCTGTTTGTTTTCTATTCCCTAGGTAGGGGCTCCCCTGCTCACTCCCACACCTTTTCTTTTTCTTATTTTGACTTTCCAATCTCTGGACCTGATCACTGACTTTAAATAACTGCAGAAACTTTTTATTTGCATTTTTTTCAAAATCACATCATCAAACTATGACATCAGAATAACTTTGTTCCCAGTTTAGAAAAAGCAAATGGAAAAGTTTTCTTTATTTGTGGGCAATAAAGGTCAAGTGCTCCCCCTTCCTCAACTCTGATTCATTTATAGCAGGATGGTCTGTCTGGCCATCTGCTTATTGTTGGATTAATTGTCAATTAATTGTCTCTTAATTGAAGCATTTGTTTCCAATTTTCAAAGATTAACAGGGTATTAAACGAGGGAGGTCAGTGACACAATTCAAGGGAGTGTTTTGAATTTTGTTCACAGAAACTGGGAATTGCAGCTTTCATTAAATATCACCCTGGTATAATTTGTGTCATTAAAAGTGGTAATTTTAGCCAATTACTTCAGCTGTTTGGGGTTTACTTGCTTGACTGATTCCTCAAACTAGGACATGAAAAGATTTGAGCTCCCACTACTGCTTTTCTATTGTTGGTGGGGTTTAATTTTAAAATAGAAATAATTGTGCAATGAAGCCTAATAGAATTACTCTTATTTCTTACTCGATAATTTAATTTCCTTAATAAACCAAAATTTGGATGCATGCAAATATCCAAGAACAAAAGAGAACAGTAGCTATTTATCTTTTTGTAGATATGTTTCAAAAAGTAGCCCAGGACTGCAATTAGCTTTTTGCAGATGCCTTGGTGCGGCCGATTCCATGACCCGCGGAAACCATGCACAACTTTCTCATGTGCATATGTTTGCAAACTGTGTGCAAATTCATAACAAAGACATCGTGCCACACAGAATCCATGTGGATCCCATACAGAGGGGGTTGGGGATTGCGGCTGTTGACACTAGTGGCTCTGCCTACACAAACTCATTGATCATGCAACCTAATCACATTGGAATTGATTCAGGAAAACAGTCTATCACTATTCAGGATATATGTTACTTAAGTTGCACTGACAACACACTTCAGAGTAGGTATGTGTTGCTGAATGATCAGGAATGTTTTCCTGAACTGAGCCCATTGTGCTTTATGCCATATGGAGAGTTTTGTATTTGATAAGGAAGAATTGTGCATGTGAGATCAAATCTGTAGTCTTATGAATATAGGGTCACAGGGATTGAAATAGTAACCTTCCATTTGCTTTTACATCATGCATTTGGGAATGATTAGAGAAGGTTTTAATTTTCCACTACTGTGACTTTTCAATCCATAATGAAAAGTGCTATTTTGTACAGGCCTATATCGCAGATTTTTGTAAGGGTCACATTGATCCTCACTTAAAGAAAATAAATCTATTTGTGTAACAATGACTAAAAAAAAATAAGAAAAAGATACTATGCTTACCATTCAGAAGGATGCAGAGAAACAATGCCATACCTCTACAGCCCCCTCCAGATCAAGTATGACATTCAGATGGAGGCTGTTGCTAAGAAAACTGTCTCTTGTTAGAGCAACCACATACCTATTGTCTGACAGTGATGTTTTTTTGTTTTTTGTTTTGTTTTTGAACACGCAAATGTGGGTCTGATTCTATGCCAAATTTGGGGCAGCTGCTTCTCGTTCATGTTTATGGGAAGGGAAGTCATGCCTTACTAATCTATTGGAATTTTTTGATGGTGTAAATAAGTGTGTGGATAAGTGTGACCCAGTTAATATAGTGTATCTGGACTTTCAAGAGGCATTTGATAAGGTCCCTCATAAAAGACACTGTAACTAATAAATGAATGGGACCGAGATCATCATAAAACACCACTCCAATGTGGTACAAAACAAACTTTATTGGAATGGCACATCTTGGTTTTCTATTCTTGGCAGGATCATACTACATACATAGTATTATACAGATAGTCCCCAGATAAAGATATCTTACGTGTCCTGTGACTGGCCAAATCCTGGAAGCACGTAGGCTGATTCAGGAAAAGACTGAGAGAGGGCCCTTTTGATGCTGGAGAGTAGAGCTGCTGGTGAGCGAGGATAAGTTGTGATCCGTGTGTGCAAGGTCTGGAAGGGAGTGAAGCCATGTGATTCACTAAATTGGTGAGCACAAGCCCTCACCCAAAGCCATGTTGCATGACCAGGTCTTTTATACAGTTCTGGAGTACAGTTCAGTAATAGCAAGATGCCATGTCACGGTGACATCACAGTTCTCTAGCATATCAGAAGAGGGTTTACCTGGGAGGAAGGGCTCTGAGCATATTAGCATCTTTATCTTTAGTTGATGGTTCTTTCCTGACCTGGAAATTGGTGGTAGAGTTGCAAATGTCCCACTTGTTCATTCACAATGAGTTTCATTTGTCAACTCCGGGTGTTCAGCAGGATGCTTGTTAAGCATATGTGGCGGTGCCAGACCCTTAAGTGTCTGGTTATGCCTTTGTCCCTTTGTCAGTATTCTGATGGTGCCTTATCTACATGTTGAGTCATCTCAGGGCTGTTTTCTGTTCTCTCTCCTCTTTGCCTTTGCTTGACCAAAGTTAGGTCTGGTTTCCTTTGTCCAGACCAGGAGAACATAAGATATCAATAAAACTATATTCTATTGCTACAACTCTTGAGGAAATAAAGGAGTCATGGAATATAAGGTAGTGTCCTGTTGTGGATCGACAACTGGTTAAAAAATTAGGAAGCAAAAAGTAGGACTAAATGGTTAGTTTTCATGGTGGAGAGAAGTAACTAGTGGAGTGCCGCAGGGCTCTCTACTGGGACTGGTGTTGTTTAATATATTCATTAATGATCTGGAGGAGAGAGTAAAGAATAAGATGATCAAATGTCCAGATAACACAACGTTATTCAAGGTAGTTAAACATGAGCAGTGTGTTATTGTGAAGAATTGCAGGAGGATCTTGTGAGACTGGGTGACTGGGCATGCAAATGGCAGATTAAATTTAATGTGGACAAATGCAAAGTAATGCACACAGAGAAAAATAACCTAAACTATATGTATACATTGCTGGGTTCTAAATTAGCAGTTACCACTAATGAAAAGACTCTTGGAGTCATTATTTTATTTTATTTATTTATTTATTTATTTATTTATTCTAAACATTTACTATCCTGCCCCCTTCTGCCAAAGGCAGCTCTGGGTGGCGTACAATCTAAAAGCATAAAATTAAATATATAATATAACTTAAAACAATAAAACCACCAATTCCACCCCCCAAGCCAATCCCTCCCCCTACCCATCTCTCTCACCAAAAACCTGGCAGAACTAACAGGTTTTACATTGACGCCTGAAGGAGGGAAGGTTCCGGGCCAAATGTGCCTCTGGTGGTAGGAAGTTCCACAACTGAGGCGTGTGAACAAAGAACACCCTCTCCAATATGGCCCCTCGCCGAACATGGGGGACCTCCAAGAGGGCTTCCTTGGTCAACTGCAATGGCCATTCCAGAACCTGAGGAGTGAGGCAATTCTGCAGGTAGGTGGGGCCCAGGTCATATAGGGCTTTATAGGTCAGCACCAACTCCTTGAATCTGGCCCGGTAGGCAACAGGCAGCCAGTGCAGAGAATGGAGCACTGGTGTTATGTGCTCCCGGTGGCCCGTCTCCATCACCTTGGGTAGCCCCACGTAGAGTGTGTTACAGTAATCAAACCTCGAGGTGATGAAGGCATGGATGATGGTGGTAAGGTCACAGTCTGTGACATAAGGCTGTAACCATTGTGCCAGATGTAATTTGGTAAATGCACTCCTTGCCACAGCTGCCACCTGGACATCCAGGCAGAGCTGTGGATCGAGAAGCACCCCTAGACTACAAATGTGGGGGACCAAGACAGGGCGTACCCTGGACCTCCACTCCCTCGGCCCTCCCCACCAGCATCACCTCCATCTTGTTGGGATTCAACTTCAGGCAGCTCGCCCTCCTCTAGTTCCCCACAGCTGCCAGACATCGAGTAAGCAACGAGACTGCGGGGCCTAAGTCTGCTGAAAATGAGAGGTAGAGCTGAGCATTGTCAGCATATTGATGACAACGCACTCCAAATCCTCTCACGACCTCACCCAGGGGCTTCATATACCTGTTGAACAGGAGTGGGGACAGAATGGAACCCTGTGGGACCCCACACGTGAGATCCCAGGGAACAGACGTACGGTCACCCAAGACCAGACAGTGAGTTCTACCAGCCAGGAACAAGCAGAACCATTCTAGAACGATCCCGGCATGATCCTACAGACAAGTCATCAACATCTCATGGTCAACAGTATCAAAAGCAGCTGACAAATCTAACAGGATCAAAAGGGTCGACTGTCTGTCCCCAGTGTAAAGCACGACATAGGTCGTCGAGCAAATCCACAAGCGCTTGTTGTGGACAACACATTGAAATCTTCAGCTCAAAGTGTGGCAGAGGTCAAAAAAGCAAACAGAATGTTAGGAATCATTTGGAAAGGGATAGAGAATAAAACTGAAAATATCGTAATGCCTCTATATAGATGGGTGGTACGAACACAGCTGGAATATTGTGTGTAGTTCTGGTCACCCCATCCCAAAAAAGACATAGTAGAACTAGAAAAGGTACAGAGAAGGGCAACAAAAATTATCATGGGCATGGAACAGCTCCCATGTAAAGGAGACTTGATAGGTCGTCTGGGCTCTTCAGCTTGGAGAAGAGACAACTGATAGAATAAATTTTTATAAAATCATAAGTGGTGCAGAACATGTAAATAGGGAGTGGTTATTTACCCTCTCTAACAGTACTAGAACAAGGGGACACGCCATGAAATTAACTGACCAATAAGAGAAAATATTTTTTCACAATTAACACTTGTGGAACTTACGGCTAGAGGAAGTGGTCAAGGCTGGCAGTGTAGCTAGTTTTAAAAGGGATTGGATGAATTCTTGGGGGATAGTTCTATTAATGGCTATTTGCAAAGGAGGTTTTGGGGACATAGTCTTGTACTGTTGGGGGCTAGAACATCAGGGGCTAGATTGTCCATGGTGAGCTGTTGAGCACTTCTCCCAGGAGAGATTATCCACTGTCGGAGAGGGGATGTTGGGCTTGATAGAACCCAGTACGGCACTACTTATGGTCTTATGGCTCCCATGTAGGCAGTGTCGTGTGTGAACAGTCACCAGCAGCAATCCCAGCAAAAATGTCCTATTTAATCAATGTCACACAACTCCTCAGTGGATAAACACTGCTGATTAGGATTTCTGTACTCACCAGCCTTGCTCCCTAGGGGTTATATCTCCGGTATCTATGTAAATACTTAAGACTGCTTGTTTGAATTCAACATCTCTTGTATTAAAGGTATGGAGTTCAAGCCCAGCCACCCATAGGTCAAGATAACAGGATTCCAGACACGCATCATACATTGGAACAGAAATATCAACAAAACTGAAAGCACCTAAGACTGATTGGTTGTGAAAAAAAAGATTATATGATGCTTTGTCACACAGAGCAAAAGGGAAAATTGATTTTGCAGTTTACACAAGCTCATTCTTTACAAGGGTGAAGAAGTCTTCATTTGTCATCTTGCAGGAACTCTTCTGAGACTAGTAACTAGACCCAAATCAGACAGCTTTATTCATGCAGGCACTTTGCACCCTCATAATAATGAGGCATCTTGTTCAAGGACGCTGCAAGAAAAAAAAAGATGCCAATGTAATTATTATTAACTTTATTCTACAAACAGAGTAAATAAGGGAGAGGGAGGGTGAGTTTCTCAGAAAAGATTTTATTTCTTTATGTATTTCAATTTTTACTCCACCCTTCCCAATTGGGTTATTTTGTAAGGGTGGCTTACAAAATATAAAAACATATAAAGCAGCTAAGCTTAAAAATCCCCTAACCCCACCACCCACCAACCTTTTCCCTAACCCCTCCACGAACCCCAACCAACCCTATCCCTACCTGCCAATCACTTGAAAATGTCACTGGCTGATGGGACCCACAAGAGGGTGCTTGCATTGTTTTGCGGGCAGGCTAACTTAATAACCAAGCAAAAACAAGACAGTCCTTTGGAGCTGTTCATGAAAATGGGGTGTTATAATAGCTCCTGGGGAGATGGATCAAAGCGTGGAGAGTAAATGGAGGGGACTAAAAAGTGTCTGATAATGTAGTTTTATCACCTGGGTCTGCAAATAATACCACGCTATCACCTCTATGGCCCTTTTCAAAAGGATGCCCCCTTTCCCTCGCCCGTGTGCGCGGGGGGGGGAGGGGGCATCTGTTTGAATGTCACGGCAGGTGTACGGGGATGGGGGGGCATCGGTGAGAATGCCGCAGCCAGTGGCTGGGGTTTGTGCACTCTCCACCCATCACCCACACATGGAGCAACAGGCTCCAATGCTGGATGCTCCATGTGTAGAGGTGGGTGGAGGTCCATGGGAACACACCACCATGCACCACCCACTGTGCCACCCCCTATCTCCCTCCCCCCATGCACCCATAACTGTTTCGAAAGTGCCTATATTTGTGGTGTAGAAACCAGTAGAATTAGGGAACCTTGAGGGGAAAATCCAGTTATTGTTACTTAAGATAAATTGATTAGTATACTGTATGTATGCATTTATCAAAGAGACTGTATCTTATAAAGCCCAAACTGCATTGCCATATTCCTTACACTGCTTACTCCAGAGTAAGTAATTTCAGGATTGCAGCCAAAATAAGCAAATATTTGGCTCTTTGCTCACAAGTAAGCTTGGCCACAGTCAGAACAAAACATCTAGCAAAATAAATAAATAAAATCTGTGGCTAAATCAACACCAAATAACTGTGCTCCAGAATCTCCTCTCATTTCCACTTCAGAACTTCATTGATTTTATGTGATGTATTCCTGAATTAAGTCAT
Organism: Sphenodon punctatus; assembly: GCA_003113815.1. Lineage (NCBI taxonomy): Eukaryota > Metazoa > Chordata > Lepidosauria > Sphenodontia > Sphenodontidae > Sphenodon > Sphenodon punctatus. The sequence goes on along the minus strand of QEPC01006430.1, from coordinate 4,155,573 downwards.
TGTCAACAGAAAATCAAGACAAATTTCTTTTGCTGGAAAACCATGAATATTAGGTTACATAAATACAATAGCCTCTGCATGGTGGTTTTCTCAATAAAAATGCGGTCTCAGAACCGCATTGAGTCCTGTTCTCGGGACCCTCACTGCCTGTTCGCCACCTTTTGACTCCCTCCTCAAGCCTCTCTGTCCTCCTTCTCCCTATTCCCTTTCTGCCCAGGATTTTGCTTCCTTCTTTACCTCCAAGATAGACAAGATTCACCTCAACATCGCTTCCCACACCTCTCCTCTTCCTACTCCCTCCCCTCTCCCTCCTCCCCCCTCCTTCTCTCCTGTCCTCCTTCCCTCCCAACTCCCTTGAGGAAATCTCCTCCCTGGTCTCCTCCTCTAACCCTTCCACTTGCCCCCTTGACCCCATCTTCTCCTGTCTCCTAATCTCCATTGCTTCCACTGTCGCCCCTTCCCTCCTGCATATCATCAACCTCTCCCTCTCTACTGGCTCCTTCCCCTCTACCTTCAAGTACGCCACTAGCTCTCCTATCCTCAAAAAGTCCACTCTTGACCCCTCTGACCCTCGTAGCTACTGTCCTGTATCACTCCATCCTTTTGCTTCCAAGCTTTTTGAACGTGTTGTTTACTCCCACTGCCTTGACTTCCTCTCTGCCAGCTCATCCCTTGACCTCCTCCAATCTGGCTTCTGCCCCCTCCACTCTACTGGAACTGCTGTTGCTAGCATCACAAACGATCTTCTTGTGGCTAAATCTAATTGCCTCTACTCCATTCTTGTCCTCTTTAGACCTCTCTGCTGTCTTCGATACTGTTGATCACTCACTCTTGCTGGACTCACTTCACTCCCTTAGCTTCTGTGGCTACATCCTCGACCGTTTCTCCTCCTACCTCTCTAACCGCTCCTTCAGTGTGTCTCTTGCCAGTTCCACCTCCTCCTCCCTTCCACTCTCGGTTGATGTTCTCCAAGGCTCTGTCTTTGGCCCACTCCTCGTCTCTTCTCTATTTACACCCTGTCCCTAGGCAAAGTCATTGCCTTCCATGGCTTCCAATATCACCTCTATGCTGATGACACTCAACTCTATCTCTCCACTCCCTCTCTCTCTCCATCTATTCAAGCTCGCCTCACCAACTGTCTCTCTGACATCTCTACCTGAATGTCTCAACGTCAGCTCAAATTCAACATAGCTAAAACTGAACTCCTTATCTCCCCCACCCTTCCTCTCCCTGTCAATTCTTATTGATGGGATTGCCAGCCTTCCCATCCCCCCATCCTTCTTCTCCCTGCCGATTCTTATTGATGGGGTCACCATCCTTCCTGTCCCCCAAGTCCGTAGTTTATGCTTCATCTTTGACTCACCCCTTTCTTTAAACCTGTCACAGCCCAGCCTTGAACCCATGGCCCCTGGGGTGCTGGAGAGCCTGTCCAGCGCCCTGCACCACGTACTGGGCTTGTGAGGGTGTTGGATTGTCCCCCTTCTGTTTCCTTTGTGTGCTTGCTCCCTGTGTGTCATGCCCCCTCCCAGCTGTAGCCAGTTACCTTAGTCCTGCCTCCCAGCTTCCTGATTGGCCACAGGAAGTATTTAAGCCTTGGTGTGGCCACAGGAAGCTGGTGGAGCAACGTCTCTTACCCCCATCCCATTCCTGTCTGTTGTAATGTAAGAGTACTTGTGTTCTATGTTGTATGCGTGACTCCCGTGCATGTCCCCTCTGCATATGGTAAGACTGTCTTGTTCCCTCTGTCTTGTG
>QEPC01006430.1:4128842-4153299 GCA_003113815.1 Sphenodon punctatus | reverse complement strand
CAGTTCCCGGCCCTGTGTGTTTCTTCCCTGTCCCTCCACCTCGATGATGAGTCGTATGCCTTCCTAGACCAGCTTGGCTGGTACTTATGCGGAGTGCTTTATCTCCTGGATATCAGAGAGCGGCTGAGAGGTTCCCTTGCTAATACTGTGACTCCCCTTTTGCCTTCCCTCATCTTTCCCTAGGCTCCGACCTCGGAGCCTGACAAAACCCTACATCGACTCTGTTGCCAAATCCTGTCACTTCTCCCTCCATAATCTTGCTAAAATTCATCCTTTTCTCTCTGTCTCCTCTGCAAAAATTGTTGTTCACACCCTAATCATCTCTCGCCTCGATTACTGTAACCTCCTTATCACACACACACCCCGCTCTCACCTTTCTCTCCTTATCTCCATCCAAAACTCTGCTGTCATGGTCATCCACCTCACCCGACACTTCAACCAGGTTCAACCCCTCCTCTCTTCTCTTCACTGGCTCCCCTTTCATGAATAAATCCTGCACAAGCACCTAGTCGTCGCCTATAAAGCTTTTTACAACCTTGCTCCCCCCTACCTCTCTGCGCTAATGTCCCTCCGTACTCCAGTCCGTGAACTCCGCTCCTCCTTTGTCCCCTCTCGCCCTCTCACGCCTCCCCTGCTCCCCTAACCACCTTCTCCCTAGCTGCCCCCCATGCCTAGAACTCCCTCCTTGCCCACATCCACCTCGTCCCCTCCCTTCATACCTTCAAATTCCTCCTCAAGACCCACCTCTTCCGCTCTGCCCTCCCTGACTCCTCACTCCTGCTCATACCTACCACACAGTACAATCTGTTACCTGAGGTCTGTGTACTCATATCCTCACCACATGGACCAGCCACCCATCATTATCGATGTAACCAAGCCAAGCACATGCACCTGAGACCTTGCATCTTTGTGAATGTTACACCCCTTGTCTCTCCCTCTGTTCCCCTTCCTTTGTCTCTCCCCCCTCTCAGATTGTAAGCCCTAGGCTAGTGACCATGTCTATTCCATTACTTTGTAAAGTGCCAGGTACATTTCTGATGCTATATAAATGCTTGCTAATAATAAAATCATTTTTTAAACAAAATTAATGGGTCCTCTACAAATGCAGCAGAAAAAAAAACCTTTCACAATATCATCTTGCAGTTTATTTTTAGATGTCATCCTTCATGCAGAACATCACAGAATACTATTCAGAATCAGTCTTCTCTCGGGCTAGTTGCCCCACTGGCCTGAAGTAAGGAAGAGCATGAATACACTTTACCAGAGCAATTTAGCAATCACCACTGAGCAAAGGGCCCCATTAGAAACATTTGCATTGGATTGATCAAATAACAGAACAGAGATTCTTCTGTAGAATAATTGTCTAGTAAGAGTCAACGAGGAGTTAATTCAGAATGATATACACTCACTTGAAAATGTTGGCTTACTGTTCAGAGGGTCTGGAGAAAATGACTTCTGAAGGTGTTAGATTCATGTTGTTGTATGGTGGGAAGAGACCTCAGGGTTCATTAAGTCCTGTCCCCTATGTCAGGACAGGATTAAGTGTACGCACACCGTGCTTAAAAAACATTAATCTATCTCCCTCTTAAGAACCTCTAGTGAAGGAGACTCCACCAGCTCCACTAGCAATGCATTCACTCCATTGTATAACCTCTCTAACAGTCAGGAAGCTTTCCCGACTATTTAATCAAAATCTACCTCCCTGCCTTTCCTTACACACATTTCCTTCTGTGACAAAAAAAGAACAATTGTTTCCCCATCTTCTATATAGAATTCTTTCAAATGCTAGAAAACTGCTATGGCATGTCCCTTTCTATATGCTAAATATAAGCTTCAACCGTTACTCATATGACTTGAAAACCAAATCCATTATCGTCATTGTTGCTGTCACTAGATCTTCTCCAGTTTGTTAGAGAATGGAATCTGTTTATTAGAGAATGGAATCAACCATTTACATTATATAATATACAAAACAATGGGTGTTAACTAATGGGCCACTGGCCTAGTTGCCGCTCTGGCCTGCCTGGGCTACCGCTGAACCCCACCCATCTCTTCTAGGACGGCCAGATGTGGGTATGGTTCAGACCCCAGTGGAGTTGGCCGTTGGGCCAGAAATGTGGGCCTGGAACTGGGGCCACGGTCTGGTCTCACGTGCTGCCCAGGCATGCCAAAGAGGGGTGGGCTGGGTGGTGGTGTCTGTTCTTCCAAATCCCCAGTAATCATGCCTCACTCTTGGTGGGTTTGCACAGTCAGCAGCTGAGCATTTCCTAATGAATAGTTTGTTAGCTCCATTTAACCACCATGCTGTTCACACACTCTGCGGTGGTTAAAGCATGGCTGATGGGGCTCTTTGTACTATTCCATCGGAAGAGCAGAGCAGGTGTGTTTGTTATTCCACAAAAAAATAACACTAATTGAGGAAGCTTGTGAGAATATATCATCGCTGAAACTATTGTACTTTTCCATTACTGTCCTACATTACGGAAATTGAAAACAACTGTAAGGGAAGACAAGGTTAAAATGTAGCTGATGGAAAGCAATCTTGAGATTCTTCATTCTAAAAGGTGTATTATATAGGAAGACAGAAATAAAGGGTAACAATCCTAATGAGCTAGTAGACCAAAGACCCCCATTACTGTATGTTTGTGTTTTGCTTACAGAATTGCAAGCTTTTCATTTTGGACAATGATGCCTTTTATGCCTGAGGAATAAATCTTCTTATAAAGTGAATCACATAGTATGTATTTTGCACTTTATTTCGTATTTTAACCTTTTCCATTAAAAAAAATAACATTCTCCCATTCTATTGGATTTGGGGAAATAAAACAGGGCTATGCTTTGGAGTTCCCAACGCTTCATATCTCTTGTTGCCGTGCCTTAACTGAACTGTTCATCACTGTTGGTAATATAGCAAATAAATACACCAGCACCTCATTGAATGAGAAAAGCAGAGGGATAGAGGCGACTGTAACGGAATTACAAAGAATGCAAGCTATGCAAGGAAGAAGCATTCTAATTGTTGGTGTTTAAATACTCTTGTTCCTCCTTACCATTTTGGCTCTTCCCTCCTTGGCTATGGTAATGTCCAAATAATTTCTCAGATGTATATTTTTATACCTTTATAATCAATACCTTTTAAGCTAATAAGACCCCTTCAGTGGGATATCTGTTACTATGAGGAAAAGGTATTTCCTGGTGTTTATTCTTTCCTCTGTAAACCATGACCAATTGCAATATACACTTTTGTTTATTTTGCCCTTATTGTAGCACCAAATAACACAGCCACAGCATGACTGTAGACAGAGCAGCCCACATGGTAGATATATTACTATATATCTACCATGTGCAGTTCTGACAGGGTAGGTGATTGTAATCTTTTATAGTAAATTTTTAAAAAATGAACTGCTTCAATAAATTTTATGTTTTATAACAAGCACACTGTGCATGAATCTTTTATATGGTCACTGTCCAGAAGAAATATACATGTGGTATAGTTACAACACTCCTAGAAGGCATTAGGCTATATGCTTTCTGTGTCAAATTAGGGGAGCCAAACCATTTTATACTTCAAGGCTGGTGCAAAACCTTATCAAAATGAAAGATATTTAAAAGTGAACTTACATAAAGGTGTGCTTCATTAAAATGTTACCGGAAGATGATGCAGTTTTAACCCGTAAAGTCCTCTTGAATATATAGTACAAAGCTAGGGAATTAGCACTGGTGCTGACACAATTTTTATTTTTACTGCTTAATTGAAGATAATTGGCCTGGCTGTAGAAAGTGGGGACCTAGACATGCCAAGATCATGACATATAAAGGTTAAGTACCATTTCCAGTAAATTCCTCGCAGGGAATTTAAAAGTTGCAGCAAAAGTTTTGTAAGACATCTTAATTTTCTTGCTGACTGGAGCTTCCCACATTTTAAATTTTATCATTGCTTTGATGACTTGTTTTATAGATCATATAAACAAAAATATTATCAAATTGCTTTCTTAGTCATACTTTTATAACCATATACATTTGGGGTTTATATCTAAGTGACGTACTTGCCATGGTGAAAGATAATTATTGGACTGAAGTGGAATGACACAATAAGGATAACATTTTATTCATAAACAAGATGCAGAAACAATGATGGAGGTGAAAGTTATCATTCTTAGCTACAGAGTAAGCTTCTTATAATCCGAAGCAAGCATTGTTGAATGTCAGCCTTCTTAATAAAAGCATAAAGATATAGTACCTCCAAACAATATAATAATTTAATGGCAACCTGTGTAGGTGATAAATTATATTTGTGAACTATAATAATAAATGTTCTCTGAGTGAATTAACTCTGTCAGCAGTAGATTGATATCAAATCCAATAGCTAAGCTCGGAACAAAAAACTAGCATTGTGTCTTCACACTGAATTTCCTGGAACTATATGAGCCACCCAAAGGTGCTGTATTTAAGGGCTGTTTCCTTTTGCAACCAGGATTTTCAGGAATTTATGAGGAGGCTGTAAAATTTATATCAGGGAGTTATGGGGAATCTGTGGTCTCAGCTCAGATGTTTGTTTATGTTTTGCACTTTCCCAGACAAACTTACTCTGCCTGATTATCAATAACAGAGTTTTTGAAAGGCTGGGTGATGTGCAGTAGTTCTGCAAAACAGAAGAGAAGGTTAAGGGTTGCTGCATAACATAGACCATCCGTGTTGCCATACTGGGTGTTTTTAAAAGAGACACATCCATGCATGCCCCCCCTCCACCCCACCCCTCCAATCAAGCATCCATGTGAAGGTGGAGTGTGGGGATGTGTGCTCCTGTGATCCATGCACCAGCCACTCATGGCCGTGCATGGAGGACTGTTGAAATGGTGTGCACCATGTGGGTCCAGCCGACTGTATGGTGGCTGCCTCCATGTCTGGGGTAGCCATGCTGGGAGCTGCCCATTTGAACCACTCTCCATGTATGTTATGTGCATGGGCGCCCTGTAGCCGTGCCACTCAGTGGCCATGGACCCATCCACCCGCTCACCCAACTTGCTCGTGTAAAAACACCCAAAGTAAGCATGAAGTTCTGTGCTGTCAAATGGTGCATCCAAAATCATAAATCAGCCTTGTTTCTTTGCCCATAACAATGCTGCGAAGTCTTTTACCAGGTGGACCTCCACCCCCAAATAGTCACATCAGAAAGTAATGGATGAATATTAAGGCTCTTTTCTCTTATGCAAACAAACGGGGGAAATTTTCTACGCTCACTCTTCTCAGGTCTAACACCTCTGAAACAATGATGGAGGTAAAAGTTATAATTCTCTTGGCGAGGTAGTTAGGAATAGCCAGGTTTTGACCTGGCAAGGGCTTGGTGTTCAAGGGTAAATTGGTTTGGTTACTCAGTTGCAAGACTGAGATTGTACTAGGTGCCAGTGGTTTGCTAGAATATTTATACTGTATGATTTGCAACCCATTTGTAAGATTTCTGAAATGGGACTACATTTATTCAGATAACTAAGTGTTATAAACTCTGCTACTTGATCCAAACAGTGTGAAGGATTGATGTAACCTGTTATATGTTTTATGTTCTAAATTGTTATAAGTTATGGTTTTAAACAATAAAACAAATGATGATGATGATGATGATGAGTTATCATTCTTAGATACAGAGTAAGCTTCTTATCATCCAAAGCAAGTTTGGTGAATCAAACATTGGTGAATGTCAGTTTCTTAAGAAAAACATAAAGATATAGCACTGCACGCAGTGCACGGCACACCCTCTAGCTTCTGGGGTTGTTCAGAATCCAGTTCAGTTCTTATCACGACTAAGAGTGACTTATGGGTTGTCCTAAGTAGTATCTAGCTAAAAGGCACTGTTTAGGCAGCCATGGGTTTGCTGTGGTCTGAAGGGACTCACATTGCCCCATTTTTCCATGTCAGTGAATGACGGAATCAGTCTAATTTTTTTTCCCCATGGTAGGAACCAAGTCCTTGCATCTCTCAGGTATTTTTTTTTCTATATTCTGGAGCAGTCTTCAGAAAATCCATTCAAACAGCCTTAAACACTCCATTTGTGCACTGGTGGAGCAGTATGGAACCACAGGGGTGCCAAGAAGCTGACCTACAAAGAGTAAAGAATAAAATATGATCCAATGACAGTTAGTGCTTGGTGTTACCAATACTCGGAGTTTAAATTGTTAATATAATATATCATGTAGAAAGCATTAGAAATTAATTATATTATAGATGTTAGTATAATATAATTAAATTAATGTCTAATTCTTTCTACTGCATATATGATAAGAATTTAAATTCTGGGTATTGTTTTTTCCCTGTCTTGTCCACCAACACTTGCATTCGAGTTTTTTTCTTTTACAAGACCTACCATCCAAGCACTCCCATAATAATAACCCTGGGTTTTAGGAGATTTTTTTAAAAATAATTGAGACTCGATAGATAACTAGTTTGTTTTTGCTTAAACTTGGTATATTGCTCAAAAGCCCCACTCAGTCAAGGTCTGAGACCCATTTCATGTTCATTCAGTGGACTCTGTTTAAAAAAGAAAAAAAGAAAAAAATTGAATAGGATTGAAAATAGGATTGAATTGACTGAAAATGCTTCATACAGCTGGTATAGCTAATTTCATTTTTAAAAGTTCAAAAAAATATTATTATGGTTTGGTTTTTAAAAAAATGATGTGAACATGGCCAAGACCTTTCCAAGCAACTACTCTATAAATATGAGCATTTTCGTTGTTTTATTTTGGCAGGAAGAGGTTGGGATCAATTCTCCTCATGCTAGTCATTGTACACACATGTGAGAAAGGTCATTCCTACCCCCAAAGAGATTAACATTTATTGTCAATTCATAGTGACATTTTTTCAGCATAACATTGTACAATATAAAGTTCTGCCAAACCTCAGGAGTGCATATGTCTGGCAGAAATATGTACACAAATGATTATATTGTTTTAAAGTTGTCCAGTTCTCTCACTTATTCAAAGTCACATTGATTTAATTTTTTTTACCATAATTTTATGTACCATGCTGTCACTGCAAGAGAGCCTACAGGTTCCGTTAACTACTTCATAAAATAGCTATACAATCAAGGACAGCTTTAGGTATTTGCTTCCCTAGGCAAAATGCCAGGAGTGCTCCCTGCCTGCAGTACTTGATCAGGGACAGGAGTGAAGCGGTAGGGCTAAACACCCTTCCCTCCACTTCAAGTTACTCCATAGAGGTGAAATGGGCAATAGATTTGCTACCTGAAAATAAGACCTGAAAATCTGAGTAGCTTGCCAGTTACTGAGTTGAGAACCAATTATCAAGTTGGGCAACTGGACACACAAAATTCTGGGTAATACCGACTTTCCAGATTACTAATTTGCTGTTTCCAGGGTTTCAACTGTTGCCTGGTTACTCCATTTTAGACAATCACTTTGAAGCTGTAAATGCAACCCATTCCCTGCCCTCCCAGCCTTCTTTGAGAACATAAGAGTACTGTCTTCTATTTTGTTTTGTTGGTTGTGTTCACAGGTAAACTTGTGACCAGGAAAAGGTAAATAATGCACAGACAGAAATAGCTGGAAATGGGAAAACAATAACTCAGTAAAGTGGTGCTGGTAATTTGGTACGCCAAGTAACTTGTTGGGATGTAAATGAGTAGTATTTAGCACCTGACAATATTGAGTCAGTTCAATTACTGAGATGCCGATGGCTGGGCTGTAACAAAATTCTGGTCCAGATCCCATTTTTCAATGTAGCTGGCTCTTCTGATTGTTCCAATGCAACACAGTCCAGAATACAATCTGGCACAATCATTTGCTAGAACAATCAGATTTGATATCTCCACATGATGCACATGTACAAAATAGTGGTGCCCAATACTGTGCTGCTACTTGGCACATGCACTGCATACACAATAGGAATTTGGGGTGGCTTAAATCTGGCAGAATTCTGAGCAACGTTCTGAAAATTTTGAAATGTTCTGCATAGATGAAATGCTCATTCCACCTAAGCCCTAGCTGATGGTTTTACCTGTCTGCATAGCTACCTGTTAGGAAGGACCTGACAAGCAAACCCCCCCAACCCCCCCAATATCTAAGAGAAGCAGTCTGGGGCGCCCGTGTGGAACGTGTTCTAAGCTGAGTTCATGACAATTTGCTCACCCCCTTCTCTGCAACCCCCCCCAAATGCAGGACACCTGGCCTGTTAGTAATCAGGAGTGGCTGGCAGGTAGATTAAGGAGCAGTTTAGATGCCAAGCTATCTCTGCTTGCATGACCAACAGAAGCTGGGGTCCCTTCCGTCTAGCAAAATACCCTGATTACGATCTTGCCATTACGACCTGAACTTCCATCTAAGCTCTGTTCTTGAAGCCAAATACCATCCTGAAATCTGAATAGGCTATCAACCCCACCTTAAAGTGATCATGGAAACCCAGTTAAATACCCAGTTAATCGAGGTATTTAATTCACGGTTGGCAAAGAATACGCGACAGCCTTCTATGTGCATGATCCCCACCTGGCGTCACGTGTAATCCCGCGTTGTGGGATTTTGAAATATCGCGTGAGCGGGTCACGCAACGCTGACCCGCTTGTCTAAAAGCGGCCCTAGTCTCCCTACTCTTCTAGCTGCTAGGCTGCTCTCACTACCAATAACCTTCTTTTCCTTACTGTTTAAGCTTCCCTCTTCCCTTGAAGAAGGAACCCTTGCCCTGCCTCAGGGAACCTCCTTGTGTCTATTCTTAATGACACTGTTGCCTGGCCAGCAGGACTTTCTTGGTCAGTCCCACCAGCCCTCTAGAGCCAAGAGCATTGTTACACAGCAGCTGCAGGACAACAGTGACCCCAAGCACATCACCAGGGATCCACATGGTTTTTTGGCCAACACAGTTTGATCATGCCTCCCCCAGACACCTCCCTCTGTTCATCTCTCACTTGGCGGCCTTACAAGTCATGGCGAGCTCTGCAGCATTCACTGCTGTGGTCTCCTCTTGATTCCCACTAGCCCCGCTACGGGCTCCCCCACCCCCTACCTCATCTCCAGTTCTCCCTTTTCTGACCCAACCCACTGGTTCTGTCCTAGCAGAGCCTGCTTCCAGCAGCCAGCAGGAATATGCATCTCACTCCTCAACTGCATTAACCCCATAATCACCGGTTCAGATGGTGTATGTATCCCTGCAATAAATAGAATTTTTCTGCATTGAAACTTTCTGTCTTATCTCTCTGGGGGAGTGGGGTTCAAGGAGTCACAGCGCATCACGTCTCCAGACAGGATCCCAGACACTCGTGTGCCTTGATTAGAGAAGTAGGCTTAATTCCCCAAATTGATTATTTCTGAAGCATCCGCCTGGACATTGGGACCCCACTCCATGGGTGACCCAGTGGACATGCGTGGAGAAGGCACATGTGCTAACATACCCCTTTCAGCTCTATTCCAGATGCCCCACTCAACAGCTGATAAGCAGGGAGCTGTGCTCTCCAGCTGAAAAATGTGAAAGACCCAGAACTCCTTCCCTAGCTCCACAATTGACTAGACACTAGCTAGACCTGCTTTAACTTCTAGTCAGTTTCACTATTCAGTTTCCCACCTGTGGGCACTACTGCTGGTGGGGAAGGTGGGAGACGCTATCCTGTGAAAACCCTAGGGCAGCAAATAAGGGGTGGATTCCCTTTATAGGAGCAAGGTGCCCAATGCTACCCTGTTACAGGCACAAACTAGGGCTAAAAGAGGATTTTTGCCTGGTTCTGATTTTGTTGGAACCTGGCATTTTGTTTGGTCCGAACAAAATCAGAACGAACAATCATGCTGATTGTTTGTTGCAATTGACAATTGTACCAAACAAAATAAATCTTTATTTTAAAAGGCCATTTGTACATTTACCACCACCATTTTGGATATGGACAGTGCCACATTGTGCATGCACAAATGGCCCCTTTTCTTTTTTTTAAAGAAAAAACAATTATTTCAACTGGAATACCTTTCAGAATGCTTTCCAATCAGAATTCTGGCCAAAATACCAACCAACTGTTCCATTTTCATGGAAATGGCTGCAAAAAGGGAACAGTTCCATTTTCAGAACGTTGCGCAGAATTCTGCTGCAGATTAAAGTACATCTAAGACAAATCTAGGGGATGAACTTGTATCCCTCCTTGCTTAACAGGAAGGAAATCCAAAAAGGATCCCAAAGGAGATTTTTGTGGAAAGAGCAATGCAACGTTATGAATTTTAACAAAAGAAATAACATCTCATTCGTGGAATCCAGGCAAGTGTGAAATAGTCTTCTGAAAGAAATGGGAAGTGGTGAAAACCTGTTTGATTGGAAAGTTAAAACTGGATTTTGGAAGATCCTGAGAAATGTACAAAAGAGAACAGTCCAGCACTGACAGTGTTGAACTATGTAATCTTTCCTATCTGTAATTTCTGTGATTTTATTAATTCATGCATAATAATGTCACTGCTACTGTTCTGGCAATTTAGCTGCCTGCTTAGAAATAATGAACCATAGACCATGAAATAATGAACCATAGACCATGTTTTTGGACATGACAGAGGATGTTCAAGTGTGTTCATTGGTTGGAATACCTTGTGGTCTGCCCTAGCTGGGGAGACAAGGCAAGGAGTGACATGCAGCTGCCTGGCCACACACCCACGCTGCTGCTGTTGCCCCACCCTCCTGCCATGATGGACAGCCATGGCTGCCTATTACAGGCAGCCATGGCTGTGCACCATGGCAACCCCTCAACTTGAGAGGAGCCGGGACTGGGAACAAATGTCTGCCCAGTTCACCCATTCTGGCCTGGCTGGGCGGCAGCTGGGCACGGACTGTGGGCCTGCTTTGATCCTGGCCCACATTTCTGACCCAGCCATCAACCTGGGCAGGGTTTGTACCGGGTCCACATCTGGTGAGCCCAGAAAAAACTTACCACTGTGATGCTGATCCTACTGGGCCAAAGTGGGCCCTACTGGGCCAGGGTCACATTTGTGCACATACCATGGTGCACAGATAATAGGCTTTGCTTGATATACTTCTCTTGAATGTTTATTTCAGAAGCGAATGAAGGAATGACTCAGAGAGTTAAGGGAGTTAGGTCTGTGGTGCCACGGCATACACTTAAGGCTTTAGTTATAATAGTCCCAGTATTGCTGTTGCCACATTATGACAGCTTATTTTGATGTTACATTTCTGAAAACGATCCTAGTTACTGCAGCTAGATAATAGACTGCAATAAAGATCACACTGATTTTCTACAAATTAAAATGAGCTAGGAAGAATATGTTGGTATGTGCCTCTGATGTTTATGTTTATATATTTAAATGTAAATTGTTTTATGGGTAAAGTGAAAATATTCTTTCTACTGAATCTTTTTCTTTTTCCAAAGAGTTTTTAACAATATATTTGGGTTGCACACCTCATTTTCTCTGTGTAATGATTAGTCACAAAAGCCCCAGGTATTACAGCAAATCTTGGTTTTGCACAGTATTCTTATGTAAAATACTACTGGTATTTTCTGTGAGTCAATAAGCAATTTCCATGCCAATGAGTAATGGAATCAGTGCGTATGTGGCTTGTTTTGTTTTTAATTTACAGCTAAATGATTTGCCTCTTTTAAACAGCTGGATAAATCAAAACCCAGCACTTTCATATTATAGCAAAAGTCATCCAATTGAATGTCAAAGGGTCTGATTCATCTTCCACTGAACTCAATGGAAGCTTTTTCCTAAACTTCTGGTAGTTGGCTCATGCCCTAAATTATTTATTTTTTATTTGCATTTTATGTATTTATTGTAAACTGCCCTGAGCCTCAGGGGTAGGGCAGGATATAGGAAAGAAGGAATTTCCAAATGTTGTCTCTTTTTCCACAGACAGAAATTAAACTTTGATGTCTACAACATGGAATTGGACATCAGGGTACTGCAGAATCTTGTACATTGCTACTGACAAACCTGTTGTGTTAATTTTATCCCCGGTGTAACTCCCTTTATATTGGCAGATTCACACCAAAAAGTAATTTAATCCCTTAAGAGCTTGATGTTCAAACATTTAAGTGAGTCATATATTTGTTATTGAACTCAGCTCCTATAACCCAGCCCTCAAACCCCTCTGCTGCCACAGGCTCCATTAACATCAATAGTGTTTGTGCCAACAGAGTGCTTTAAGGAAGATGGAGTTGCTAAGTCTGTTACTGAATGAAACTGTGTAGGGAGTAGGAGGGTCATCCAAGAAAGGAGGAGGGTTTGTGTCAGCAGAAGCATTTCGAGTTTTCACTTTCTCTGTCCATCAGAACCAGTTTCACCCTCATCTGGTGTCCTTCCCCTCCCCAACCCCCATCTCTACTACCCTGCCAATTTTTCTGTAAATCAGGCTGTTCTTGGCTCCTACCTTTAACACATGGCAGGGGCATCATTCTCCTCAAAGCACTCTGTAGGTTCATGATTGAAGTGAACTGGGCCTGTGCTGATTGAAACTGAGGTATGAGACCAAACACCCCAGAAGATCCTATGCATGTGAGAAGCACATGTGAACAACAATCAGGTGGGCCATGTCTAGGAAATAGACCGAGATTCCATTAAAGGTGAAATTCTGACCCCGGTTTTCTTCCCGTAAAACTAGACTAAGGGCGAATTCACACGTGCAGCAATTATCTGGATTTTTAAAAACTGGTTCTCAATAGTTCGCTGTTAATAAGTCCTGTTGCATTCACATGCATGCCATACCGATTTTAAGTACAGCGAAATAATGCATTCAGACCTTCTTGTAGTTCTTGCTTACCCGGCTGCTCAGTACGTTTCAGTTACAGGAAGTGGCCTGTGGGGAGCCAGAAGGTTGCTACTTTGTAGCAAAGTACAACTTTGCTACAACCTTTGCTGCAACTTTGCAAACTTTGCAACAACCTTTGCTACAACCTTTGTAGCAAAGGTTGCTACTTTGTAGAATCAGGGAATAAAAACGGAGAGCCTGAGGCTGCTGGAAAGAAGCCCCTCACATAGTGAGGCGCGCTGCTTCTCTCCCTGGTTTCTTTCCGGTATCCCGCTGCTGCTACTGCTGCAGAGGCAGATGATTTAAAGTCCCTTGGAGGGAAGAACTTTTTTGGGGAGAAGCATGGAGGGGAAACATGGAGGGGAAGAACTTTTGGGGGGAGAAGCTGGCTGCAGCCTGCACCCAGCGAGGCAACTACAGGGCTCCAGCTGGTCTCACTGCTTCCGGTAGGGGCAGGAGTAAAACAGCGCACTTGGAAGCACGGTTGCATTCACATCAGAAAAGATTACACACTAGTTAAAACCAGTACGATGTTGCTTTCACACTGCTGTTAAGTGCGGATTTATTGAAAACGGACAGCAAAAAGGTAGGTTTGAGTAGCTTTTCAACACGCATTGCTTTAGTGCGATATTGACTCCATTTAATCGAATTTAAGTGTTCAGACAGGCATGAAACATTCGGTTTTTTTAAAAAATCGCACAAATCAGAACATCTGAATCACCCCTAAGTCTCTGAAAGTTAGCACTGAGGGTATTAATGAGTTAACATTTTTAGTCTGAAAGAGCATCAGAAGGAATATAATTTTTTTCACACAAAAAATAAGACTAGCATGTCCTTGCTTTATGTCAAATATTCAGAACCCTTACTATATTCACTGAAACATCTGAAAGTATCATTTTCATTTCTTTCTTGGAATTACAAGAGGGATCAAAAAGTCTACTTGCCGACGCACTGAAGGAGACAGGACACAGTTGCTGGGATTTTAACGGCTGCACTCTTTATTCAGCAAATTACAATTAAAATCAGGTGGGGGTAATCGCCTAGTGCGATATGGGTCCAGTACCTGAACTTTAACCACAAACAGTAACCCGGGGTGGTTCCGATGTACCCTTGGTTACCACCCCAATTGCATGCAACATCTCCCCCTCTCAGTGGCCCCTGCCACAGGTGAGGGGGACCAAATTCCTTCAAACTTGAGTAAGGTTGAAGGCGCCTGCCGATGGGGGACCATACTTGTCCCTACCGCTCTTGTTCGATGCCCCTCCCAGGGAGGCTGCCCCGCTGCTTGTCATACCCTGATTTCCAGCGGATGGGCCTCCCCATCTCTTAAGGAGATGACTCTTGCTTACAACATGTCTATCCTATTCTAACCTATGGTACTGGACCCCTGCCACTAAAGGGTCGCTGGGGCTACCTGAATGAGCCAGACCCCCACCTACCCTTCAGAACCTTTTGAACACCCGAACCAGCATCTGCTTCAGGGCTCCCAGGTATCGATCATACGCTGGGAGCATATCGACAGTCGAGCGCTGATGGACAGATGCCCTGTCCCATCTATACAGGTGGGGCATGTTGTTTTCCTCCAGGTGCAGCATGAGGATGTCGGGCGGGGGCCCCTGCGCCAGCGCCTGGAGGGTTGGCAGGAGTTGGTGCCATCTCATGCCTCCCTGGCCTTTCCAGAGGATCTTGGCCTGTGCTGATAAGCCCAGCTGGGTTCCCCATCTGGTCTGACCGGTAGCCTTGCCTGCTCATCGTACTAGGTTGTGGCCGACGATCCACACACGTTTTCACCGCCGGGGGGGATGGACCTGGGGGGGTGCGAAAAGAGAGTCAGGACTGGTTGTGGGGAGGCAGGGCACTCCGCACGTAGGCACAAAAGGCCCCAGACCTCCAACGGCCCACTGCCCGGATGCCCTGCTCAGACATGCCAACCTGTGCTGCAAATGGGGCAGCCCCTATCTGGAATGAATGCGTACCGTATGCCGCTGGGGACAATCCCAGGCAGGACAACACGGACCTAAGGACTTCCGTGAATTGGTATCTGGTCAGGTCCTGGTCACCTGCATGTCTGAAAAGGGGGTGCAGTACAGTCCGTCGTACTGCGAGGAAAGCTTCGACTGCCCTGACTGGGCACAAATCGGCCCCATCAGCTCTGTTCAGATTTACCACCTGCCCTCTTCCCCTCTGGTCGGTCTTAGAATGCTGAATGCACACAGCTATTGACATGGGGATGATTTGAATGTCACCGAGATGCAGCACCCTACCTGAAGTGTCCCTGGCTGATTCGGCTACTAGTTTGCTGACGTGAAAGGCTCCAAAGAAGGCTAACTTAAACAGTGAATTAAACAATGAAACCTCATAAACATCAAAACAAACTTGGGGGAGTATTGCACACATATCCAGCAGCAGTTTTGGGGTGATGGGGGCCCTCTGGTTCGGCACTCGACCTTGCTCCTGGGACCAACTTTCCAAAAGTCGCTTGGCAAAGAACCCGTGGTCAGGTGGTGTGTGACCCATGAGGTTGCTTATGAAACTAAGTGCCAACAGCTTCCCGGCTAGGGTTCCCGGGGCCACCCCCCTCCACCACATTTGCATGGTGAATAGGAGCATTTGCTGCTCCAGGAGGGGAAGCTCAGGTCCCACCCACGTGCCAACCGGTATTGCAGGAATTCCCGGAAGGCTCTGTCATAGGCCACTCTCGTGCAGGGCACCAGGGATCCCCAAATGGCAGTGCACAGCTCTACAACCCAAGGTTCCAAACTGATGGCGGCAACGGCTCCTGGAGTCGCCCGGGCATGCGGTGCCAGCAAATGGAAGCGCTCCATCTGGAAGTGAGAGAGGGTGTTGGCTACAACATTGTCTACCCCAGGTACATGCCTGGCTCGGAAGAGAATGTTACATTTCAGACGAGTGAGCACGAAAGCCCTAACCAGCCTCATGACCCTCGGAGACAGGGAAGACTGGGTGTTGATGACGTGGACAATGGCCTGGTTGTCACACCAGAACAACACCAAGTGGTTCGCCAGCTCGTTCGGCCACAGATGGACCGCCAGCACAATGGGAAAGAGCTCCAGGAAAGTGAGATCCCTGGTGACCCCCGGCTCCACCCAGTCTGGTGGCCATGAGGCCGCCACCCACCTTTCCTTGAAGAATAATCCAAAGCTCATCCCTCTAGCTGCATCAGAATGTACCTGAAGGTTGGCCTCCAGCAACAGCTGGTCCCTCCAGAAGCTGATTCCATTGAAATCGGCCAGAAAGGTTGTCCAAATTTGCAGATCTTCCCTCATCTTCCTGGTGACCCTGATATGGTCGTGAGGTGGTGGGTTACCTGCCAGTTTGGCATAGAGGCGAAACAAAAAGGCACGTCCTGGCGCCACGACCTGACATGCAAAATTAAGGCTCCCCAATACTGACTGGAGGTGGCGGACTGTCACCTTCGCCAACCCCAGGCACTCCTCAACCTTAGCCCGCAGGGAGATCAACTTGTCTTCCTGGAGATGGGAAACAGCTTCCACCATGTCCAGCTCGATCCTGAGGTAAGCTAATCTGGTGGATGGCCCTTCGGTCTTCTCATGTGCCATGGGGATGCCCACTTCCTCTGCCACCTCATGGAAAGTCTGCATAAGCCCCTGAGCAGTCCCTGGTGCCGCTCTCCCAATGAAAAGGAAATTGTCTAAGTATTTTGTGAGTCCCCCTGTCCTGTCCAGCTGCATCACTATCCATTCAACGAGGGAGCTGAACCTCTCAAAAGCTGAACAAGAGATTGAGCACCCCATTGGCATGGTTTGGCATAGTAATACCCGTCGTTGAAATGGAAACCCAGCAATGGGAAACTCGGGGGATGGACCGGGAGCAGGCGAAAGGCTGACTTAATGTCGCATTTTCCCAATATTGCGCTGGGGCCAAATGACCTGACTAGGGACACCGCTGAGTCAAACGACTCATACCAGACTGAGGTAAGGTCCTTAGGTATGGCATCATTGACCGAGCCGCCCCGAGGATGGGACAAATGGTGGATAAGTCAAAACGCAGCAGGGGCCTTCTTTGGCACCACACCTAATTGGGAAATCACCATACCAGGGAAGGGGAGTGCAGGGAAAGGGCCGGCCACCCTACCTTCCACTCGCTCCTTTTCAATTTTGGCACGCACCACAGTTTCCATCCCATGCACGGACTTTAGGTTGGGCGCCACCCTCTGTTGCTGGACATTGTGAGCGGGTATCCTAAAACCTTGCTGGAAACCCTCTACCACATAATTCACCTCTGCATGGTTGGAGTGAGCCCGGAAGGCCCGCTTGAGCTGTGTGGCCTTAACTGGTGTTGGGGCTTTTGCCAGCGGCGCTTGAGCCACCAGTTCCAGACCCACCCTTTCCAGGGGCCCCAGGGTAAGGGCTGCCTCTAGGGGCTGACCTCCCGTGTGGGCAGGCAGAGGCTGCGTGGTGACCGGCACAGGTGGGACAGGAGTGACGAAATCTACATGCCACACGGGAACATTTCCCGGCGCGGCTGAACTCCCAACACTGCCCTGGGGAGGGTCCTGATGCCCTTTTCCCCACATCGCGAAAGGACTCAGAGGCTGAGGAGGCCCCACCCTTCACCAACAGGTGGCCACTGTCGGACCTGGGCAGGCTCCCCGCCCCGCTCATACAGTTAAGCCAAAGATCATTGGAATGCAAGTCCCACCTTAACCCAGGGGTATATGCTGCGCGATGGCAAAACGCTTCATCATAGTGCAGCCACGCCCCAGCCGGGCCAGCCTTGTAAGCACGCTGAACTATATAGACATATTTGAGTAAGACCACGGCCCGGGCGGGGCAAGCCTGGAACATGATTCCCTGGTAACTGGAAAAGGCCGCAGCCCAATTCGACCAGTTCCTTTCAGCTTTTGACCGCTTAAAACACTCCTTTTTTTCATCCTGTTCAGCTGGATCCACTATGGGATCACTGAACAATAGGGTGAAGATGTCAACGTATTCACCTTTCCAGATTTTTTTCCCTGGTTGCCAGTAGTAAGTGATCCCTGATTGAGGTGGACACCATCGAATACCCCCCACCCACTGGAGGGGGCCGCCACTGGCTCCCCTCCGGTGGCTGGGCAATGGCCGCCCAGCTGCATTGTGGCAGGGGAATTATGGCCGGAGGGGTCCATACCTGTAGCACCTATCCTTTGAGGAGTATGGCCGCTGGCCCCGGCACCTGGAGCGGTCCTGTTCCTGGCGATCCCACTATACTGCTGGCCCCGGGTAAAGGCACAGGAGGGGTGGACACTGGGACTCAAGTCCCATTCCACCATAACAGTTGTGGCCTACTACCCGCCTCCACATGGTGCGAGGTGCTTGCTGCTCTACTAGCACCTGTAGCTGCATTCATGACTGCAGCTGCCACCTGGGGGGTGCAACCACGCCTCTGCTGTCTGCCCCCCACAATTGGGCCCCCGCCTCACCTGGGTTATAGGCTGCCGATACCGCCATCCCCTGCTGTTCTCCTGGCTTCTGGGCGCGCTGTTGTGTCAAGGCTTGCAGAGCATTCTGGATCTGAACCATCCTCTGCCGTAGGTCATCCCCATCCTTTGCCCCTGGGTTCAGGGATGCCGGTGTGGCCCCTGCAAGGAGAAAGGGAGGAAGGGGCTCCCAAGACCAGCCCTGCACTTGGGCCGGCCCAGCTGTTTGGGGCCGCCCGGCTGGGGCCCCAGCCAGGGTTGTGGGCCCTTGGTATGCCAGGAGTGTCCAGAGATTCCAAGGGGTTGGCAAAGCCGTGTCCAGCGGTGGTGCCCAGCCCACGCTCCCCCCCCATGCATCCCCAACCATAACCATCGCCACCGGAAGGGGGGCGGTGCTAGGGTCTCTACAGGCCCCGCAGATCTGCCCCGTGGGTGGCTGGACTTCACCCTCTGCACCAGATGGGGGGGTTAATTATGCATCCCCCTTACATGGGGCAGAGGGGCCGCGGAGGGTCCAGGCTCTGGCCTGCTGACACTCCGAGCCCGCACCCCGGGGGGCATTTGGTGAGGGGGCTAGTCGGGGGCCCTCATGAGCTCCCTCAGGAGTACCTCACACCCCTCAAAACTCACCCATAGGGGGACCTGCCTCCCATCTGCCTGTCCCATCAGCGGGGGGGGCATGATATCCCGGCTCACAGGGCCGGCCTCAGGCTCCCCATCCCCCTCCAGTGTCCCCACATTAGCGGGGGTGCGGCTGCCTGTGCGGCCACTCACTGCTGCTTGTTGGCCGCAGCGGTGCCCCCTTCTATTTTTGCCTTTCCCATCCTGCACCCACCGTGTGATGCTTGTGGTCACGTGGGTGAAGGGAAAGCCTCAATTCCCACAGCTGCTGCTGCTTGTTGAGGCTGCGGAATGCAAGTGGGGCCAGAGCGCAGTCTCCTAACTAAAATGTGGGTCCCGCCCATTGGGCACGGCCCACATGACCACTCACAGCCAATCGTGGCCAGCGGGATCACCTAGCAACCCGGGCCGGGTCCACTGCAAGAAATGCTGCTGCACTCTTTTTCCTGCCTCGGGGCCCTTTGCAGCCCTGAGGTGGGAAACCCCCAACTGCCCTGCCCCCTCTCCCATGTGGGCACGGCAAGGGGGCCTTCCGCCACCCATCCCCCCTCTTCGGGAAGGGGGGGAGGCGGAGGCAATTATCTCATGGTTGAAACATTAAATACAAAGAGTTCCACTTCTCAATGATAAAAGGCTTGAGAATAGAGCCCTGGTGTTTAACTTCAGAAACACAAGGTAAAAACAGACATGACAATGGCCCACTGTGGTCCAGGACTCACCAGTCTGGCATGGCGAGGGGGACCACGAAGCAGCATGTCGGTGGGGCCAGCTGCCCGCATGTTTGTTTCTCTTCCTGGGCTGTGTGGGTGGCAGACAGTTCTCTGGCTGTGGTCCCATTTGTTCAGTGCTCCTCCCCGACCCGGGCTGTGTCAACTGCAGTTTCCTGCCCTGGACCAGGAAGCCACTGTACCACCTGTTACTCTCAGTCCTTTATTATTTGAGAAAATGAAATTGTCTGCAAATGTTTTGCTTCTTTGAATGAGCTTCAACCAGTCAGGAGACATCAACATACTTTATTGGTCTGGATCCTTGGCTGTGGTTAAAGGAGCCCTCTGAAAACTCAAGCATAAAGAGAAACATGCAAGGGTATTTGGGGGGCATTCTTATATGTCTATATTGGTCCTTGAGAGCCAGATATATCATTGTTTTAATGTAGTTATACGAATTGTAAGCCACCTGAGCTGCCTGTGGCAGGAGGGGCGGGGTAGTAAAAGTTTGAAATAATAATAATAGTAATTATTATAATAATAATAATAAATATCAGACTGGAATCAGCTGGGTCTAGGAAGGCACTTCATTTCTTTAGTCATGCCCTCCACGCTAGCACTTCAGTAGGAGTGATGGCTTCGAAACTATATTGATGGTAGTGATTTCCATTACTCTGGGAGATTTTCATATGGGCGTGGGTTGGGTGCGCCGCAGTGCGGGGGCACCGCATGGGGGATGGTTACATGGGCGTACACCCATCTCCACCCACCTCTACCAAGCTACGTGCATGGAGCAACCACCGTTTTTACAAGTTGCGCCATGCAAAGGGGATGGGTGGAGATGAGTATTTATTTATTTATTTAATTTTGTATTTATTGCATTTATATACCACCCCCTCCTGCCCAAGGGCAGCTCAGGGCACATGCTCCCCCACCCACCGGCTGCGGTGTTTCCACGGGACTCCCCCATGCATGCCCACGCAGGTACCCACGTGTGCATTGTGTGGGGGCGTCTCGTGTAAAAAGGGCCTCAGTGTTTATTTTGATATAGTTGACTGTTCTGGTTGCTGCCCCATCTTGATATAATCAGATGAAGGGCCAGTTTTCAAAGCAACATTTCATATGATGCTATCACCTGAGGCATTTAAATAATTCCAAACAGCACCTCACTCCCCCCATGGAGAATGAATTGAAAGGTTTAAGCAAACTATGGAGAATATGAAAAGGGCTTTCCCCCTCGAGCATAAGAAAAATGGACTGAGATGATTCAAAAATTGACCTTAACTACAATAAAGTGCTCACAGCGTGACTAGTTATCCATCATTTTGCCTCGTGCTTGGCAGAGTGCCACATCTGAAATAATGTTCCAAAATGCCATAGGGAATGAAGAAACAGTTTCAAGCCTGTGACAGGATGTATGGGTCTCACACAGCATCTTGGCATCCAAGGAGTTATAAACCCTGTCACCTGCAGTTAGCACCAACAAGAGAGGCAGCAAACTGCTTTGAGATGAAAATCAAATTCAGAGTTCTCATCCACAACTAAATCTGCCAGGCGTTTCCTGTATCTCAGATCACATTTCTTGCATGCATGAGCACTTCATCCCTCCCTCTCTGCAATGATGCCATCCTGGATGCCTTTTCAAACTCATCTTTGCACAACACCTCTGGGGAGAATTCAGTCCCCGAGGACTGGTGGAAAGTGACTTGTGTCATCCTGGTTTGTATTCTCTGTTTCCATCTTCCCAAGGGATGGATCTACCCTGCAATGTCCCTTGTGCACCTCTTCCTGGCACAAAAAATAAATAAAAATCCTTTGCATCAGTACTTTCCACCAGGTAGGCCTCATCTCTGTTCCATTAGCCAATATGATATAAAGGAGCTGTGTGGCTGTTAGGAACGGAGACTCCTCACCCTTTGGCTGTGCTCCCTTGTACAGGTGAAACACCATCCCCAACCCCATTTACTGCATTACATCCTTCACCCCTCCAAATCTCGTAGCAAGTTTCATTCCTGCCCAATTTATGATAAGTGAAAGGAAGGAAGGTGGCTACACACGATAGGAGAAACTCAAAGAAGTCTGGAAGCTGCCCAGCAATACAGGAGCAAGCTAACAAAGGAGGCTGCCTGAGACTGGAGAGAAGTGGAGTTGAACAGGACAAAAAGGAGGTGAGTGATTTTGTGTTGAGTGACAGCTTCCAGTTCTTGTTACAGGCACCAGAGGAGGCTCAGGAGACCATGAGCTCTAGAGAAGGGGAAATGACCTTTGATCAACAGGGCCTTGGCTACTAAGTGTAGGCTTCAGCTTCCCCAGCTTAGAACCCAGCCAGTGATGCAGGAGCACACAGCAGAGGAGTTCACCAGAGAAGGAAGCCAGGAGGTTTTGGTTGCCTAATTAGCTGCAGGAACAGCAAGGAACCTGTTTGGTGATCTGCAGTCTCACCAAACTTGAAGATAGGAGAGACTACACTTGTAGCAAGTGCAAGCTGGTGGCCTTGCAAGAGGAGAAGGTCAGAACTTGACTGGAGGAATGATTCTCTACGACGTGGCTCATTAGTGAAGATGAGGATTTCCTTGACAGGAGGCAGGAATTACGATGTCAGGAACAGCAGGAGAAAGAAACACTGAGGAGGGAAGACAAATAGCAGAAGGTGGCGACCACCAGAAAGCAATGGCTTTTAGGTGCTTTCCACAAGTAGTGCAGCAGAGAAGGTTTCTGATTCACCTGACCAGAGGGAACAGCACCAGACCACACTGATCAAGAAGAAGGAGATTATGACCCTGTGGGATGATTGTAACCATCCCATCAAGGAGAAGGAAGGAGAAGGGGGTTGGATGGCAAGTCCTACCTGAGAGGGATGGAGGCAGCTATCTGTTGACCAGAGCTGGCATCTTGAGAGAGTTGCTGTCTACTCAGTCTGAATCCATGATGTGACAGACAGCCTGAGCTTCTCTGAGCTCATCAGACCCTCTGACCACTTCCCCTTCCCTCTTAACCACATGTACAAGTATACTTCCAGGGACAAACTTAACCAAACGACAGGTGACTGCAGCACTGGGCAGGCAGACAAAGGATTGGGGTTACTAGTGATGGTTCTCATCAATCCTTACTGTCAAGGGTAAAAGCCCAGCTAGGGACAGACACATCCTTGAGGTGATTGCCTGGTTGTGCAGGTAGTGCTGCAAAGGGGCTTTGATTCAGCAGATTAGAAGACAACGAATAGACTTGAACAAATTCAGTGAGCTAGTAAGCAAGGTTTCATGACTAGGAAAAACTAAGGAAAAAGCAAGTCTAAGAAGGCTGCTGCCAGTTTCTAAGAGAAGTAATATTGGAGGCGCAATTGCAAGTCATACCCTTATGGACAAAAGATAGAAGAAACTATGGTAAAGGCAAGAGGAAGTTGTGAATGCCCTGATCCCTGGGGAAGGTGTGATGTTAGCAAATGGCATCAAGAAGTCTGAATTGCTTAGTAGCTACTTTGCTTAACTTTTAATCTTTACCCAAAAAAGGGTAATTTGTGGCCAGATTATTAACAAAACTGACATGAACAGGGATGGGGATGGGATGTAGGTCAGGATAACTAAAGAACACATCAAAGATGCAAAAACATGAATCTTCCTAGTCCCATCGCCCCCTCTCAGGGAACATACAAACCACTGTCACTGAATCCTTACACTACTGTAGTGAACAGGACTATGTGGGCATAGGTGTTGGCAAAGTGTGCATCAAGAGCCACTGTGGTGTAGTGGTTAAGAGTACAATACTTGAACTAGGGCTTCCTTCTACCTCCTGGTCTAAGTTTTGCCTTAGACATGAACTCACTGGGTTACTTTGGGACAGTCACAACACTCTCAGCCTAACTTGCCTCACAGGGTTGTTGTGAGGATTAAAAGTTGAGTTAACTTTAATTAACATTACAGGTAATAAGTTAAAGAATCATAAGCCACCTAAGCATATTTATTAACTGCTGCAAAAAAGTCAGGCTGTAAATGATGATCGATATGAATTTTATTCACATATTAACTGGCATCTTTTTACAGAACAGAATATACATGGATCCTTTGAAAATAATTAAACATTATAATTCTGGATTATCTTGGATTAATAAAGAAAAAGCTTCAGAGTGCTGTTCTGTGACTCTAATAATTGATCTCTAATTGTTCCATCTAAAGGTTATGTATTGCCTTTCCTCACAATTGTCTCCTCCTAATACCTTATAATGAAGCTCTGGCTATTAACAACTTTCATTAATTTCCTCTGAAGGAGGTCTGAACTTCTGAAATTTTAAACAATGTATTAGAAACAAAAGTTTAGTTTTAAATAAAAATCAGGATAACTTTAATTTTAACTTGAGAGAAGACTTCCAGAAATATGAGAAAATTAGCCCTGTACCCTGTAGAAATATGTTTATCCTGCAAACATTTGCACCCATGTTAAACATTATGCAAGATGTGCCTGTTATTATTATCCTATACTTAAAAAAAACAACCTTTGGTTTAAGAGAGAAATTAAGGCCATTACAAATTCAATCATGCTCCAAAAAGCATGGAAATTGTACGTTTTAAGGCTCCCGCCTTAATTTCCACACCATGAAAGCTGAAAGTCATTGTAAAGTCTCACATACTGTGAGACTTAAAACTTAGGTTCTATGCCCCCACACTTTGCCTTGGTCTTTCAGCCCCAATCCTCTTCCTTTGCAGGAAGGGGGCAGTGATGGGGCAACACTGAAGCGAGGGACAGTGCTATATAAATGTTTAATAAGAATTCAAAGTTGGGTACATATTAAAATGAATAACATGGAATGTCTATTGAAAGGAATGCAGACAACAGCAATGGCAATTTAGAAATAAATCCTATTGTCATTTACAAAGGATGTGCGAACGCGGTTCGGACGTTGGGAGTTTGGCCCAAACTCAGCCAGTTTGGACACCCAAACCGGATGCCCGAACTGAATG
>QEPC01006430.1:4110492-4128221 GCA_003113815.1 Sphenodon punctatus | reverse complement strand
TGTAGGAGTTAGCTTAGTTATAGAGATATAGTGTGTAGTGATTCAGTTTTAATATTTTCTAGTGTGTTTGTAGGACTAGGCCTTTGTAGATATTAGATAATATTCCATTCAGTTCCATAGGTTTTAGAATAGTTAACAGCAGTTAGAGTTAGTGTAGATATATATAATAATATATTCCAAATTTGAATGAATAAATAAAAATAAATATAAAATCTTCTGCATTATTTGGGTGGGAGAAATGGAGAAGGGAAGCAGGAGTGGCCGGTCTGCTGCCCGTAAGGTGGGCAATGGGGCATGTGGCAGAGGTGGCAGGGGTCGTGCCAGCAGAGTGGCAGGCATCAGAAGTAGCCCAAGCCCATCACCATGCCCCAAACTGCACAGGCCTGATTTTTGGAGACAGGCTTCAGAGGCTCCCAGCAGTGGCACTAGCCAGGGTGTGGTTCGGCAATGCCTCCTGCCAATGTCCTCCACTGCCGTGCAGGGCACTGGAAGGCCTGCACTCCAGGAGGTTGTGGCTGTCTCTGCTGAGGCTGCAGGTGCAGGTGCTTCAGGGTTGGATGTTCATCATGGGCCACCAATGTCCCCCATTATTCATGTGATCCCCAGCAGTCCAAGGCTGGTGGATCCCACCCTGGCTGCTAGAGGCAGGGCCTGATTCCCGGGCAATGGCAGCAGGGAGAGGAGCAGCAGTAGCAGCAGAAGCTATAGAGGGTACAGGGAGAGTGGCAGCAGTATGGGCAGTTGATCAGCCTCAGGGTCCCAGTACTCCCCTTCGCGGGACTTATCTCAGATTGGGGACAGTGAGGCAGACACTAGTCCTGTTGAGGAAATGTTTGGTGCTGAGATGATGGCTGTCCCTCCAAGAGCTGCGTCACCACCATGTTCTTCCCCTCCCATCAGTGCTGTCACCACCTTCTGGCACAAACTGCACTGCACCTCCCTGGGATCATCTGCCCGCACCAACTTAAAACGTGCCCGTACGGAGGATTTTTTGCCCCCTCCTGCCTTCTGGCCTGTACCGGGTGATGCACCACTGACAGCACTGAGGCCCAGAAGTGTCAGTGCACCATGGAGGAGCTGGGGTGGGGGCAGCTGCCAAGTCCATCAGCAGCTGCAGGACATGGAGGGTGGCGTGGCTTTCAACTGAAAACCACGCACACGTTGGGAGAAATGATTGCGCTTGATGCGCAGCCCTTCTCAGTGGTCAGGGACATGGGGTTTAGGTGCCTGATTGGCTTCCTGGCCCCCCAGTTTAAGCTGCCTTCACGCACCACCCTGTGTCAGGCAGCCACTGATGCCTGGCAGCCTACAATGCCTGACCAAGTAGGGGTGCCAGCCACCAAGTCCTGGCCGGGCCTCTGCTGTTGCTCCGCCGATGCCTGGAAGCCCGCAATGCCCGGACGAGTAGGGGTGCCAGCCACCAAGTCCTGGCCGGGCCTCTGCCGCTGCTCCCCCGATGCCTTGCAGCCTGCAATGCCCAGCCAAGGATGGGTGCCAGCTGCTGTTACTTTGCTCTGGCAATCCAATGTCTGCTGCTGCTGCCGCTGCTGTGCCATAGGTCCTGTGGCCCGGCAATCTAATTTCTGCTGCTTCTGAGATACCACTGCTGTGCCATGGGTACTCTGCCTCAGCAATTGAATATCCGCTGCCCCTGCCTCTGCTGATGATGTCTCTGCTGTGCCACGGGCTCTGTGCCCTGGCAATCCAATGTCTGCTGGTGGTACTGAACGTCAGCCATTTGCTCCTTGCTCTTTTAGATGGGCATAGCTCAGATGAGTGCACCAGTGGGTGGGGGCTGGGTGTTCATGAGATTCACCACCGGGCAAGGTTTGCCCAATTTGCAGTAGAGCTTCTTGAGACTGGTCAAGTACGATGTCAGTCTGCAATGCCCGGCCAAGCAGGGGTGCCATACTGGCCATACTGCATAACGCATCAGTGGAAGGTGCCACACCACAAAGCAACCACTCATGGCCATGCACAGAGCGCTCGCCAAAAATCCAGGCAGCCTGCAATGCCAGGTTGAGTAGGGGTGCCAGTCACCAAGTTCTGTCCAGGCCTTTTCTGCTGCTCTGCCAATGCCTGGCAGACTGCAACACCCGGCAAAGTAGGGGTGCCATCCACCAAGCCCTGGCTGGGCCTCTGCTGCTGCTCCATCGATGCCTGGCAGTCTGCAATGCCTGGCCAAGTAGGGGTGCCAGACCAGCCACCAAGCCCCAAGTCTTCCTAGCCTCTGCTGCTGCCACTAGGTCTCAGATGGCTAGCCATGCCCCGTGGGCACCCCCAGGGGCCAAGCACCGAGCCTGCCTTCCAGGGCAATCTGGGGTGCCAAGTCCCAAGCCTTCCAGGTCTCTGCTGCTGCTGTGTCTCCGACGGCCTGCCATGCCCCCATGGGCACTCCTGGAGCACCCCAAGTCTCCAGGTGGCCAAATGTTCCAAACGTTTGGTCAGGTCCAAACTCCATGGGACTGAGCTCATGAACCTGAACTAGGCTTTCGGGCCAAATGGCCAAATATCCGAACACCGTTCTGTTTGCACATCCCTATCATTTACAGATCCCATTAAATAGCCATGAAAGAATACAGAGCTGCATCGTTGGGAGAAGGGGAGAGGGTGTGGAATGATGAGGAAGGCACCAGGTAGAGTGAGCAGAATGTGTGGAATGACAGGGAGGAACAGGGATAGGGTAAAGCAGCAAGGAAGTGGGTGGAATGACAGGAATGCCATGACAAAGACCACATTCTTGGGAAAAATTCCGGGAGGCAAATGCTGCGTATGTTTTATCTGGTGAGAAAGCAAAGTCACGTGACTTTGCTTCCAATCATGTGGAGGTTACAGATCATGATTTTCCAGCTCTGTAACCTCCACATGATCATAGACAAAGCTGCGTGGCTTTGCTTTCCCACCAGACAAAACATGTGCAGCATTTACCTCCTGAAGTTTTCCCCCGAGGCAAATGATGCATGTTTATCCCAGTAAGAATGCACTCAGACATGTAGCATGACAAGGTTTAGAGTGAAATAAGTGATTCAGAAGAGTGATAGGATACCCTGGGGAGCACTCCTATCATTTAATCCATTTCTGAGATGCTTCCCTGTCATTCCACTCCCTATTGCCTCTCTCCCTGTTATTCCACCTCCATGCCTGCTTCTTTTTTGACACTGTACCCACACACACACCCTTACTCCTGTTCCCTATAACAGATACCGTTCATTGTATTTCCCAGCACTCTTGGGTTCTCTGTGAGGGGAGTAGGGCTAAATGGCTTAGAGTGGGGATGTGGGGGTTAGGAGCCAGGACTCCTGGGTTTTTGGTTACAGAGTTGCAAGCTACTGGGTCTCCAGGGTTCTCAGCTGAGCAGTGTACAGGTCGGGAAGCACCGAGCAGGAGCAGTGACAAGAGGAGCAGCCCAGGATAAAGTGAGTCAGCCTGGGGAATCGGGTAGCCCATCGGGTCACATGTGGGTACTAATTGGTGCCCGAACACAACCAGGCCGAGTCAGGCACCGCAGATTTGATGTGTTACCTGACTTACCAGGTCCCCAGTTGCAGCTTTAGTCAGCAGCCACAGACTTGGGGTTAGGGCTGAAATGTCACACCACTGCGGCAGCATTTACCGGCGGAAAGTGCTCTTCCACACTGAGTAGCATGGTTAGGAAGGGAGTGATTTTCACGCCTTGCACTCGTGGCTATCCACGGTTGCTGCCGCGGTATTTTCACCACTGTAGATTTCACGTGGAAGTGGCAGGTTTGTCAGTTTCCCCTTTCCCTTAAGCGTGGCAGCTTTGTGATTCTTGCAGCATTGCAGCCAGGGGCGTAGACACCATGGTGCGGGGGAAGTTGCTGCCTTGTCAGTTTCCCCTTTCCCTTAAGCGTGGCAGCTTTGTGATTCTTGCAGCATTGCAGCCAGGGGCGTAGCCACCATGGTGCGGGGGAAGTTGCTGCCTTGTAAACAGAGTTCTTATTCAAGGGGCTCCTTCCATTCTCACTTGCGCGCCCTTCTCTTACCAGCATACACCAAGCTCACTAGCTTAAAAAACAAACAAACCATGTGACGTTCACACGCCCCCACCCTATATAAGGTACCTAAACCCAACACAGTTCCTTCCAACCCTATGCAATTAGGAAGAACATTCCATGCGGGGTTGGAAGGGAGGGTGCTTCTGAGAATGTTAGGAGCCATCTCAAAGAACCTTGTTTACAAGGTAGCAACCTTTTGTTCGCCTTCGAGTGTCTCCTCCCATTCTCACAAATGGGAGAGTACCAAGCCTAGAAAGAGGGTGGGGGAATTTTCTAACAAAATGACACTCCATACAGGTTGGATCTACAGCCTGGGAGGGGGGTAGCAGGCAGGGGGCAGCCTGCTCTGGGGGGTGGGTCCATTCAGCTGGGGGAGGGTTGGTTGTTCAGTGCTGTCTCTGTTAGAAGGATGGACAGATCCTCCCTCTTCCCTTTGTGATCGCCGCATAGAGAGAACTGGGGGTGCAGAGCAGCTACAATGAGGCAGAGAGCCATCCCAACAAAGGGGAAGAATATGTCCTTGGCACCCTAACGCACAAGAGAATTCACAGAAGAGCATGTGACCCCCACCCCCTCCATCCCCTGGATCAGCATCAGGAGTCAAGCGCTCGCTCACTGCTGTTGGGGCCGGGGATCCATGCACTCTAAGCAGGACAGAGACTAGTGCACAAGGAAGGACAACAAACAGGGCAGCACCCAGAGTTGAGCTTTGAGGGAGGGATCTTTGTTATCCCTCCTTGCACACTAGTCACTGTCTCTGTCCTGCTCAGTGGCGGAAGGTGACATAAAACCGCTTGTGTTCACAAACTGCAGACATGCCGCATCTGCAGATACTGGCAGCAGGTAATGTGGAATCGTGGAAACATCAAGGGGAAGTCGGCGGCAAGACACATTAAGTGCGAGTTCTCGGAATGGAATGGTGGCGTGGTAACAGCTGCTGCCGCTTCAGCCCTACTTGGGGTCATGCTTCTGCAGTCACTTCACTGCCACATGTGATGCTCTCCTTGACAACCCCCTGGGTCGAGACGCCAGACTCCGTGCAGCCCAGTTGTCTCCAGGCCGCCCCTCACACCTTGGGTCAAAGGCAGGAAGTACCAGCTTTCACACATGCAGCCTGGTGCATGAATTGTTCTTTTTCTCTGGGGGTTCATGGCAACCCACTGGCTTACTTTAAGCTTAGTATCACATTTCATCTGGTAATGTGCTTTGTAGCAGATTTCCAGATAAAAAACAGAAATGATGACACAAGACATTTCAAACAAAGTTTTTCTTCTTCTGCCTTTAGTAGTTTCTTCTTACAGCAGTCCAGTTGGTCACCTCCTCTCGAGCATGTGCAAAAACAGGAGACACAAGATACATTTACGTTCCCAAATCCAGGTTTTCAAAAGCCTTTAGAAAGTCACTGTTTACCTGTTGAAATAAAAAAATTAAGATACATCTTGGCATTTGTCTTTACCCAGCCAAAAAACCTAGCCCTGAATGTATGTGACTTATCAGTGGATCTTCTGTTGGAGTGTTGGATGGAATATCCATAGACTCATACACAAGTTCCTCAATCGGTTGCTGGGCACTTTTCCATATGGATTCAGCAATTTTTTTGCCTATACGGGGTTTTCTTATAGGGGCCATGGAATTTTTACTTTTCTTGTGGTTTTCCTGTAAGCCACTCAGCAGCACTGGAAATGGCACCCCATTGGACCACATGGTCTCTCTGGGAGGGACTATCATGCTGGAACCCATCCTGATTGGTTGAGGGTGGATGGTGGAATTCTTAGAGGGGTCACACCATCCCTTCTGGGGGGGTGGCCTTATCCCAGAAGTGACACCCCATTGGTTTGTAGCTCTTTAGGGCATGGGCTTAGGCTGATGAAACCATTTCTTATTGGTTCAAGCAGGTGGGGGGAGCTGTTTGAGCCCCTTTCCTGTCATATGAACTCCCTTTCCGGTCACAAGGCACAAGCCCCACCAGAAGTGTACCCCTGGGAGGTGGGGGTTTCCGGGCACGTCATTTCCCTTTCTGGGCACGTCACATCCCTTTCCGGTTATGTCACTTCTGTTTCAGTTCACGTGGTCCTTATGTCATGATTATGCAAACTAAGCCTCACCCACCTCATTAGTATTCGATGTGTGCCCATATGCTACTGTTCTCCATCAGGATATCATTCAAAGAGTATGGAAGTCAATAGAGTCCCATAGATTTCAGTGGGCTTCAGGCTGGATCCCTAAGAAGCTAAATGGGTTATTTATTTATTTATTTATTTATTTTATTTAAATTTCTACCCCACCCTTCCCTGAAGGCTCAGTGGGACTTACAGCACTGAAAACACAAACTACATTAAAATCCCTTAAAAACTCCACTCTCGCCCTAAACCCATCCATCCCAACCCCTATCCTTGCTTGCCAAAAAGAAAGGTTTCCCACTGCCTTCAGAATATGCTCAGGCTCTGGCAGACCTCTTGGGGAAGGGGGTTCCACAATATCTGAGCTTTTAATGTTTATTCTTATTTTTGTATTTTGTTTATTTATGTTTGCTGTTCACCTACCTGAGTCACGGTACAGCGAATAAGGCAGTATAGAAGTACTGAAAATAAATAAATAAATAAATATATTTTGGGGCAGCAAGCAAGAATGCCTCTCTGCGGGCCCTTGTATGGACAACTTTGGCAGGTGGCGCACTTCCTTGCAAGAGTGTAGCTAGCTGTAATAGGAACAGATGGTGCAGTGGCACCAGGACCACAAGCCTGGAAGGCCTATGCTCCCTGAAGATCTGGAGAAAAAAAATAGGTAAAATGAAGTTTTAGTTGGAAGGCATTACCCTGATTACCTGATTTGAAAATTTGACATGTTACGCATGTTTTATTCCAAACCTGGCTTGCTAGTTCAAACTTTGCAGGTAGCTAAAGCCCGAGCCTGCCCATCTTTCAGAAACAAAGTCCCTCCAGGACATCTGTTCCACCCAGGGGAGGGGAGGGCTTCTCCAGCTGGGTACTCTCTGGCTGCAGGTACAAACATTCCTGCAGCCTCCCCCGACCAGGGAGGAAGGCCAGGGTGTGACGTGCAGCTAATCGGACACGTTCCCAGTGTCACCCTACTCCTCCACCATGATGCACAGCCATGGCTGCCTATCACAAGCAACCATGGCTCACTGTCATGGCAACCTCCCAGACACTGAGTAGTCAGGCCGGGTACATGCTCCCACCCAGCTCACCTGCTCTGCTCCGCCCGGGTGGGAGATGGGCGTAGACTGTGGGCCTGGCTCGTACCAGGCCCACATTTTAGGAGCCAGGCCCACATCTGGTGGGCCGCAAAGAGATGGTCTGCTATGACACTGGCCCAGCCAGGTTGAACTGGGCCTAACCGGGCCAGTGTCATATATGTTTACACCTAATGTAAAACTTTTGTGTTTGGCCAGGTGTTTGACAGACAGGGATAGGGTTGGGTGGAAAGGAGGGATTGGGGGAGGGGCGTTAGGGCATTAAGGGGATTTTTAGCAGTTTTTACATGCTATTTTTATATGGTGTGTTCAGCCATCCTGAGCCTCATTGGGAAGAGCAGCATATACATTTGAATAAATAAATAAATAAATAATATATCTTAGCAATAAATACATTGAAATTATATTTGCACAAAGTTAGACATGATTAATACAGCTAGATCCATTTTAAGCACCCATTTAGTTTCTTCCGTTATGAGTTTTCTATGTTCAGTTTCATTAAAGTGGATTTTTTTGTGTTTTTTATTAATCTGTGCCATATTGTTCAGTTTTAGTTTAATTATTATTTCTCATTTGTACAGAAGCCTGGATGACTAAATATATTTTAGTGCATGAAGTGAGTTCTGGAAGAAAAGAACCAGGTTAAATTGCTGGAAAGGTTCTACAATCTGACCTTATGAAAACAGGAAGAGCCATAATGTTGTTCTTTAAGCAAAACATCCTAAAATAATGCCTCCTGGAGCAGTGGAAGAGTAGGAGGAGCAAGAAGGCAAAGTGAGTCCTAACTGTTTGGGTGCCCTCATTGTATCCGGACTTACACAGTGGGGTGGGGTTCTCTCATTCTCGGCTAATCAGCTGGTCAAGGGAGAGCAAGCCTTGCGCTGAGGGGCTCCTATTCTTCAATCTGATTTATGGAGAACAAAAGTGTCCAGGGTCTGGCAAGTCACACAGACCCCTCATTGTCACCCCTAGAAGGCTGCTGCTAGGACCTGGTCCTTGAACCCTTGCTCCTAGGGGTTCCTGAATGTAGACAAGACACAGCAAGTTGAATAGAATTCACAACCTTTATTCACATACAGACCTAGCTCAAGAAGGCTGCTACATCCTCCTTCCTCTTCCTGCCCTCAACATTGCTTGCTGGGAATTGTAGTTTCTGAATCTAGCAACATCACACTGCAGCACACTGCTTCATCTCCTCTGGCCCAACCACCTCTCCCACTCCAAGGGTCTTTCTGCACTGGCCAGGCCATACGCTTCCTGTCTATTTTACCCTTGTCCATGGCGCCCAGCTTCCTGATTAGCCAGGATACAAGGCTGGCTGGCTGATTTGTACCAACAGGAAGCTAGCTGGAACATCTGATTTCCGATGACCTCCTTGCTTCTAACTCCTTGTTCTTGCTTCTTGTCTCTCTTTCTCTATAGTCTGAACCCCAGGCTCCTCCTGCATGGCCTGCCTCTGAACTGTCCCTTAGCCTTTTGGAGCCTGACCACTCTGCAGCATATGTTGACCCTGATCCTGCCTCTACTTACATCCCAGTCCCCTGTGCACCTGACAGCTGCCCTGGACAGGGTACTCACACTTTCCAATGAGTGAGCAGTCCTGGAGGAAGCATTTTCTAATACATGTTATCTGTTCTGTGGACTGAAGGAAGCATTATGCAGTCTTTATCATTTATTAAAAATTATATAAACCTAATTTTTCTTGGCTCTGTAACATGGCATCCTCTTTCAAACAACTGCCTCAGTATTTTTTCTGTATTTCACAAACATTTTAATATACTTAAAGGGTATTGTAACGTCAAATAAGTAAAATAAAAGTGTAGCCTCAAAGTGTTCGATAATATATTAGCAACACTCCTGACTTTTTATGACTTGCTGGAGGGAAATGCACTTTTCAAAGATCATATACAGTCCCTGTGGAGACCTGTAACCTTCCCTAAAGCAGCTCACCAAAAATGGATGGGTGTGATCCCAGGACAAGTGAGACAGTTGGTTTAAAATGTTTTATCAGTGCCTTAGGGAATGTTAATAAAGGCCTGTAGGAAAGCTAAGTCTCCACATGCAATCTTTGGTTCAGTGAAGAGGGATATCAGAGGATTATCGTACCATCCAAGCCAAATGCTGATTTGATTTCGTCTAGGTAGGGCCAGTGTAGATTCTAATTCTAAGCAGAATCAGTTTATTTGTGAGTCAAACAAAGGTTAAGTCTAGATGACAAGGATTTTCTTTCCTTTTCCTGAACTCTGTGTAGGTAAATGTGTGGCTATCATTAAATTGATAGAAAAATAAATATTATGGGAAGCCGCTCCATGCAATCCTGCTGCCCTCATTCCTAAAAAAGCAGTCCAGGCAGAAGTGGCTGCTGTGGGAAATGGTGCCAATCCACATCCCACTTCTGCTTCTCTCTTCTCTCCCTGCCATCACTTGGGCCTGGGAAATTGGGGGTCCCTAAGATGTCCCACATAGTGACCCACATGGAGGGAAGAGTGTGGGGAGGGGATCCCAGCAGTGTACCCCACAACAACTTGTCCATACAGACTTTTGCTATGGAGCAAAGTTTTTATGGAGTATTTCATCGCAGTTTGAGTAGTAGTGTCTTACTCCATAGCAAAAGACATACCTTAGAGAGCCATATCAGACACTCGGCATGGCACACTCTTGTTTTCCAGACACAATTCAAGGTGCTGGTCTTGACCTATAAAGCCCTTAATGGTCTGGGCTCCACCTATTGGAAAGACTGATCTTTCCCGATGCTCCATTGTAATGCCTGAGGTGAACTAGGAGCAAAGACTGATGTTCGCTGCATTTCCCCCATTTCTGGCTTGGGATAAGTCCTGAAGCAGCTCTGTTATAATTGCAAAAAATAACGGCAAATGGCAAAAACAGTGGAAAAGCCGATAAGTTTCAATATCACAGAACTAAAGGTGAATGACCTGTTTCCAGTGGAAGTCCCTGCAGGTAATACCCACATTTTCAGGTACTGAATTCAGTCCTTTGATGGGTTACCTGGGTAATGATCGGGTACCGGGAAACCCCAAAAGTTGGTAACTTCTTGTATCAATGTTTTGATTTTCTGATTACTGATCGGCATATCGGATCTGAAAACTGAAACATTGGGAAGGAAATTTTAAAAAAAATCAGGACCAGACATTGATGGAAAATTAAAAAATAGACATCAGAATCTGATAAATTGGGACTGAAGTTGAAAAATAGGCATTGGAAGTTACTAAATCTGGATGGAAGTAAAATATTCTGTACTGGAAGTTGACATTTCAGGACCAGAAGCTGATATTCCAGAACCAGAAGTCAACATTCTAATGTGCCCGAGACATCGGGTACACAAATCAGGTTGCAACTGGGTACTGATTAGTACTCAAAATTGTTGAGGTGATTCGAGTACTAGAAATGCATTGACTATACCTGTATTTGCAGGTAAGCTCTAGTTAAAACCTTGACTACACGTGGGATGCATCTTTTATGTTAGCTTTCTTCTACCATTGCTGTAACATCATTGTTCTTAGCAAGAGTGAGAGTGTTAATATAGACAGTTTCCCTCATTTTTACCACCCTTGTTATCTGTTGAGAGCACCTTTAATCTTAGACTTCATGGTGGTTTAAGCAAAACAGCCCAAACACCTTGCCCTATCTTGCTGGCCCCAGCTGTTCGCAGGAGGGGTGAGGTATAAATATAGTAAATAAATAAATATTGTTGATTGTCATTTCAGACCTGGTCAAATGAGAGATTCCTCCAAAAATCCTACTATAGAAAAGGGTAAAGGTTCTGATTGACTCATTTCTCCTTATTTCTTTTCTGACTTACTGTACTTGAGGAAAAAATGGACCTTTAAAGACTAACGGACTTTTAAAAGGCTGAAAAGGGAGTGAAAATGCCAGCCAGTGCAGAGGCATCAAGAAAAAAGAGGTCAGCAGCAGTAGGTCGTAGCAGATGGAAAGAACCCACATATAGCCAAGGGGGTGTGCCTGAAAACTCAAACAAAGAGAAAAGAAGAAGACAAAGAAGGAGGCATGCCAAGCAGGCAAGAATATTCTGGAAGCTCAGCATGGTCATGAAAAGAGCAGTCGATAATTTCAGAGGAGCGACTTCATGCTGTTTTCTAAATTCAGAAGGAAGGATCATAATCACAGAGAAAGCAAGAGACTATATATGGGGAGAAACAGATTACATAGACTGAAAATCCAAGTCCCCACTGCAAGCGGCAAAACATTACCCTGCTCTAAGGTCGAGGTCATGGATGAGATATGCTTTAAGAGTGAAGACTTGGTTTATTGAAGTCAGTGGCAAGAGTGCCATTATATTCAGTGGGGCTAGGTTTGCAGCTCATCTGGAAGCAGCAGGGATTCCTTAAGTAACCCTGAGGCTAGTCATGTGCCTTAAACTAACAGGACCCCAGCATTCTGGAGAATGGAATCCTCCAAGGACTATTAGAAGGAGCAGGTTAGGTTTGAAATTCGAGTCCAGTTGCTCTCATTTTCAATTGGAACGAGCCAGTTCACTCATTTCCATTGAAAACCAGATTAGTATTTCACCCAATTCCAGTTGGAATTGGACAAAATATTAATTTTGTTTAAAACAAGACTACCTGCACAGGCTTTAATTCAGGGAAATTAGAGTATTCTAATATAGAGGATAGGGAAGAAGCTGAGGGAGACAAGAATAAATGATTCCAAAGTACCTGAAACGCTTACTTATAGTGAGCAAGATAAGAATGAAAATTAAAAGAATAAATTTAATTGCCTATGCCCTTTTCACACAAGATGTGTGTGTTTCCCCCCCCCTCCATGCCCATGCAGATTTGCTGCGTGGGTATGGGGGAGGGGGGGTTGCCCATGTGACCACTGCAGCCAGAGGGGGAGGGTGCATGTGTGCTTATGCGTTCCACCCATCTCCACCTATCCCCCACGCACAGAGCAACCGGCAACAACAGCGGTTGTTCCATGTGTGGAGGTGGGTAGAGATGGGTGTGTGTTGTAACAACCGCTCCTCCATCACCCCCCCCCACTGCAGTATCAACCCATCCCCCGTGCACCATGGCCCGTTTGAAAAGGGCCTATATGTGAATGATAGAAGTCTAAGATGGGAGAATTACACCACTTTTAAACGAGGGCGCTGAAGGCACCTCCGGAGCCGCGCGTTGACAGAAGCCATGTCATGCTGCCGGAAGTGATGTGCTCCCCGTTGCCGGCAACAGCAGTGGCTGGAGATGTGGCACTTTACAGAAGCACGTTCTGGAGACCTCAATTTTCAGGTCTCCAGAACATGCCTCTGCAAAGCGCCATGTCTCCAGCCGCCGTTGCCGGCAACGGGGAGCACGTCACTTCCGGCAGTGCAGCGCGGCTTCTCTTTTAACGTGTGGCTCTGGAGGCACCTTCAGTGCCCTCGTCTAAAAGCAGTGTGAGAATGCATGGCACTAAATGAAGATCTAGACATAATAGGAATGAGGATAACCAATGGGACACAATAATACCGAGGTACAAAATATATTGAAATGACAGAGTAGATAGCGCTGGTGGTGGGATGGCTCCATATGTTAAAGACAGCATTGAATCAAGGAGGATTAAAATTTTACAGGAAGGGAACTGTACTCCGGAATCTCTATGGACAGAAATTCCTTGCGTAACAGGGAAGTGTATAGCGGTGAGGCTATACAATTATCCCCCTGACCAGGATGGTGAGAATGACTATGGCCCTTTTCAAACGGGCCACGGGGGGGATAGGTGTGCACCATGGTGGGTGTGTGGCATGTGGGCAGCCATTACACGGATGCACACCAATCTCCACTTACCTCCATTGATCTTCACGCCTGGAGCCATTGCTGTTTTAGTTGTTGGCTCCGTGCGTGGGCGATGGGTGGAGGTGAATGGAGATGGGTGGAGTGTGGGAGCATGCACACACACACACACCGTGGCGGTTACACAGGCACTCCCCACCCATTCCCCCACGTGGACACGGGGGCGTCTCATGTGAAATGGACCTATGAAATGCTAGCAGAGATTAGACAGGCTACTAATGTCAGTACCATAATAATAATGGGTGATTTCAATCATTTTTATATTGACTGGGGGAGTATCTGCTTCAGCATGATATCAAGGTAAAGTTTCTAGATGGCGATACCATAAGTGACTGATTCTTGGAGCAGCTGATCCTGGAACCAACAAGAGGAGGAGCTACTCTGGATCTAGTCCTAAGAGAGCAGGGCTTGGTGCAAGGGGTAATGATGGTGGACTTGCTTGACAATAGTGATCATAATATAATCAGATTTGATGTAATTACTGGAGGGAGAATAGTAAATAAAACTACTGCAGTAACATTTAACTTTAAAAAGGGAGACTGCTAAAATGAGGAAACTAGTTAGAAGGAAGCTAAAAGGAGCAGTGGTGAAGGTTAAATGTCTGCAACCGGTGTGGAGATTATTTAAAAACACCACCTTGGAAGCCCAAATTAAATGTATTCCACAGGTTAAAAAAAGGTAGCAATGGGACCAAATGTCTGTCAGTGTGGCTAAATGGTGAGGTGAAGGAGGCTATTAGAGCCAAAAAGGCATCCTTTAAAAAATGGAACGCTAGTTCTAATGAGGACAATAGGAAAGAGCATAAGCATTGGCAAAACGTTAATAAGGCAGGCCAAGAGAGAATTTGAAGAGAGACTCACTAAGGAGGCAAAACTAATAATAAAAACTTTTAAAAGTACATCAGAAGCAAGAGGCCTGTTAGAAAGTCAGTTAGGCCATTAGACCAGAGGATAAAAGGGGTGCTCGGGGAGGATAAGGCCATTGCAGAGAAGCTGAATGAATTCTTTAATTCGGTCTTCACAGCAGAGGATGTTGGGGAGATATCCATGGCAGAATTGTTCTTTGTAGGTGATGAATTGGAAGAGCTGTCACAGATCAACGTGACTCTGGAAGAGATTCTAGAGCAAACTGAAAAATGAAATAGTAACAAATCACCGGGACCAGATTGTATACACCCCAGAGTTCTGAAGGAAAGCAAATACAAAAATGCAGACCTACTACTGGTAGTTTGTAACCTATCGCTAAAATCTGCCACTGTCCCTCAGGACTGGAGGGTATCAAATGTGACACCAATATTTTAAAAGGGCTCCAGAGGTGATCCTGGAAACTACAGACTGGTGAACCTAACATCTGTGCCAGGTAAAAAGGTGTAGAGAAAGTAGGGTTTGCTGTCGTGTTCCCAAATATAGGCAATAAAGAAAAAGTAGTAAAGTGATATCTTTTATTGGACCAACTACAGTTGGTGGAGGTATGCAAGGTTTCAGACCTGTAGGGGTATTTTGATAAACATGGCTTAATGGGGAAGAGTCAACATGGATTTAGCAAAGGGAAGTCGTGCCTCACTAATCTATTGGAATTTTTTGAGGGTGTGAATAAGCATGTGGATAAGGGGGAAATATAGTGTATCTGGATTATCAGAAAATGTTTTATCATGAGAGAACTTGAGGAAAATAAGAAGTCATGGGATAGGAGGCAGAGTCCTATTGTGGATTGGTAACTGGTTAAAGGATAGGAAATAAAAGAGTAGGACTAAATGGACAGTTTTCATAATGGAGAAAAGTAAATAGTGGAGTGCCCCAGGAATCTGTACTGGGACCAGTGTTGTTTAATGTATTCATTAATGATCTGGCAGGGGATTAAGGAGTGAGGTGATAAAATCTGCAGACGACACCAAGTTATTCAAGGTAGTTGAAACACAAGTGGACTGTGAAGAATTTCAGGGAGATCTTGCGAGAGTGGGTGACTGGGCATCTAAATGGCAAATGAAATTTAATGTGGACAAGTGCAAAGTCCATTAGCAGCTATTAAAGATATGTCCCTTAGCAGCTATTAGCCATGTAGGTTTGGGGAATGTAACCTCTTACTGTCAGGAGCTGGGAGTGAACAACAGGTAATGTATCACCCCTTTGTGACCTGTTGGGTACTTCTTCCAAGCGACTGAGATTACCCACTGTTGGAGACAGGTGCTGGGCTCAGTGGACCATTGGTCTTGGCGCATATGGTACTACTTATGTTCTTATGTTAAAAATGGCCACTGTAAAATGGTGGAAATGCTGCTGCCATTTTAAGTAAGGACAGCAACCTTTTTGTGTATGTGCAAATGCACAAATGCCCCTGGTGATCATTTTGCACACAATAAATTGGTAGAATGGTTAACTGGTTAATCTGCTGACCAATAAACAGATACCTCTTAGTATCTGATCCTTCCTGGAGTGGGTCATATGCCACAGACCTGACCGGGTACTGAATAGTGGCAGCTAACCATTTAGCTCTATTCGAGATAACAGGTAGGTACAGATAGAAGAATATTGGTATGATAGCAGCCTTCATGGGTCTCTGCCAGCTTATGTCATTGTGCTTAAATATAGGGCTGAAGCGGTAACTACTTTTTCTGTTCTGCTATTTCATTCTGCCATTTCAGAATTGCCAATGACGTTCTGCAGCTTTTCCACCAGCATTCCGCTAATTCTGCCAGCATTCTGCTA
The DNA here is from genome assembly GCA_003113815.1 of Sphenodon punctatus. Lineage (NCBI taxonomy): Eukaryota > Metazoa > Chordata > Lepidosauria > Sphenodontia > Sphenodontidae > Sphenodon > Sphenodon punctatus. The sequence continues at coordinate 4,112,476 of QEPC01006430.1, read as the reverse complement.
ATTTGGAAACTGTCGGAATAATCGTGGAAACTGTCGGAACAATCGCGGAAACTGTTGGAACAAGCATTTTTCGCTACTTCGCAGTGCTGGTGGAAAATGCGAAAGATAGAAACTGTCAGAAAAAACATTATTCCACTATTTTTACAGTCTTTGGAAGTAGCAGAATGAAAGTAGCGGAACAGCGGAATTAGCAAAATGAAAGTAGCGGAATGAACGTCTCTATCGCATCATGCTGCTCATGCGGAAGAGCTTTTTCTGTCGGAAAAAGTTACCGCAGCGGCTTGCCGCTTCAGCCCTTTTTAAATATGAGCACTACACTTTCTTTTTTAAAAAAAACACTTTTTGGATCTTAGCTACATTCTACCTAGCTGTAGAATGATGCTGTGCCTATCACCATCCACTCTCTCTTCTTTCACATACTCATGGCCATGTGATTATATTTCTCCCTCCCTTCTTAGGAATTTCTCTTTCAGTGACTGGGCTCACTTCCTCTTTTGTCTGATTGCTTTAAGTGTGGGCTCTGAAAAAGTGTCCTGAGCACTCTTCTCCTGGAGGATTCCTTCACAGGGCTACTCTGGGGAATTTTCTCTGCAGCTTCTAGAAGGCTTGTCCACCAGCATCAGTACTCCTCTGATGGGCAAGGTTTGGCAATCTATGCTTTTTCAGTCTGGCCTCCAAACCTCCCCTATAGCCAGACCAGTCCACCTGGCTGGGGCTTCTCCCACAACTGTGGGTCCCCAAACAGCCTCAGTTCAGCCAAGCCCCATCCATAGTTCTGTAACCTGGTTTGCACCCTCCTGAGATCCAGGCTTTGTCTCTAGGGTTGGGTTGCTTGGACCAGCAGCTGCTTCCAGCGAACACAGCCCACTTCCAACAGGGTCCACTCAGCTTCTCTCCCATAACACTCCTCCTTCTGAGTTGATCACAGTGCTTTTGGGCTTTTCCTGAGCCAGCCATGCCCAAGCACAGATGTGAGGTACTCAGGCACTATCCTTTAATCCGCCAGCACCTGAGCCACAAATAACAACTGCAACCCATACTGGTGCTACCACCCTTAAAGGACCAGCAGTCCAAGGGTGTTAACAGATATCATGAGGACATCTCTCCCACCTGGGGGAGGGGAGACAGGTGAACATATGTTCCCTCAGTCTCCCCTGTCTGGGGAGGGGGCAGGGAGTGATGTGCAGTCACCCAGCCACACACTGCCCCATTGCCCTAACCCCTCCTTCCCCGCCTTACAGGCAGTCATGACGGTCCCATAGCAACTACCCATGCCAGGAGGAGCCAGGGCTGGAAAAAAATGTTCTTGGCCAGTTCCACCCACTTTGGCCCAGCTGTGCGGCTGCTAGTCCCGGACAGTGGGCCTGCTTTGTTCCAGGCCCACAGTTTGGGTCCAGCTGCCACCCCAGGTGAGGTTTCTTCCGGGCCCACATCTGGCGAGCCTTGAACAAATGTACAGGAATCACTCTAGTCCAGATGGGCCAAAGCGGGCCGAACCAGGTCAGCGTGATGTCTGTTAAAACCCTAAACAATCTGTTCCCTCATACAGGTTCTTTGGAATGTTCTGTCCATCAGTGGAGGACCGGTCTTTCCCTCAGCTGGCCTCAACATGCTGCTCATAGTGGATGGGCTTCCTAGTGTCTGCAATGTCTGTCTTCTTTCCCTACAATACAACCTCATCCTAGGCCTAGCTATTTAGAGAGCACACCTGCTCTTGTTGCTGGAACATTTATTTATTTATTTATTTATTTATTTATATTTTGGAGGGGAATCCAGGACTCTTATTAGTTCAACCAGTATGCCCCATCAGCAAAACTGTCAGGCAAGCATTTCTGGATCAAACAGAGCCTTGATTCGAGGAACCAAAAAGTATTTTTACCTCACTGCCCTCAGGGAGGATTAGAATGGGGGAAATAAGAGAATCCCTATTCAGCGGACACTTTTTCCCAATCAAATGGAAATGTTGCTGGTGGGGGGGGGGGGG
>QEPC01006430.1:4087420-4098353 GCA_003113815.1 Sphenodon punctatus | reverse complement strand
TGATCCTATTCAAATTTTCCAATTGTCTTCTGAATAACATATGAAACTGAAACTATTCAAATTGGGCAAAATTGTCAGATATGATCAGGGCCCCATGTATTCTGTGTTTCACACCACAATGGGGACACTAGATATGATATTTGGTGCAGATATTTTTTTGAGCCCCTAATCCGTCTGTATCCACTCTTGGCCATAAATTATCCTATACTTTGTAGCTGTGCCTGTCAACACAGCAATATCCCTTTGACCTGGGAAAGCCAGGAGTGCGCTCAGTCGCAGGGTTGGTCAGAAAAGATATGCTGGCACTGCTGTTCTGTAAATGAGAGATCAAAATCCTCCCCTTCACAGCACATCTGCGTTCACCTACATGTAGGGTTAGGGAACCAAATCTGCTTCAAATCTTATATGAGTAAGTCCAAGCACAAAGTGCACACCAGGCCAAATCAATTCAATTCTGGAAGCTTCAGAGACACCACACTGTTTTCTTATATAACAAATATATGTATCAAACTTTTATTCCTTCCTGCTGTTTGTGGCTGCTGGCTGGTATTTAATGAATAATACAAGAAAAAACTTGATAGCTGATGAATCTGTATGGCAAAACTTCTACCGCGTGTTCCCATTTTGATATAAACACAGAGGACTCTCTCTTCCTTTTGGGTAGGAGAACACAGGAAAAAAGACTTTCCTATAAAACTGCATTGACAAAGAAACTGGGTGTTTTTAAATAAGCAAGGCTAGAGGGGGGGGGCATGTGCGCTGAGTGATACAGCCACAGATCACCCATGCATGTGGAGTGAGTGTGGAGGGGCAGCTCCTGGACCCTGGGTGGCCACAGTGACCACGCAGGCAGCCTCCATGCACTCCTGCCAACATGGGACTGGTCCCTGAAGCAACTCCTACTATTCCTGGTAGAGGAATAGGCAACTGAGGGTGTTTTTAAACTAGACACAACCATGCATGGCCACCCGTTACCCCTTTAAGAGCTCCCAGTAGGGCTGGAAGTGAGATGGGCCACTGACCTCCTGTCTACTGGTGTGGATGGGTGTCCCAGTTCAAATGGGCCAGAGACACATGGGCGCCGGTNCTGACCTCCTGTCTACTGGTGTGGATGGGTGTCCCAGTTCAAATGGGCCAGAGACACATGGGCGCCGGTCTTCACGCACTGTTTTGCCTTCCCCTGCAGTGGGCAACCTGGCTTTTTTCTCATGCCCCGTGAGTGTGTGCTGCATGGGCAGATGCAGATTAGGAAATCAATGGTCAATCCGCCCCTGTGCATGGGACATGGGGATCACATCCACCCTCATGAGCGGTCAGGTAGGTGGTTGATGGGTGGCCATGCATGATTGCATCTAATTTAAAAAATACCCTCAGGTGTCTATTCCTCTACAGGGAATAGTACAACTGACATGTTGGCAGATGCAGGGCTGTGTAACAGAAGGGCTGGATGCTGTAACATGCAGTGTCCACATACATAGGAAAAGGACAGAAGTGATTCCAAGATTCACTGGAAAACGTTGGGGATTTGCTTCTGCTTACACACAACCTGCCAATCCCAAACTTTGGCAGAATGTTTTGGAAGTCTTGCCAGAGGGTGTTTTGGACAAGCACTTTATCCACCCATTACCCACTGGTTAACCACTGGTTGCCGTGGATAACCAGTGGGTAATAGGTAGGTAACGGGTGGGGAGGCACTTGTGTGAAAACACCCAGTGTGTCACTAGATGCACTGGCAAAACAAGACTATGGTCCTTTTTAAATGGGCAGGGGGTGTGGTCTGGGCCCATTTTAAAAAGGCCATAGTCTAGTTTTGCCAGTGCATCTAGTGACACACAGTGCAGCGGGTGGAGCGTCACTGCAGGAGAAATGGGTGGGGGGAGAGTGCAGACAGGCACACACCCATCCGCCACGCATCCCCATGCATTACTCACCCAGTACCCACTGGTTATGCACAGCAACCAGTGGTTAACCAGTAGGTAATGGTTGGGTAATGCACTGGCATTTTCACCAGTTGCTCCATGCATGGGTGATGGATGGAGGTGGGTGGGCATGTTTCATGTGAGGTGCACACGCACGCCCACCCACACGCTGCGGTGTTTACACAGGCAGCACCTAAAAAGGGCCTTTGGGTGTTTTACGACAAGTGCATTATCCACCCAGTATTCACTGGTTCACCATTGAATACCAGTGCGGTTTTCACACAAGCACAGTGGGTACTGTGGGGAGAAGCTTGTCTGGAACCACCATATATAACACCTCTACTAGGATCATGCACCACGGAGGGTAAGGGTGTTTTTAGACAAGCGCCTCCCCACCAATTACCCACCGTGCTTGTCATAATGGCCATTTTTAAATGGTGTCACAGATTTCTGCATGTTCATGAGTGGGAGAGGCCCATTTTAAAAGGTCCATTGGTGCCCTATGCAGCCCTCCAACATGCATGATGGGTGGGTGATTGGTGGATAATAGGTGGGGAGGCACTTTTCTAAAAATACCCTTTGTCAATTATAGTTCTCTAGAAATGCATGTAGGGTCCAATACTGGTGTAATTCAACTCAGTGGGAGTCTTGCTGCTGACTGCAGTGAGAATAATGGGACTATGTGACACACAGGAGCTGAAACAAATAGTGCACTTTGTATTTGCAGATGATATTTGAATTTTTGAATAGTCCTCTAAATATCTGACTATCTGCAAACAAAACTGATACCCACATGTCTACTTATTCAATTAGTTCATTTTGGATACTTTATTTTTTATTTTTTATACTTTATTGGATACTTTGGATACTTTTATTTAGTATTTTGGTTCAGTCATTTTGGTTACTTGGTTTCAGCTACTGCATGCATAATAACACTGAAATAACTGAACCGAAATATTGGAAGAAGATATCTGGTGAAATACGGCCCAATTAATAACTGCTTCATTGGATCCAAGTTGAAGCGGACAAATTGGTCAGATATAGTATTCTCCACAAATATTCATTTCAGCTCGATTAGACACCTTTTGTTTATAAATCGGCTGCACAAAGGAGTTCATAACTGGCTGCTCTGATATGGAGTTTGCACAAAGCTGTTTCTGGAAGCCACACATCTGGAGAATTTTCTTCTACATTGTTTCCCACTTCCATTTTGCTTGTTACTTGTATCTAGTTCTTTGTTGTTCATGGAACACAGAACAGAGAAGTATAGCTAGACTAGCCTCTCTGTCTTAATTTCTTAAAGGAAGTTTTTTAATAATATCTGTCACCTTAGTATCTCAGGAATTTGATACCAAGAAAATATCTCTTCCCACAGCATAACTCTAGAGATATAGCTACATGCTACTTTTTTTTCTTGGGCACGCATGAAATATTATTTATCTATAAGCACTTGTTTGTTCACCAACCACCAGTCTAACAGCCATTAGGTATCAAAGCACCAAAATTGCACTGATGTGTGCCATCACAGAGAAGGTGGTAGAAGTTTCACATTATTCAACACCCAATATTCCCAAGTAGCCTCATTTTGATTACCCTTTTCATAAGCATCGTCAAAATCAGCTGCCACCCTGAAAAACAGCAGGGGTGAAAAATATTTACATCGTGTGAATATATACCATAATGACTGATCTCACATGACACTTATCTGTGCATGAGCGGATCCTAGATATCTCGCTCCTGAAGCTAAATGTCATCAGAGAGATTAGCCATCAAGTACTCTTTATATATTTACATAAAACGTTACAACATGATTTTTAACATAGCTTTCGAAAAGGGAGTCAAGAACGTCTATACAAGACAGGTGTACTATGAAAAATTTAGAGTATTATAATGGTGGCTTAACCTGGTTATCGAAATGTAAATTGTAATAAGTGTTTACAATATGTAGTTGCTGTATAAATTGAGTGAAAACCTGCCGGGAGATTAATCCCACCCTATATCTTTCTAAAAGTTTGACAAGCATAGGGATGAGTTTCAACAGAACAAGTGGAAAAAGTTAAGAGAAACATTCAGACATCCAAGTGCTTCTTTGATGCACCTTTAAATGGGCCCGCATTGCATTAAATTTGGCAGAGATGGCTCAGTTCCAATAGCAATCAGATGCCAAATCATTGACTATTGAAATAACACTGCAGCTTCCTTTTCCTTTGCCAGTCTATGAGGAATTATTTTGTTCCCTTCCTGGGGCACAGTTCCAGACTGGAGTTGGTAAACAATGGATGAAAACAGACATGACATTAACTCCACTTTAACACTGCTTTCACATTTCTTATGTATGTTGTAGGGCTGCATAGGGCACCAGTACAGTCCTGCAACGTGCATAAAAAATGTTAAAGCGGTGTTAAAGTGGAGTTAGCGTCATGTCTGTTTTCACCCAATAATTACCTAAAGGAGTTGGTGAAGAGTGGTTGTGACAATTTTCCTATCTTTTTTTATAATTATTTATACTTAATCTTGCAACAAGAAATAGGATTCCAACACAGCAAGTATCTGCTCTTTGGCTAATTATAAAATAATTTCCCCTAGTGTGGCACATTGGTCTTGTATAATAGAGTGGTCTTAATTAATTAGAAATGCTCTTCTAAATAATATGTAGAACTTCCTGAATCTGCCACAGACATGTGACAGTATATATGTTATTAAGAGTGACCTATGGCATCATCCAGGTTGGTGTGGAAATGAGTCACTTATATCATCTCTAATTAATCTTAATATTCTCTACCTTTTATATCCTGTACATATTGTTTTCTGTTCAGCTTTATGTAAGAAATTACTTTAATGCTTCGCTAAATTCTGCCAGTTCTGTTTGTTTTTTTGATATTTTGAAAACATACATCCTGTTCACCAGGCATTTTCCGAAAAAGCCTGAGAAGCACTAATAGGGCCTTTTCCCATGGGTGCCCCCCACCGCACACGTGTGCAGTGTGGGGGCGCCCATAAGAACACCGCGGCAGGTGCAGGGGGAATGGGTGGATACCCATGGGAACACCACGGGCGGTGGGTGGGGGTGCGTGTGCGTTCCCGTGCTCCACCCATTTACACCCACTTCCACCTATCACCCACGCATTGAGCAATGGGCTCCAATGCCGGTTTCTCTGTGCCTGGAGATGGGCGGAGATGGGTGTGCTCCCGTGGGAACAGGGGCACACCCACCTACACCCACCATGGGCACACACCCATCTCCCCATCCACCGCTGCCCATTTGAAAAGGGTCATAGTTGGAGAAGAATTTTATATGATATTCATATCTTATGTGGCATCCTAAGATTAATATAAACAGACTGATTAATGAAAGCTGAAAGGTCATGACTGGTGCCATATTATGGCACTTTAAAATGCTAGGCAACAAAGATGTGGGCTGATTAAAATGGAGTTGAAAAACCAACCATAGTGTGATCTGGCATTACGGTTGTGAGGAAGAGAGTAATAATAAGTATCATTGTGTGAATGGAGGAAGACCCCATCTCAATATGGGACTGACAGTATGCTGGAGACAGGGAAAATCCACAATAACAAATGAACAATATATTACTGGAGAAGGGAGAGTCAGCTTGATGCCTGAAGAGGGGGGTCTAGAGTACAGAGAAGCAGTGCCAGTTTGGCTTTTAATTCGCTATCCTTAATGTTTGACTGGCATTTAAGGAGTACAAGTGCAATTCACAGCTCTGAATTCCAAATAAAAGATCTCTTTCTCTGTTCTCAGTGAGCATCTATATTGTCCTTCTGGATAACAAAGAGCTGTTAATAGAAGCAATTTAGAAGTGTGAATAATATTTACACTTCACCGTTATCCTTCATGCTAAAAAGAATGCAGATGAAAAACAGACAGAGCATCCGTAAAGCAAACGAGAGTGAAATTTCTCTTTGTGATTTATGCTTTTAAAAAGGCTTTTAAGCTTTAATTAAGAAGTTACCCAAGTTGTCTTTACTTCTGACAAATGCATTAGTGGTGGAGTTCACTGAAGAATCACAAAACCTAGTCAGAGACATTTTCCCAGTCATTTAATCTGTTTTCTAACAATCCTAAAACAAAATGACTACATGAAGAAATGCATTAATGTAATGTTATCATTTATTTCTAGGTTGTATTTTAACACATTTGTTTGATCTTTCAGAGGAATGCAAAATGCTTTCTTTCCTCACATGGTCACTAGCACTTGTCTCTTTGAATGAGCTGTGGTGGCAGGTAGCAGGATACAAAGTGTGGACTGGGAGATGATGAAATAGGGTAATTAGAGTGTTCTGAACCTTGCTTGATCTATTATTTATGACTTCTCTGTACCTTGCTTTTCTCCTAATCAGTGATTTCCTCCTCCTCACAAACGATGACATGATGGTTGCCCACAATAGGTGATAACAGAGGCACCTTCAAGACTTAACAAAAACAATTATTTAATCTCACCAGGAGTACTTTCATAAACAACACAGATCCCCTTTCTTCTTAACTTTTATTAAGTTTCTGATTCTGGGTCAAAGGTGTTGAAGTGTTATGAGTGTTAAGTCAATGGAGATCAGGAACAATTGAAATAAGTTTTATGAGCTAGTATACACTCCCACCTCTTCTACTCTCATCCCTTCAGCAAAAGGGATAACTTGGCCAACACAGTGGTAAAGTTAACTGTGGAATCTATGGCTGTCTGGAGAATAAGTAACTCCCAATAAACAGTTCAGATAATATTGCCCTCTCGGGGCCATACATGAATCTGTATTTGAACTCACCTGTAAATTGCAGGGCATCACCCAAAAAGTAACCTGTCGACTGTCTGTCTCTCAAATGCAGTGTTTAAGTCAGAAGACTTCCAATTTCCCCAAATTACTCATTCTGTCATGTGGAACCCCCCATCAAGACCTTTTCACATATACTTAACTCTTTAGCTCCCTTAAAGGGGTGAGCTTACTTGACTTAAATTTCACTTGTGGCTTCTGAGGCACCTGTAATCTATTAAGCCATTAAACAGTCCAGGCAACCTTTTCCAGCCCCAGGTTAAACTTTTAACTCCAGGTAATGGGTTCACCCTTATCACAGGGTATTTTCAGATGTTACGAGGTCACGCTTAACCATAGACAATCCCCTGTGGTGGGGGATGGTCCCATAACGTCTGTTTGATCCCCGCCAGATGTTCACCACAGCGAACCACAGGCAGGGATCAAAATAAACACGCTTTCGAGGATGGTCCAGGGACCATCTCCGAAAGCGTGGTCAAAGTGATTCCCGCTGGTGGTGAACACCCAGCGGGAATCACTTTTTGCCCCCAACAGACGTGATGTTACCATGCTCAACCATGGCGGGATTCACCATGGTTGAGCGTGGTAACATCTTGTCTGGCCCCTGACCACGGCCCGGAATTGGTGGCCGTGCTCGCCACCGATTTCAGACTATGGTCAATACCCCGGGGGCGGGCTGGCGCCACAACTGCATTGACCACTGCACCCACCCGTCTCCCGGAGGGCAGGCGGCCTCGGATGCATGGGGGGGCGGGGCTGTGCAGCCACACATTGCGCCGCACAGCCCCGCCCCCTCCCTGATTCTCCAGCGGAATCTGCCGGCTTGTCTGTTGACAGGTTGGTCTGATTCCACCATGTAGGGAAGAAAGCTCGCTCTCTGGACTGGGTTACTACTCTGGGCAGGATAGCTGTTGTCTCCTCATTTAATTATTTAGGAGTCACTCTGTCTAACCGGGGGTCTTGGAATTTACATCTACAAACTAGAGCAACTAAGGCAAAAACGGCAGCTAGAGCGCTGATTAAAGCTAAGTGTTTGTCTAAGGGGGTCCCTCTATCAACCTTCCTCACAGTGTATAAAGCCAAAATTCCAGGAATTCTGAGTTTTGGAATGGAATTGGTCCCTTTCCCTAACATTTTGGCCCTGGAACGGGTACAAAATATGTTTCTAAGAAAATCAATGAGGGTTGGACCTAGTGTCCCGGGGGCTATTGTAAGAGCTGAGACAGGTACCCCTTCAATACAGGCCTTGGTAAGAATGGCTGTAGTACGCTATTGGGTGAGGTTATTACAACAAGAAGAGGGAGCTCTGACTTTGGGATGCCTTAAGGAAATGTTGGAATATCTAGGCCCTAGGAATTATCCTTGGATGGTTTCTTTAGGACGGTTGATTAGTATGTTGGGATTTTCATTCAGTTATTTCCAAGGAAAAAATTGCTCTGAAATCAAGTCTGAAGTATGTGGGAGGATTAGAGATTTGGCCCAACAAGAGGATATGAGTATTGTTAATTCATGGAAAGTAGCCCCGAGGTTGGGTCAGATCAAACAGATTTTTTCTTATGAACCTTACTTAGATCTACTCATACATCCAAGTTTGCGGCGAGCTTACAGCTATCTGCGTTTCCAGTTAGTACCAACAGCAGTCACTAAGGGTAGATTGCAAAATATACCCTTTACTCAGAGGAGGTGTGAGTGCTTTATGGGGGAAATTGGGGACATTGAGCACTTGATATTGAGGTGCCCCCTTTATGAGGATTTACGGGAAGCTTGGTTGGCCCCCTTGATGAAAGATGGAGCCCCCCTGGATGAAGAAAGGGTTTACTTATATTTGCTAACACTCTCTCAGGAAGAGGCAATAAAGGCTCTGGCATCTTTTGTCTTATTGGTCATGAAGAGAGAATAATTAGTAGACAACCATAGTAATTTTCCTATAAATTCTAAGCTGGTAAATTGGGCCAATTCAATAAATAGAGGATTAAACGAAGGATTGACTGATGCCATTGGTTGATAGTTGAAGTAATTGGTATATAATGATATAGACTGATTACGGTATTTGATGTTGTATTATTCATATGTATGTATGCTTTTTGGATGGCAAAGGCGAAAGCCAGCCATAATAAAATTGAATTGATTCCACCACGGAATCATTTGGGTGATTCCATGACGGGGCCAATAGGTTCACCGTCACGTCTGAAATCACCCACAGTCTGGAGTTAACACACTAATCTGCAGGATACTTTCAGACCTCACAATGCACCTGGTCAATGTTTTCATCAACTTTTTAGATTTTTCAGAGACTTAAAAGAGACTGGGGCATAGATTGGAAACAAGGAGATGACTTGGAAGCCATCAGCAGAACTGTACAAAGAACCCTTCTATATGCCCATGTAAACTATCACCAAAGTTGTACTTGTCTTCAGGTATTGATGCTGCAAGGAATAGACCAGCACAACTGTTTCAGGTTGTGTGCGGCCTGGTGAATCTAGACTGCCTTAACCCATCTACAGTTTCTTCAATAGAGAGCTGTGAAAAGTTTGCTATGATTTTTTCAGAGAAGAAAAATGGGCTCTGGATGAGACTCAGTGGGCCATTTGATGTGGAGAGCCACAGGCTCCCAAGAGACTGTGTTCCTCTGGTTGACTTTTATGTGGTTAATTATGTGTGCTGTTTGGATTGTTGAGGCCCACCACCATTGGTTTTGACACGTGCCTGTCCTGGTTATTGAGCACTGGGTCAGTACTCTTTTGATGGGGCCAATTCAATGACCCATGATTACATGTGTATCCATGCACAAACCTCACACACTTCCATTACTGGCATACTGTGTCACACAGGAACCTTACGTGCCTCCATTGCTGGCACACTGTGCTGTGTGGAAACCACACATATGTGTGCGGGGCCAGAGGTGCATATGGGATCTGCAGGTCATCGGATCAGCCCCATTGACAGGCATTGTTAATGCCTTCTTTGCAGAAGGGAGGATGCTGACCATTTTAAAGTGTGTGGAGATTTGTCCCCTTCTCAAGAAACCCTCTCTTGGCACTGGAGTGCTTGCCAATTATCACCCAGTCTCCAATTTGCCTTTCTTAGGCAAGGTAATAATTGAGAAGGCCATCTCAAGACAGCTCCAGAAGCATCTAGACTCAATATCTTGGGGGAATTCCAGTATAGGTTCCAGCCTAGAGACTTCATTTGTCAGGACAATGAATGATCTGCTGATGACTTTAAATTGAGGACAGCTTGCCATTTTTGTCATACTGGACTTTACAGCAGCATTCAGTACAACTGATAATTGGTTAATGCTTCAGCAGCTGAGGGATGTCACTGGCATCATGGCAGCTGCTAGTCAGTGGTTTGAGTCATACCTAGAAGAGCAGAGTTAATGGGTGGTGATGGAAGGTTGTGACATCCCAAGAAACCTGAAATGTGGTGTTCCCCAAGGTTCTATTCTATTACCCATGTTATTCAATGCATACATGCAACCTTTCAGGGATGTCATGACTAATCATGGGTTTGGGTAAGGGAATCATCGGTATGCTGATGATACACAACAGTGTATCATCTTGCCCCTGAGCCCTGTCACCTCAGCCTCTGTCTTGGAAGAATATCTAAATAATATAGCCAGCTGGATGCATCAGAGTGACTTCATCTTCAAACTGTGGAAGACTGAGGTGATGCTGGTGGACAGAGGTAGCTAATATAAAAATGCCCTTATCTTCCTTGGGTCCCTGCATGTTGAAGGGGTACAGGTGGAGGTGGTGGGAGAGATAAAGAATTTGGGAGACTTTTCAACCACTCTCTGTCCATGAAAACTCAGGTATCGGATATGGGTTTGGAGATGCTTTTTTCAGCTTCACAATTTGTGTAAGCTATACCTTTTCCAGGTTGACCTTGCTACAGTGACACATGCCCTGGTGCCGATAAGGCTTGATGTTTGTAATTTCCTCTTCTATGGTCTTTCAGCTATAAAAATAAACTTATTACTATCGGGGGCGGTGGGCCCTCTAGGAAGGAGGGGCAATGCCTCTCTTGGCCCCACAGGGCTCCCCTGGCCGGTGGCAGCTGCTACAGCTTTAAGAACAACAAACAAACAAACAAACAAAAAAACTGGCCCCGTTGGCATCATGCTGAATGTGCGGAGCCACCTCGAAGAACCTTGTTTAGCAAGGCAGAGACCTTCTGAAGGTCTCTGCCTTGCTAAACAAGGTTCTTCGAGGTGGCTCTGCACATTC
>QEPC01006430.1:4054651-4085898 GCA_003113815.1 Sphenodon punctatus | reverse complement strand
TGGTGTTATGCCAGTGTTTTGGGTGTGTCCCTGTGTTTTGGGTTTACAAATTATTTATTTTAAGCTTGATGTGCATGTAGACTGTGTTTTCTTCCATCCGATGTTAACCCTGGGAACTCCTTGCTGCTAGGTTATGCCATGCCACTGGCCTACCTTCCCCCTGGCTCCGCCCCTAGGCCTGCCGGCCCAGCCTTACTGCCCCACTGCCCCGCCAACATCAAAACCCGCCAGCCGCCCCTGATTACTGTTGTTATTCTCCCAAAACTCCTTTAGGGCCCCATGGAGGAGCCCTCTGTGCAATGCATCCTAGGTCTCTTTTCTGCCCTTCCTTCACAGAAGTGGAGGGAGCAGCGTATCCTTAATTTTCTGTGTGGATGTGTGTGTGGATGCGTGCAAATAGGTATGTGCAAACAATGATACACAGTTGCACAATTTTATAAATGAATTTTGTTTTTATCCTCTCCAGCTGACCCAACTTTAGTAAAAGAAAATGAAAGCTGCATATACTTTGCTGGAAATTCTCTTGGTCTTCAGCCCAAAAAAGTCAAGACTTACTTGGATGAAGAGCTGGACAAGTGGGCTAAAACGTAAGTCGTTCCAGGACACACAAAACATTAACTACCCTTGCTTCAGGACAGCCCTTTACTTCATCTCAGAAACTATTCTTTGAATGTTTGAGCAGAAGAATGTGTGTAAAAATCAAGGCAAGGGTGATGCATATTCAGTGTCTTCCCAGTAAAATTAAATATTCTTTAAAAGGTGTGAGCCGCAAGATAGGCAAAGAGAAACTTCCAGACGAGATAATCTCTGCCCAGCTCTGATTGGATCAGTCAGAGGGGCAGGAGCTCCCATGTGGCTCATTTAGGAAATATAATTAATTACAAACTTCATTTGTCCCCATTCACATCCTAGCTTCGTGTAGGTGCAGAGCTCACTTGTATTTGGTCACTGCTCCGTGTTTATATGTATGAGCTCATTTTGATTCCCATACTTTTCTTATTAATACTTTAACTACTTGTGAGGCATGAAAAAAGTCCTTCAAGCAGAAAAATTCCCCTGTAAATGAAACCCACAAAACAAGCTTCTACCATTAAAGTCAATGGGAGTTTTGTCATTGAATTTCATGGCAGAGGATTGCATTCCCAGTGTAAATAGTGGCAATTTCTCAGCTATTCTGACACCAGATTCATCCTTGAAGACCAGCTTCTGCCTGGGAAGAGACATTTCTCTCCAGCACTTCTTTTGTTTATCCAGTGTCTGAAGCCTACATGCCCCATTTTTTGTTCTCTCTCATATTTCCGTGTCCTCCCTATCCTAAAACATGTGCATAGGTGAGACAGGAAGAGGAGAATAAATAAACTTGAACACTGAGGAAGAAAACTGAGCTATTGAGTCCTCATGCTATCTTAATACTGTTGTCCCAAGTCTTTCCCAGTCTTTAATAACTATTTCTGACCTTCATTTGCTATTTTATATTAGATTTATATCATGTTCCCTAGTTCTTTGCATGTTTTTAGAGGTGTCTAGTATACACCTGGGCAATCACAGTAGAGAAAAGAAAGTTGTGTGAGTGGGAGCAAGCGAGACAGGAGGGGAGAGTGAAGAATAGGATCTGAATAAATTGTGAAAGGACCAGGGAGTGGAGAACAAGTGTGATTTCATGAGGAACTTTCAGATGTCATGAGAATCTATCCATTGGCAATTTCCATGATGCCACAGCAATTTCCATGATGTCTGTATTGGATCTCTCACGTGATAACTCCTGGGAGGAAGTACCATGCCACAGGATCGCGTCAGAGTCCTCTACACAGTAAGTTCAAGGCAACCCCATGGTGCTGTACAAGCCTTGGTAGGATGGTCCCGTGAGTTCTGAAAGTATCCATGGTGAGCATGAAAGCTCTCATGGGTTGTGGAGGCTGAATAGAGAAATGGGTAGGGCTGCACCAAATAGTGTTTTTTTTTTAAAAAAGGTGAGTATTTCCAAGTTTCCAAGGATCAGCTCCAAGTGTTCAGCTGGTCATCGGTAACTCGGCCAAATACTCGATACTCAGCAAAATAAAACCGAGTGCAGAGTATTTTCCAAGTACTGAGTACTAAGTTCCCTTATATAGGACCAGGAAAAGTCTCGTATGTTGCAGGAAAAGCCCTGTATGTTGCCCATCCAAGGATTTACCCGCATATCAAGTACTGGACCAAGTACCGAGCTAATTCATCAGTTACTTTGTTCTCATTAAAACCGAGTTGAATACCAAGATACTTGGTAAAAACCAAGTAATTTTGTATACCTATCTTCAGCACTAGAAGTGGGTCATGTTCAGTAGCCAAGCTTGCATTGCTCTCTCACAAGCAGCCAGCAGATAGAGCAGCTTCCTAATGTAAATGACACTTGAAATGTGGAAATGCTGCATTTTCTTGTTTTATTCTGTAAAATCTGAGGGTCACACTAAATAAAAATGGTTTACAATTGTTTTCCCATTTGCTATTGGGGAGGAGGGAGTTGGGCTGAATGACTGAGAATGAATCTGAACCTTGGGAAGCACGTTTTCATCTTAGTTATTCATTCAGCACAGCTCGGCAATTTCTCCAACTATTTTGAAAAAAAAATTGCAACCCTGTCCGTTTCTGTATGATTATCATACTTTATCAAGGAAACGGCCGACTTCCTTCCAGAGGTTAACATCAGATAGCACTCTTCTCCATTTAGAATGATGCAGAGAGAAAGAATATTTCAGCTTCCTCACCTTCCCTTTTTATTGGTTCACTTTTCATTCTGGTGTTTGACTTTGTGATGAATAAGGATTATTTTTTTTCTCTCTCTCTCCACAATACATATAAAACTCCAAGAGGAAAAATGATGCAGTATGATGCTTCTTAAGATCAAAAATGCCTTCAGAACAACAGTTAAATCTAACTCAAAATATGCAAATCGGCGTGATTTCAAACAGTACAAACAGCAGGAAGGCCACTTGCCAAAAATACAAACTCAGCCTAAAACACCTTACTCAGAAAATAGCAGAAAGTTTAAAAGTATAACACCCTGTTAGCTGTAGAGACACCTAAGGCAACAGAGAATGTCAAAATAAGGTCAGTCCAAAAATAGAACAGTCAGAGTAGAAGGGTTCACACTTGGAGAAGCCAGCATACAAAAAGCAAGAGGAATGCCCGGAGTCAGTGGCAGAAACTATACCGGAAATGAGTCATGGGGCCTTTACCTTCTAGGTAAAATCCAGCTCTGGTCAATAGAAGTTGGAAGTTGCTGCCACCTGAGGGCTGTTTGATGACTTCTCTCTTGGTGAGCTGGGATTTTATAACGGGGAGGGAGGCAAGAATGGAGTTATGCAAATGAATAACAGGAAGCAAATGGATGTTATGTAAATCAGCTGCATCTTTATGAAAGACAGTGAATGTAATGCTTTACAAAGGCAATAATCTCAGGGATCCTGTCTCTGGCAAGGCAGTGAATTACATTTTCTCTCAGTTTGTTGGCGTCTTGGGCCTGCTATCAAATGAACATAAAAGCTACTCCATTCAAATGGTTCCCTCTCATTGCAGTCAGCCTGTACTTTTTTCAGGTAACCAAGAGTGGAAAACGAACATTTCCCCAGGCACAGCATAAAATGTATTCAGCGATATGTGGAGATTACAGTATGAAAGCAAATGGTTGGAAAGAACTGGCAACTTTTTCTCTTTCCTCCTTGGTTTCTCTACTCTCCTGCAACTAAATATTATTTTCTAGTATTCTTCAAATTCCCCTTCCTTTCTTCTACAGGACACAGTCTCCTTCTGCCTCTCTTGGTTTCTTTTCCCTTTGTTGGTTCAAATGTAACATAGTGGATATAGCAGCTGAGTGGGAGCCAGGAAACATGGGTTCTAGTCTGAGCTCTGCTGCTTGTCTTCTAGAGATTGGGGTAAGCTCTTTAATTTGTCTGTGCCTTAGTTACCCCATTTGTACAATGGAGATAACGATAATTTCCTCTTTTTGTAAAACTTTTTGAGGTGTGTGGAAGTATTATATAAGAGATAGGTATTATTGTTGTCCGTTTACTCCTGTACTCCATTTACAGACCTGCACTCCTTTGCCTTTTGCTTCTCCCACCTCCTCCCTGGTTCCTTTCCTCTTTTATCAATGTATACATGTTCATAAGAACAACTAACAGGTGTCTGTTCCATCCTCAGCCAGCACACCTTGCACGTAGGCAGGCTGAAATCCATTTGACAACAGGCAGGGAAAGCAGAGTTATCTAGTTACTCTGAGAGCTGTCTCGTAAGAAGCTTTCCAGTAATTGAATAGTCAATGCCAAGTGATGGATCTTTCAGTAGAGGTGATACTAATCCCTCTTTAAGAGAAGCAGGCAGTGCACATTCTTTACAGGAGGAGTCTTTATAAGCTGGACCCAGCATCTTCCCATTGACCTTGACAACTCAGAAGAGGCATGGATCCGGGAACGAATTTGTGGCACAAATTTTACCCAGCACATTCCGTGTCTCAGATGGGAGACCTCTTGGTTGAAACTCCAATACAGACCTTTTAGCATTTGACTCATACCATACTACAAGATAATCACCCTGTGTTGACCAACGATGATTCAGCCCAACCATAAACATTTTTCTCTTCAAAATAACTAGTTATTCCTGACAGCAGAAGAAACTCAAATTTCCCACCATGCTGAGACAGTCAGGTTTAAACCAAACTGTTCGTAACCTAGCAATATCTGCGGATGTAGGTTTAACAAGGGTTGTAGAGAAAGCAAAGAAGAGCCTCTTCTTTGCTGTCCACACTGCTAAGGTTAAAGAATGCTTAAAATCTTTAGGATATACTCACTCCAGATTAGGCCACCATTTCAGGCACTGCTACTCTACCTGTCGTGGGCCGGTCATGCATCATAGATCATCTATAAACAAGGACTTCCTGTGAGAGAAGTAGGGGAGCAAGAACTAATGTCAAAAAAGGCTAGCTGTGCGGATTAGTTCAGTTCCGAAAGCAATTCTGCAATGAGCTCATCAACAAGAGTAAGAGTGATTCTTCAGAAAAGTTCCAGATGTTCCAAGCTTTTTAACACCATGACATTTGTACTTGATCTAAGCAGAATTTGATTACACCGTTAAGAACAACAGTAGGTGCAGAAGCCTTGGGTGTTTTTAAACAAGATGCAACCATGCATGGCCATCCAGTAAGTAACCACGCATCCAACTGATCATTTGAAGGTGGTGCATAGGGATGCGTGCTCCTATGAGCCTTGCGGCACCCAGTCAAGGCCACACACTGGACACTGCCAAAAAAAATCTGGAGTGTACTGTGTGGGGCAAGTAAAAAATATGCATGGGGACAGGCACCTACACATCCTCTGCCCGTATACACTGAGACACCCACCCACACCAGCAGGAAGGTGTGCGGTGGGCTGCCTCCCCTATCCCACCCACAACCTTGCCAGGAGCTCTCTGGGGAGCTCTTAAAAGACACACACATGAAACATAACACCATGGTGACTCAAAGCACACCGAACCCTCTTTGTGATGCATGAGAGAAGAGACAATGCCATGGGGAACAGCTGTTTGGACAGCAGCTTCCTGCACATGTCCCCCACCCCCCAGTATGCACCTCCATTATTGCCCGGGACTGCCAGCAGCTGCACTGCAGGAAAGGATTACAGGCTGCTGCAACTTCATGTTTCCATGGTGTCTGCATCTGTGTGTCATGGCAGAGGATGAGCTGTTGGGCGGGACTTGGGGTGGAGGGTGTTGCCAGGCAGGGGGAGGGGGAACAGCTGCCCATGTGAATTGTTTGCAAGGTTGGTCTGAGGTGGCAGAAGTGCATAGAGGCTGCCTGTGTGGCCTTGGTGACCACCCGTCCATTAGAATCCCTCCCCACTCACTCCATGTGTGTGGGGGTTCCACAGCCGTGCAACTCAGCAACCATCGACTCCTCCTCAAGCCTTGCTCATTTAAAAATGAGTTATAAGAACAAACTTCCCAGGACCCAGGTCATACTGCTGAGATTTTCAATCACATGGAGTTGCACCATCTGGAGTCATGACCCAGGAAGAGTTGATATACCAATATCAATGCACACCGAACACACAACAAAATATTAGGATCCACTTAATTACTACCACCAAGAGCTGGAAGCTCTATATGGGAAAAAAGCCTGCTGTGTACATGGTTTTGGATACTGAACAATCTTCTTACTTGTAAAAACAGCCACTCCAGAAGAGGGTTGAGGCATGCTAAGCAAGACATGGCACACCAAAGTGATGGGGCCACACTAGTAGACCAAGATAGAAGAATCCCTAGAAAACGTCAGTGCAGAAAAGTCTGCTAGGGTATGTTGAGTCTAAGGGCCTTTTTAAACAAACGGGATTTCTCATGCAGTTTAAACCAGCAGCTCTGGGAAACCCTCGGGGGGGGCGGGCTTTAGATGCTCCTCCATGAACTGGAAGCCACCCAGGCGCCATTAGCAACAGCGGTGCCATGCAACTCCTGGGTGTTTTGAGGCATGGCATAGAGTAGACCCCGATAATCGAGGTCTTATCTATGCCACATCTCAAAACACCCAGCAGTCGCGCTGTTTCTAATGGTGCCCGAGCGACTTCCAATTCATGGAGTAGTGTCTAAAGCACCACCACCTCCCATGGGGGTTTCCCAGAGCCTCTGTTTTAAACCGTGGGAGAAATCCCACTTGTTTAAAAAGGCCCTAAGACATTAAACCTACAAATTCAGTGAATTCTCAGTATGTATGAATAATGAATATTGCACATTAGAAAGGCTGCTGCATTTGCCTTGCCCTGTACAAAATGTTTGAAAGAACAAATGTGTTGGCTAAATTGCTTTTCTTTTGGCTAAACCAAGAGTGAATGAGTCAGAAGAAGTAGGTCTGTGCAATGGGAATCTTTCATTCTCAGGGAACTGTATACATCATAGGATTATGTGTTAGATGTTCCAGTGTCCTGTTCCTTAGCTTATCTCTTGTGGTTTGCCTTGTCTTTATCCTTCATTTATCTTCTTTGGTTTTTTGCCTTTATTTTGCTCTTCTACATTACTCTTCCTTTCATTTGTTCTCTGTCTGCTAGTTTTTTCTGTAGCAAAGCCATAAACGAAATTAAAGATTCAGGTTAGCTCATAAAAATTGGCAAAGGAAGTCTAGGGTCATTTCTTTTGTTTATAGATGACTGTGAAAAGAAGAAGTTTTTCTTTCTCTCTGCTGCTGCAAGATTGGCTGAGACCACAAGCCTCCTGAGATAGGTGTATAATTAAATCCCTTTTCAATTATTAGGATTATGTCAGACAATAAGTTTCCTTTTTTCCCTCATAAACTCTATATCAGATGGGAGAGAGCCTACCAAAGAGTTTATAGGGTAAAAAATGTAATATTATGTTCTATTGCTGAATTGCAAATAGAGTGGCAACTGCATAAGAAATATTAATTTGCACAATAATAAAATTGGCACCATTAGCCTAAGCAAGAGTTCTGTGTATCGACTTTTCTCATGTAATTTGATGGACCACGCCCTGTATTCATTTATTAGGTACCCCTTGTTAAAAATCTGTTACTACCCAGAGGTACTGTGGTGACCACACGAGCCACTAGGATATCTCTGACTGATACGCAGGGAGTGGAATGCTAGAAGCGTTACAGCTACTACTGTAGCCTTATAGATTATTACCCCTGGTGTTTACCAGAGTTAGGAGTCGGATGACATAATATGCACAGATATAAATTCTCTGAGGCAGAGCATAGAATTTTACAACCTAAGTGTAATAGGATGTATTGTGCCATCAGCTAAGGCTACAGAGTGCCATGTGATTAAAATAAAAAAGGATCCAAGAATATGCCTTTAACTACCATTTTAGCTGTAATAATTTTTGTCTCTTAGCATTTATATTGGCTGTCAGGAAGGAGGCAAGCTGCAGGTTGTGCCATAATAACAATAATAATCTGAATAATAATAATAATTAATGCGGTCTCTCCACTCCTGTGCTTTGCTTTAATTTCCATGTTTTGTTCCTCACCCAATAAAATATTCTAGTGGCCAAGGTTTTCATGATAACTTGGAAATTAGTTCTGAAATTGTGTTAGAGAGCTGCATGCTACTGAAGAGAGTTTTCACTGCTAACTTTGCATTAAGAGGATACGATTTATTTATTTATTTAATCACATTTCTATGCTGCCCCCTCCTGCTCACGCATCTCGGGGCAGCTCGAGATGTGTGTTTTTATTGTTGATGTGTTTTGTAAGCTGCCCCGAGCTGCTCTTGAGCAGGACAGGGCGGGGTAGAAAACTAGTAAAATAAAGAATAAAATAAATAAATAAATAAATGCCTGGCTTCATCACACCACCTAACTCAGCCCAGTCCTGGCCCCAACATCTAGCCCTTGTCAAACCCCCTGCATGTTCTCAACCCCTGCCATGCTTCCCGTGACTGGTAGCAATGAGAAGCTGGGCAGAACCACCATTCTTACGCTGATCTGACTCAGCCCCTTGTTCCCAGCCCCCAAACACGATGTCTCAGCTCTGTTCTGCTTCTTGCCTTGACCTTGTTTTGCTTCAGTCCTTTCCTTGTGTTGCCACTTTGCCTCCTGTCCTAACCCTTGCCCCAGCCCTTACTGCTCATCCACATCCCAGATGCCCCATGCCTGTGCTTCTTATGCTTGGTTGAGTCACTAACCAAGCCTTGGTCACTATCTTACATTTAAAAAGATTGTGTAGTAATGCGGTTATCCTCTGTACGGAGAGGCTGTTTTCAGATGGAATGCAGGGCTGGCCACCCCTGGATCTGCTCTAGGGGTACAGCCCCGAGTCTGCCTGCTTACAGCAGGTTTATACAGACCCGACTGGCATCTGCCATGGCCCAGGGTCTGCCTGTGTGGCACCCTGCTCCCGCACACCATAGAATTGCGAGTGGATTGCCTGATGCTTGCTGCCCGCAACTCTGTGACGTCGCCCAGGGTAACCCCTGGCCAACAGCAGAGCTGGCGTGGCCAACTGCCGAGCAGACAGACAGCACTGGGGAGCTGCCTCACTGCTGTCATGTCTTTTTTTCTTTTTTTTTACCTATTGTGTGCCTTTGCTATGGCTGTGGAGAGCAAAGTGTACGAATAACTGTAGTGGGAGTTCACACATGCTGGCAAACATGTGGGAGCACCCATGGCTTTGCTGGTAGCAGCACCCAATTTTTCCCCACCAGAACTGCTGTCTGCAGAGAGCTCTTGATCTGCCATCAGTGTTCATGACCAGGAAGAGACCAAGAGCACTGCCAACATTCTGGGACAGAATCCATCAGTGACATTCAAGCATGAATGTCACTGCCCTCTCTTGCAATTTTTTTCTGGACCACAAACCCAGGTTTTTCAGGTAGCCATTCCTGCACACACAAACATGAGAATATATGTGGTTAACATGACACATAGAAAAACATCCTCTGTTCTGTCAAGCCCAGAACTAAAATCGTGGAACTCCTGCCTTTGAGGCTGACTCTCTCTTCCCAGTTAGCAAGTAGTGTTTTACTATCAACAAGTGGTGTGAGGTCAATAGGACAGTAATGTTGAGACTCAGAAAAGCCACATCATCCCAGCCCACACTGGCTGTCTTTAACTTGGGGGAAGAGTCTAATGGGCTTTCCTGACGTCAGGGTTAGATTACTTCTTCTCACTCGCCATTTTAAGGCCAGATTGTGATGGTTTGTGTGAAAGACACGGAGGAGGCGCAGGACAGCTCTGTCCCTCCTTGCCCTGTTGTACTTCTAGAGCCTAATCTAAAGCCCACTGAAGTCAATGAAAAGCCTTCTGTCAACTTCAGTTGTCCCCCTAGGCAGAAGCCAGACCGAATGTGGGTCTTGCACTCCTTGAGCACAGTGAAGATACGATGGATAACACCATTTTTTTCTTTCATCAGGGAGTCTTTCTTTCTTGCTCAGTAGAAGCTCTTAGTCTGGCTGTTGTGCAGGGAAGTCAAAAAGGGCCTACTCTTACAAGGGGGTGGGGGGGAGAAATCCATAAAGCCTGTGAATTAAGAAAGTGGGAGGGGAAGGTTTGTGGGGGCTGGGACTGAAGATGTTCTTCTGAGATTCATGACTGGCTCGTGCAATCTGTTTGCTCATGTCTTAATATGCGAGTTAGCTCCCATGTGTTTCCAGGGAAATCACAACCCTCTTCTCATCCGGAAGGTTTTTTTTTTAAGACTGCTGTTCTCTGTTTTGTTTAGGGTTTTATTTCCCATCACAGCTTCTAGGTTTTCTTCTTCTCCACCCACTTCCCCACTAGCCTCCTTCCTCTTTTGAAGCAGCTTTTATAGTTTTTCATCTCAGCCTTATATGATCTTGCATTTCAGACTCTGCATGTATCCCATGGTGTTTGGCAAGCAGTAATATTTTATAGCTTAGAGAAACAGAGTCCAGCATTCCCTTAGATTAGTGCTAGTATTATTTTTTTCATGTACAGATTTATACAGTGATTAAACCTTTGCAGTATTATTAGTGTAGTAGAACTGGTCAAAAAGTCTTTTGTTTTGTTTTTTTGTGAAAATGTAACCAATGAAACAGTGGTTTCATTTCAAACTGGTACATTGAACTATTCCTC
The DNA here is from genome assembly GCA_003113815.1 of Sphenodon punctatus. Lineage (NCBI taxonomy): Eukaryota > Metazoa > Chordata > Lepidosauria > Sphenodontia > Sphenodontidae > Sphenodon > Sphenodon punctatus. Next base: position 4,075,326 of record QEPC01006430.1, on the reverse strand, counting down.
TTAATTTCAACTATTTTTGAAACTTTTGATGGTTTCTGCAAACTGAACATGCCCTAGTTTTTATATATTTTGGTTTCTCTCAAATTCAATGCAGAAAATGTTACAGTATTTAGCAACTACAGAGTGAGAATCAGTGTTCAATATGTATTGTTTTGTGATGTAAAAATTGACCAGAAAATTTCTTTCCCGCTTGCCAAAATTGAAAAAAAAAAATAAATCACAAACTTTTCAATGGTAAGTTTCTTTTCCAAAGCTTTTCATTTAAAAGAAAGCACTTTTTGATCTGAAAATTTTGGCCACTGTAGTATGGAAATTTGTACGCACATTGGCTACTTTAGAAGCTTACTGGTTTGCAACGTTAGAAGTAAAGGTGACTTGATTTGGACTCTGGTCCTTGAAATGCTCCTCTGACACAAGAGCCATCGGATCCAGTTGCTAGTTTTCATGTGCCCCAGTATCCTGAGTTGTTTGGGTATGTAACAGGATTGAGATTTTGTCCATTATAAATAATTTATGAAAATATGCCCCCGCTCTCACTTTGGTTAAAAACAAATGTTCAGGTGGTGTGGCAACTTCCTGGCCTGGGGTGGGAAACATTCCCTAGGTTGGCGAGAGGCATGAAACAAACATGCCTGCAACCAGGGAGAGCCATCCCACCACCCCAGGTAGGGTGTGGAAACACAATAACGTGTGGTCAGCTGGCCCTGCCCCACTCCCAGTGCCCACCCCCCATGATGGATGGCCATGGTACCCCCAGCCCTGAGGTGGCAGGAATGGTAGGGCTGAACAAACATGCTGGCCAGCATTGGCCAGTTCCCCCTTGGCCCGGGCTGTGCCTCAGAGATTTTCCCAAGGACACAGCCCGGGCCAGCCGCCTACTGCCTCGGGGCAGTCCCAGGCAAACCTCTAGTGATGTGGGAGCACACATGCGTGTGAATCCCAGGCCACTTTTGTTTTTACCTTTTGTGTTCCACTACCATCTTCATATATCTCTTCAGTCCTGAGCATATTACATAGGCTGCTTCCACACATTACGAAATGGGCTATTATAATAACTTGTGAGAATACAGGATATTGTAATTCTCCAATTTTTGTAGTGTGTGAATGCACTATTACCTTTTTATGCTGCAAGATCTTGGGTTGTTGTTTTATTATACATATTGCAGGGCTGCAGGTGTGCTCTATAGGTGCCCTGCAATGTGTATAATAAAATGTAACACCCATTTTATCCGCGTTAGAGTGTCTGTGTGAAAAGGGCCAAAATGCTGCCCCTTACAGAACCCCCCAAACTAGCTCAACCTATTTTCACATAGAAAACTGTAATAATTACAATGAACTTGTTGCTTTTTTTTCCGAATCCTTACTTGCTACCAGCTCCTACACTGTGATAGAAGCATTGCATTCAGATTCCACAAGTCCCATACCAAGGAGGATACATTTCGAGTTATTGTTGTTATGAATATGCCAAAGGGAACCCTTTACATTTTCATCTCTTGTTTTTCTTCCCTTTCAGAGGTGTTCATGGTCATTTCAATGGCAAACGCCCATGGGCTTTAGGAGACGAGTGCATCGTGGAGCTTATGGCTGCTATTGTGGGTAAGTAAAGCAAGGAAGAAAACTCATTTTAAAAAACTGTGAAATCATTTGTTTTCTTTTGTGGCTTTCAATCCAGGATCTTTACATTCAAACCTTCATTCCCAGGATTTCTTTGTTTTACAAGAGTCTGTCTGCCTGGTGAGTACAGGGGACAAAGTTTTATTTTAAAGCTTGAGAATGATTTAGGACATGAATACAGACATTAATATATGACTGAGCTGTAGATCATGAAGCTAATTGCAGTGAGGGGTTCTGGGAGCACCATAAACCACTTGGTCATATGTTATGAAGCCAAAGCCCTTCTTAAATGGCAGTTGCCATCTCTCCGTGTTTCTATTTTAAAGGGAAAGGCAGTGATCATTCCTTTTTGTTTCAAAGAAAATTATTGCTTAGATGTTTTCTTTTCTCCCTCTTTTTTCCTAGCAAGAAAGCCCCACTGCCTGCTGAAAGTACTTTCTCTTATAGTATTACTTTTTTATTACACTGGACTTTTATACCACCCCTCTCGCTGATCGCGTCTCCGGGCAGCTTACAACAAAGCAAAAATACAAAAATATAACAATATAGCATCAATATTAGAAACATTATCAATAGCCACAGGAGTAAAACACAGTTTCCCACCCCTCAATAACCCCCCAGCAATACATAATATCAAAATAGCCACAGGACTGCAGCACAATTTCCCACCCCCCAATACCCCTCATCCATTCATCCAACACTCTCACTGGGGTATTCCCCCCTGAGTTATGCCTCCCTCTCTATCCAGGGTTGCAACAACTCCACCCTTCCAGCCCCCCCCCCACCTGCTCTCACCAGGGGCAGAGACCTGAATCTCAAAAACAGAACCCACCCTCACCCTTCAATACCCAGGCTATTAATCAAACAATCATTCTACATACGACCCACCTTAACCCCCCACAACCTCCATCCCTCCAAAAGGGCATAGCCAGGCCTTCAGAAACTCACAAAACCACTAAGTAAAATGGCACAGATCCTTTCCCCTACCCGCTAGATGGAGAGAGTGGGCAGGCCAGCCCTACAAGTATTCAAGTCCCAGCAGGCACATTTCTAGCAAAGAGTTCAGCAAAAGGCTTCCCAAGGCTCCACAAGGGTTCGCATAAGGGCAACACCCTTCAGTGTGCAACCTGCGGCGAAGCTGCCAGACACTAGGCTTTAAAGGCCCCTGGACAGTCCCTTCCAGCAGTGCAGGGCTTGGCTCCACCGGTCTGTGCTTGCCCAGACCTCAAGAATCCTCCCATCGCTGGCAGCTGTTATACTCCCTTCCGGTAGGGGCCCGGTTGACTCCAGATCTTCCCTTCTTTCACAGAAGTTGTAAGACCTGGCTGTTTTGCCAGGCGTTTGGCGGGGGAGATGGGTAATGGTGGGGGAGGAGGGGGGACTGGGTATTGGGGGTTAGGAATAATTTTCCTCCTTTTATGTTGTTTTATTTCTGATGTTTTTAGTGATTGTATGCCACCGCGAGCTGCCTGTGGTAAGTGGGGCAGGGTAACAAATTTTTAAAATAAAATAAAATGAATAAATAAAAATACAGCAAAGCCACCGGGCGCTGCGCTTTAAAGGCCCCTGGAGCCTTCCAGCAGTGCAGGGCTTGGTTCCACCCCTCCCACAGGTGGAACAAGGGAGGGGGGTGATGGTCTGTGCTTTGGCAGGGCGGGGCTCCCACACTCATTGCTAGGGCGAGCACATAGCACTCCCAGCCCCCAAGCATCCTCCCATCGCTGGCAGCTGTTGGGTATCATCTGAAGGGTTGTGTGGGAAAGGAGCAGAATCAACTTAGTTTTAAGAGCTGGAGCTCCTTGTGAGGTCAGTTGTGACTACAAATAGGCAAGCGTGGGAGAGAGCTTAGGAGAGACTCCCCAATAATCCCAGAGCTAGATTTCAATGGTCTGTACAACTAGGGGAAATCACCAACTTGGTATCCAGTGTTTGGGATTTGCTTGAGCACTAATTTCCCATAATTCCTTCAGCTCAAGCGCCATCTTCATTTTTCATATTCTGGCTGTATGTTTTCCACACTCGGTGGTCTCCAAACCTGTTAATAGAGCAAGGAAATGAAACTGAGATAGTACTGACTTCTCAGTCCTTTTTCTCTACTCCAGCCCTCACAGAGGGTGTCTAGCTCCAGACAAGAGGTAGTGTTTAGGCTGGGATTAAATAATACCTTTTGATGTCTGTTTTCAGGTCAATGTTCAGTGTCAGATATTAATCCTGTAAGATATTAATCTGTGTCTGAGCTAGATACACAAAACAAAAATCCTCACACAGAGGAGAATCTGGGGTGGTCTTCTACAACCAGGCTGGAGAGAAGAAGGAATATGGGGGAACTAGAGACATTGGTCATCCTGTTTGACTGTTCCAAAGCTAAAATCATCTGGATGCTAGGAAATATAAACCTTATGAAAGGAAGTTTTCATTTTTGGTCTTTATTTTTTATTTTTTGCCTCAAACAAACCTGGCAGGAAGGAGGGGGATGTCAGGGTGTGTGAGCTATACCTTCTGACTCTTTAGGGAATCTTCTAGACTAACCGTTCTTTAAAAGATGGACACAGAGACGGGGAAAATATTCCTGGACACATCTCAAAAGAAAAAATATTTCTGGACGTATTCTCATGATCTCTGTTTGAGCCCCTCACACATTTGTTTGATTGGTGTTTGTTCATCTAAATGTTTAGGGAAGTTTTAGTTTGTGAGAATAGAGTGTACTATTTCCCTCTTTCTCACACACGCACATGGACACACACATTTTTGCATAAGCAGGTATATCAGGTCACTCACTCTCCCTGTCAGTCTCTTTATATGAGTGCAGGACGGGGTTTCATTGGCACCACTGGTGACATCAAGGAGAAATGGGGCCCAGAAGGCAGTGGTGTCTGACAAGAAGGACGGAGAGCAGTGAAAACAGCATAGCAACAGCCACAGCAGTTACTTGGTTTGAATGTAACAAGACAAGATCTACTAGACAGCCAATAAATCTGACTTACAGGTTTCTTTCTCCATCAATCAGCAAGGAGTCCAGTTATTTTTAAATCTGGGACCTACATATGCAGCCAAATATGATGTTATTTCTTGTGGAAAAGGAGAGCAGGGAATAGTTTTTAAACGACTTAAAAATGAATGAAACCTGCTTATCTTCCCATCTATCTCTTGCCTGATGCGTTCCCTTCAGCAGCCTAATAATTTCTTCCAGCTCTTCTCCTGTTTATACATGCTTGTAAAACATGGGTGTTAACAAATGAGACGTTTGTCCACACCAGGTGGGTGTCCACCTGTCCATTTATTAGGTTTTTGCCCCCACTGGTCACTTGGCGAACACCTACTGGGCACGCAGCCCCCGCTCACAGCAGGGACTTGGAAAATGTGGAGTCTGCCATGCGGGAATGTGGGCTAATGTGCACTCATGTGTCCATGTGCTGTCAATTAGGTTGTCTGCAGCACCACTACACAATCAAGTCCTCCAGCACCATAGAACTGCAGGCAAAAATCCTAGAGTGTCTTAGAAGTGACCATTTCTGGCCCCTCTCTCCACTCTTACTCTTACTGGCTTGCTGCTTGCAAGCTCATAAAATACATGTGAGGTGCTGCCTGTTTAATAAGCTGTACATACTAAACACGTGAGGGGGAGCTGAGTGGGGATTGCAGAGACTGAACACAGACTCCAGCAGGCTATCGTTTCATTTGTTTCCACCAACATGATATTGGTGCTCATTCACATGGTCGTTGATTTTGAATAAACAATCGGGAATTTCACAAGCAGTTTATAAATAACCCAAATCCTGTTCCTCCAACAATTCTACAATGAGGTGATTCAATTAATAAAAATCACAGCCAGTTCTGGCAAATTCACCTCCACCACCACCACCACCCTCCAATATAAGCTCAGTCTGATACGTTCTTCAAAAGGGATAGCCTTCTTTCTCCTTTTTTGCCCCCTCAGTGTACAAGAAGCACCCAAAGTCAAAGCCAGATTTTCTAAAGAGTTCGGATCCCATTTAGATATCAAAGTACACATGTGATCCTCACTCAGTTGAAATTAGTTTAATGGAAACTGGATAGCACTCTAAACGTCAGTTTCAAAAGTGCCGAGCACCCAGCCTGTCATCACCATAGAGTTACATGTGGTGGGTAAATACAAGCTAAGCATTTTAGAAAACCTGATCTCTGGCATCTTGTCTTTGTGTTCACATTCCAGCTCCTCATGCTTTTTGTGGTGTTATTTTATGATGTATTTATGCAACGTACCTGGTGCATTACAATAATTTATTATTGACAGGTCCATGCCCCAGTGGGTTTACAATCTAATGGTGATTTCAGACGTGACGGGGCGCCTATTGGCCCCGGCACGGAATCACCTTTTGATTCCCTGCCGGAATCAAAACGGCCTGTCAACAGATGAGCTGGCTGATTCCAGTGGGGAATCGGGGGAGGGGATGGGGCTGCACGGTGCAACGTGTGGCCACACAGTCCCGCCCCTCCCCCCCCATGCTCCCCATGCCGCCTACCCTCCGGGAGATGGGCGGGTGCAGCGGCCAATGGGGCCGCTGCGCCCGATTCCATCCCGGGGTCTGGACCATGGTCTGGAATCGGCGGCGGTAACAGATGTTACCACCGCCGATCCCAGACTGTGGTTCAATTAACCATGCTTTCGGAGATGGTACCAAGACCATCCTCAAAAGCATGGTTAATTTGCTCACCGCTGGTGGTTCACCGTGGTGAACAACTGGCGGCGAGCAAACACACATTACGCGACCATCCACCACCACAGGGACTTGTCTGTGGTTGACCGTGATCACGTAATGTCTGAAAACACCCAGAGAGAAACAAGGGAGGGAAGATGAAGGAGAGGGAAACAGAGAAGGACTGAAACTCAATCTCAAATTTATCTCAATTTTCAACCAGAATCACGGTTCTTGGCTTGTTCTAACAAACGAGAATGGGCTGAGAACCAGCAGCATCTCAGCTGCATTCTCACTAAGAAACTCAAGAAAAGAAAAAATAACACAAAAAAGGACTGTGCATGTGAAAAATGACCACCAGGGCTGTTCTGCACATGTGCAGCCCTACTGGCAGTTTAGACCGGCTGCTCTTTTCCAAAATACCGATAATGCTGGCAGCACCATTTTTTAAAAAGGGCTGCACATGTGCAGAATGGACCCCCTGGCCATTTTGCGCATGCACTGTTCTTTTTTTGGTTTTTTACAAGAATCCGCGTGAGATTTCATACTGGAGCTGAGATCATAGTGGGATCACAGTTCCCGACATGAAATCTCATGAGAGATCTTGCAAGAAAAACAGGGATTCTCATTCAGGCCTAGAATAGAGGGAGAGACAGGAATACATCCACAAAGTTTCGACGCTGCAGGTGCACATGCTCATGCTCATGTCACACACTTTTTGACCATTTCCTATTCTAGTATGAAGCAACTGTTGAGGATCTGTGCCACAGAGACAGAATCTTAACTCTCAGAAAAAAGGGGGTGTCAGTTTTTCCTTATTTGGACAACTGGCTCATCATTTCAGATATGGCTTCGGAGCTTCGCAACAATGTGGACACAACTGTCAATCTGCTCACCAGTCTCGGCCTTCTGATAAACTACAAAAAATGAAAACTCCAGCCTGTGCAATGCCTACAGTTCATCGGTGCGGTGATATCACACAAGCAAAAGTCTATCTTCCGCAAGACAGGTTTGGAAGCATTCATGCATCACAACCCAACCAGGCCAACGCAGGCCTTTCTTCTATTACTAGGGCTCATGGCATCAGCAACAATGGCAACCCCTTATGCTCGCCTCAGACTGAGACCACTCCAGTATTGGCTGAGAGACAACTACACTCCAAATGTCAACAATATGCGCAAAAAACTCCCTTACCTCCCAAAGTTCTCCGATCACTAGACTGGTGGACTTCACCACACAATGTGTTTGTGGGAGTACCATTCCATCAGCTGGATCCAGCCATCTCCACAACCACAGATGTATCCCTGGAAGGATGGGGGGCCCATTACAGTGCACTGACTACCCAGGACCTCTGGTCTCTGAAAGAAACCTCATTACACATCAATGTCCTAGAGTTGAGGGCTGTCCACTTAGCCTTATAAACCTTCAGGACCATCCTAGAATGAAGGCATGTACAGATCATATCAGACAACATGACCACTGTATACTACCTCAATCAACAGGGGGGTGCCAGGTCAAAAATCCTCACCAATGAAGCCATGGAGACCTGGTATTGGTGCATAGAGGCAGGGGTGACACCCTCAGCAATCCATCTTCCTGGAGAAGAAAATGTGTTAGCGGATCAACTCAGTAGAAAGCAGTGTCAAAGACTTGAGTGGCCCTTGTCCAAACAAATACTTCATCAGCTCTTCAAGGAATGGGGTACCCCCTACATGGATCTGTTTGCAAATAACCGCAACAACAAACTTCCACGCTTCTGCAGCAGGGGGTGGGGGTGGTCCAAGGGATCAATTTTTAATGCCTTTGTATTTCCACGGACCAATCTCTTCGCTTATGCCTTCCCACCCATTTCCACTGATGGGGAAAATGATTTACAAGGCACGCAAGAATCGCATCTGCCTCATCCTCATAGCCCCGCGTGGCCCAGACAAATTTGGTTCACAACACTCTGTTCCATAGCCACTCACAAATGTACCCTGCCTCTCCTCGCCAATCTCATCACACAACACAGAAGCAACCTACTCCATTTGGACCTGCAATCACTGCACCTGACGGCATGGTATATACCATAAAGCTTCACAATGACAAGATCCCTAACCATATAAGAGAAGTTCTAACAAACTCTAGAAAACGATCTACTAGGAAAACTTACAATGCTAAGTGGAAGGGCTTTTTATCCTGGTGCCACTCTAACAACATAAATGTCCACAGCATACCGATACACACTATCCTGGATTATCTCCTACATCTCAAACAAGTGGGACTTTCAATCTCTACAGTTAGAGTCCATCTAGCTGCTATTTCATCACATCTTCAAGGTCCAGGGGGATCAATCCTCTTCTCTGAGCCACTAGCACGTGCATTCCTAAAAGGTCTCAACAACTTATTCCCTCCTGTCAAGATCCCAGCACCACAGTGGGACCTAACTTTGGTGCTCACAAATCTAAGGCCCCTTTTGAGCCTATGTCCACCATTCCTCTGTTTTTTGACCTACAAGGTCATCTTCTTAGTGGCAATCACATCAGCTCACAGAGTTTCTAAATTGGCTGCTCTCAGGGCGTCTTGTCCGTAAGGACAAGGTTCAGTTGCGGAATGGATCCTGCTTTCTGTCGAAAGGTGGTGTCCTCATTCCACCTTAACCAGGTAATCACCCTCCCTACCTTCTTCCCACATGCTTCACAGCTGGAGGCTTCTCTTCATACGTTAGATATAATAGCTTTCTACTTGAATAGAACTAAGACGTTCAGGAAAACAGATTCCCTCTTTGTCTCAGTGGGCGGGGCATCCATGGGGATGAAACTCTCTTCTCAGCGAGAAGATCATGCAGAACCCTGAAAGTCAGTAGAGAGACTCTGGATTTCAGGGCAAAGAATTCAACTCCAATTCTCCATCCTCAGACTCTGACCTGGCCACCATCATTCATGCTTTTGTTACCTCGAGGCTGGACTACTGCAACGTGCTATACGTGGGACTACTCCTGGTGACAGTCCGAAGGTTACAGCTGGTGCAGAATGCAGTGGTTTGACTCCTTATGGGGTCGGGTCATTGGGAGCCCATTACACCGGTGCTCTGTCTTCTGCATTAGCATCCTATTTTTTTCCAGGCTTGATTCAAGGTGTTGGTTCTTGCCTTTAAAGCCCTACATGGCCTGGGCTCGACCTATCTGCAGGATCACCTCACTCCCCGGGTCCTGGATCAACCCCTGCGGCTTGCTGTTATACACATCTAGATGTGTATAAGAGACAGATGCTGTAGTGTGTATAGCTGGGATCGGGAACCTCAGGTTCAGGGGGCAAATGTTGCCCATGGCTAGTTTTTACTCGGCCCCTTTCAAGTTCCTGGATCTGTTCCCTGGATCCAGTTCGTACCCCCAGTCACTGAAGAACTGAGCTCAGGGTAAGGGAGAAGAGACGAGAACCGTACCAGCTTACCAACTCAGCAACTTGGCTTGCTGGGAGCATTTGTTCATTGCATTGGCTTCTGTGGAACACATCAGGCCAGATACACCTTCACCCCTAGCTGGGACGGGCAGAGAAGAGGCTCTCATATCCATGATCTGGGCCGTCTTCCTCATAATGCATCCCTCTCTCCGACTTCTATGCAGTTCCCAGAGCCCTTGGACCAACTTCTGAAGTAGTCCCTGGAAGGGAAAAGGTTTCCCATTCCTAGTCTATAGCAATGGAAGGCACAAATTGCAGCAGCCCCAGCGTGACCCTAGCCATAACTGTGTCCAGCACAAGAAGCCTCTTCTCTGCCCCTTCCAGCTAGGGATGATGTGTTCCACAGAAGCCGATGCAAAGAATAATTGGTCCCAACAATCCAGGTTGCTGAGCTGGAAAGCTGCTGTGTTCAGCATTTCGCTGTCAATGTCTATTCTGAAGTTATTTGCTTAAGCAAAGAAAACATGCTCCTGTAGAAGAGCGTTGTTGAGCAGGAAATTAGATCTCTGCATAGCCTTAATCACATTTCTGCACTTTCCCTCTCCCTGCTCACACCTTTCTCTTCCAGAAAACTCCTAAGGCTGTTCAAGTGTCTGTTACCAACATAGCTGTCTCTCTCTTCCCAGAGCCAAAATGGACTGAATTTATAACCTCTTTGTCTATTCGAAGTAGTGTGGCCCTCTATATTTTGTTTTCTATAAAGGCTCCAATGAATAAAGGTCCCCACACCATTAACCTGTATTCCTGTCCATTAAATTCTTCACCGGGCAGTATTTCATAGCCCTGTTTCACCCCATGGTGGTTCAGGTTTTCAGCTTTATCATTATGAACTTTATTCTCTTGGGTTTCTTTTTTCTATAGGTTGTAAACTGAGCTGTAAAATGTGGTCTGGGTTGAAGTGTGTGTGTGTGTGAGTGTAGGAAATTTTGTTGGAATTTTGTCAGAACAACAACATCAAAAGTATTCCAGATGGTAGACGCCTTGTGACAACAATCGAAGTAGGTATAGTCTCTGTAATACAGACCTATTCGTCTGGCACTTTTTAGTTTTGTGTAAGAGTGAAAAGGCAAAGAGAATAAACACAGAATAAACACTGTATGAAAACATTGTCCTTCAGTTTGGTATTTAAGATTGAAATACATTCTCCTCAGCACCATGCAGCCTTATGGAGAGTGAGAGGAAGAGAAAATTCTGCATTTCTGTCCTTTTGTAGGTTTAATGTGAGAACATATACAGAATTTTAACACTGTTTTCTGTTTAATATTTAATATTTAAAGCAAGAGGAAGAACTGTCATAGCTCATTCTGAGAAGTAGTATGTGAATGCTGTCTGGTGGGATTTATTCTGGAATGGACTAAAGGCTATAAAAGGTTTTCTTTCGTCCATTTAAAGGTTTATAGCTCCATAACACCTTGCTTATTAAATGCACACACATTTTCGCGTTAACTGGAAGTTGCAATGGTAAATATATTGTGAAATGAAGAGTCAAGGTCATTGGAGGCCAAAGCTCTTTTCTATTTGTAAGCCAAGTAGCATAACAGGGAAACTGTAATCTTGACATTTTCTGCTATACTTTATTAAAACATTACAACCTTGACAGAATCACCTTCTGATGGAATAAGATTACCTGTATTGCTGCTGCTATACAATGTTCTCACGAAGGTCTCTGTTGAGGAGAGACTGGCTACTGAACAGAATTGTAGTGACTTTGAGTGATAAGGATGATTTGAAATAACCACACAGTTGTGGGTTGGTTTTTTTCCTTTGGGGCGTTTGCTTGTAATTTCACAAAAAGTGGCTGTTTTAACTTACTCTGGCAAGAGCTTAGTTCCTTTCGCCATCACAGAGAAAAAATGGCAGCGACTGCCTAATGCAATTGGAATTGTTTCCAAAGTTGTAGAGAGGATGGTGCTTTTCAAGCGCTGCTTCCTTTCATTAGAGAGAAGATTTATCAAGCAGAATGTATGTGGGTTTATGCTGTCTAGGAGAGAGGGTCCAAAGTTATGACACAGAGAAGGCAAACTTTATTTAGTCTCTTGAAGGCTTGTCTTTGAATATTGTAATAGGTTAATTGGATCACGGAAGGCTTGCTTCTGTTACACCGTGCAGGCTCTAAAGGATAACAATTTTCCTATGGCATGGATGAGGTTTGTTTTGTGGACATGAAATTCAATAAAGAAAAGCTTTTTAATAAATATATAATTTACAGGAGACCAAGACTTACATGACAAATGTAGTGTCATGTTTAATTTGGAATAGTGGCATGCAGCTAAAGGTGAACTTCAAGTTAACTATTTACTTTGTTTGTGTACTGAACACCAGTAACTACAATGGAGCACGTGTGGAGAAAAGCTAGTGCCCGTTCCATGGTGGGCTTATTTAGAAGGGGTTCAGCAAGGTTATGGAGGAGGGGAGAGTCCAGTGCAAGGGATCCACTACTTCATAGCATTTCATTACTACATATTGGCTGCTTTAACTCCCTCTGCCTTCTCTCTTCAGCTGCCACTGAGCTGTGGTGAGGGACTGAGTGGGCATTTAACAGGACCAATCGTGCAAGTATCAGGAATGTAGAAAGCAGGTGTGTGTGGGGGGGGAAGAGTTAGCTCTCCCATGGGTGAACAAGGATGAGTAGTCTCTCCCCATACAATTACCACAAAGCTCTAAACCAGGGGTGGGGCCACACTCAATATTAGTGCGAGCTCCGAGGGCCATATAGAGGTTGGGGGCGGGGGTGCTTAACAGGTTTATTCAAGAAAAGGAGGGCCCAGATCCATAGATCTAAGCCATAGATCTGTCCCCTTCCCTTGTGTGCATACCCTCCTCTCTGCTCCATTATCATGAACTCAGTTTTTCAGTGCTTGGGGGTAGAGAATGGATCCAGGGGCCAGATCCAGGCACTGGAAAGGGGGCACATAAAAACTTTCCACGGGCCACATTTGGCCCCTGGGCCTGAGGTTCCTAATCCGCACCCCTGCTCTAAACCTTTATCTTCAAAGCCAGAGCTAGAAATTCTCTTATATGATTCCCAAAGAGATCTCCTTCTTTAGTATTGTGATTGTCTCACAGGAGCCGTCATCTGGAGCAATGAAAGCTTTGCTGTCATGTGGCTAGCATTAGGCCATGGTATCTACTAATGCAGTTGCCATTGGCCCGTTTTAAACAGGCACAGGGGTGGGTCCATGTGCGCCGTGTGGAGCGCCGACGCATGTCTGGTGAGGGGTGGAGGTTACAACAGGCCGGGACGGGCGTGTCCCCCTATCTGCACACTGCCAACTCCTGCCCCCACAAGGAACATCCTGGATTTCCCCCGATGCTCCATGTGTGCGGACATGAGTGGGCAGTGCATTGGGTCATGGGAGTGTGAATCCACCCACCCATGTCATCTCTTCAGATGGGCGCTTGGGTGGTTGGGGAATGAGTCGACCTGCTTGGGCACGTCCCGTTTAAAAACGGCCAAGGTGTCATTTTTCTGCAAGTGCAGAAGGGCTGCCCGGCTGTGGTGGCAACAGTCGCTCCCAGCCCAGGCTCATCTGGTTTAAGACCTGGACAGTGGTAGCTGGAGCTGAGAAGGTGTAGACAGACGCAGCCAGGCTAGTATGAGAGCTGCTGACTGCTGTGTGAGGGGTAGCAAGAGAGGTATTTTCATCTCATTTTGATTCATTTTGTAATTATATCCCACTCTATCTCCTTGGGGCTCAGGATGGCTTACAAAGAAAAAAAATACCATAAAAAAACAGCCATGAATACAATTGATAATACAAATAAATGTCTTCTCTCCCCATGCCCATGCCTTAGGTGGGTGTGTACATGGCATGGCCTGCCCATGCTCCCACCCACTCCAAAAATACAAAGTAAGACATCCAAGCCTCCCTGCAGCTCAAGCCCTCCAGCCACAAAAGAGCCAGTGGTCTTAGGGGTGCCCGTCTTCAGCAGGTGCCGCAGTTAGCCTGCCACTGAGGGAAGCATTTATAGAAGTCAAAGTTGCCAACGCACCCCCCAAATGAGACAGGACACATCATATGGGTTTTAAATGGCCACACTCTTTATTCAAATCGTCCCTACTTCAGATTGGAATGTGTGGGGGGCAATCACTATGGTGATTCGGGTCCAGCATCTCCTTCAACAACACAACCATAACTCAGGCATTGGTCGAATGTACCATTCGGTACCAATGCCTCTTAACTTGCTCTAACTTCTTCCCCTCCCTCGCAACGGGCTCTAAGAGGGGGACAAGGCCCTTTCCAGGCCCGAGGAAGAAGGGTAGGGCCCTCGAGCTGGGGACAATACATATTCCTACAGCCCTCGCAATCACTTCTCCCAGGTGGTTGACTCAACCGCTTGCCATACCCTGTCAATGCGGTCGATGTCACCCCCCATCTCTTAAGGAGATGCCTCATTCTAAATGTCTCCTATCCCAACTGTGTGCTGGACCCCTGCCACTAAGGGTCTGCCGGTCTTTTATGTCTTGTGCAAGATGGCCTGGTGGCCAATAGTAGCCCCACCCAGGTCCCTAAGTCACCTCCCAATCTCCCGGTTGATAGTTTTCCTAGTCCTGTCTATCTTTCCAGCTGGGATCCCATTCCCCCATGACATTCTCTCTACCCAATCTGACCATACTACCTTTACCCCGGGAAACATTTGTTTCACCTCCCGGATGTCATTCCTGATGTTCTTTAACAGCTGAACTCCCTTCACCTGGACCAGATCATTTCCCCCCAGGTGCACCACTAGGATGTCCAGATGGGCAGCTCCACCTTCCCTCCTCAGCATAGGGAGCAACTGCCGCCACCACATATCACTGCGCCCCAGCCAGCGTATATGCGCCCATGCCGACAACCCCAGTTGGGTTCCCCAATGCGATTGTTCCACTACTTTAGCTGCCCAATGGACCAGACTGTGGCCCACGATCAACACTAAGCTCCTTGGGTGACAGGAGGAACCTGGTGGAGAGAAACAATGTCGTTACTACTGGGTCACAGGCAGGGGGTCCCTGACGTAGGCCTGGTAGGCCTAGGATCACCACCTCCCTGTGTCCCTGATTTCCTGCTCCCTCATGCCTGCTGCCGCCGCAAAACTGGCTGCACCAATCCTAAAAGAGTGTGTCCCGAACAACCCTCCCGGTTGACCTAGGGCTGAAAGGGATGCTCGCATTACTTGCTCGACCTCAGACGTAAGGGGGCAGCAGTGGGGATGATCAGAATCAGAGTGGTAGCAGTAGTATTTAGGAACCAGCTCGCCGGCCACCTGTCACTGGACAGGGGTTTTTATGTGAGGCACCTGCTAGAGGCAAGAGCTAGAGAACAGGGGACCCCCCCTAAATAGGAGGCCACCTAGAACGCCACAGCTGTTGGCTGATATGTGTGGAGTCCTCCTGCAAACTTGCTTATCGGATGGGGAGGCCAGGTTGTTTACAGCAGTATTCGTGGTAGCCTTCTTTGGAGCTTTCAGAGTCAACAAGTTGGTGGCTGACTCTGCGAGGGACAGGTTGGCAAGGACGATAGCAGTTGAGGATGTCAGTCTGGGGGAGTGCGAGGTTTCCCTACATCTGCAGCGCTTCAAGATGGACCAGAGAGGCAGGGAATGCATAGTCAGACTCTCCCAGGCGGGTATCCCAGGGTTATGCCCAGTCAGGGCAATAGCTAAGTATCTGGGAATACGGCCCCCATACCCGGGGTTGCTGTTCCGACACGCAGATGCGAGCTTTGTCACTAGATATCAGATGATGGCAGTAATGTGAGCATCCCTTTTGGCCCTAGGTCAACCAGCAGGGTTGTTCGGGACACACTCTTTCCTATCAGTCTTAGGGCACTTGAAGCGCTTCTTCTTCTTCTTCTTCTTCTTCTTGTCCTCTGATTCTGCCGGATCAACCAGGGGATCCTGAAATAACAGGGCAAATAGGTCCACAAATTCATCCTTCCATATCTTCTCCCACGTAGCCGGTAACAAGTGCGCCCCAATGGGGAATGACACCGGCACATACCCCACCCCTGGGAGACTACACCTTCCCATATAAAAAAAATAAAATAAAAAAAAATAAAATAAAAAAATAAAAAATAAATAAATAAATAAATAAAATAAAATAAATAAATAAAAATATCCACTTCTACTGCGGCCCCTGTGGTTTCCCACCTGAGGGGCCCTTGCCTTGCCTGCCAAGGGAACCCCAAGAATGGCACGGGGGGTTCCTTGTGACACCATGGCCACTGGAGAAGGATGGGTTGCCCACACTTGGAGGGCGGGGCCCGACTGTTGAGGGATCTCTGGAATAACATGGGGGGGGGACCGGCAGGTGCACCCCGCTGGGCCACACTACTGGTACCCATGACTTGTTCCACCACAGTAACTGGGTATTAGCATCTACCAATGCACTCCCCAGTAACCCACTCCCCGCCCCTTGTTGCTCAGGGATGATGGCTGTGGAAAGGGCCAGAGTTTGCGACACCCCATGGGCCCCTACATCCCAACCACCCTAGTCTGCCTGTGCCGTCCCCCACTGCTCCACTGTACCCACCCCACTTGGGATGGGTAGTGCTACCATACTTTGTTCCCCACGCATGGCAGCTGCCGCCTCTGAAGCTAGTGCCCTGGTCCCTTGATGCTCTGCCATGCCCAGTATAGCCCGTTCAAGAACCTCTACCCTCTGTCGCAACTCGCTGTCGTCCTCTCCCTCTGTGGGCTCTAGGCCTGCGTGAACTTGTCTCCCTTGGCCATCTTTGGAATACACTGGGGGAGGGGGACCCACCCCCACGGCTCTGCTCCCTTGGCCATATTCAGGATACAGTGGGGAAGGGAGACCCCCACCCCCTCCAGCCCCACCCCAGCCAGCAGAAGGTGGGCTGAGGGTCCCTCCCCATTGCCCCCCATCCCCCACCAGAGGCAGGGGCTGTACTGCAGGCGCCCGCGTTGGGCCCAACACTGGCTCGAACCGGCCGAGTGGCCTTCCGTAGGGGGTAGTTCCTGACCCGAGGGGCGGTCCTGACTCTAAACTGGCCCGCGCACTCACACTCTGTCGCCGCGGGGTCTTTGATTAACCTAGCTGGACGGTTGATCCGTCGGCCCCCCCTTCGCAGCCCCACTGCTGCTTCAGTTCCCAATTCCCTGCACTGTGGTGCCCCGCTCGCTTGCGCCTGGCCCCGACTGTGCCGTCCCCTCTCCCCTGCTTCTTCTGCCATGCCTCTTAGGAGGGCCTCACACTCCGCCACCCACTCCCGTAGTGACGGCGGCCGGTTCATGGGTGCCCCTCCTGCGGGCTCACCTCCCCCTTCCCCAGCTTGCTCCTGCATTGGCAGGGCTTCTGATGGTGCCGGGTTCACGGCCCCCCTTTCTACGGGCTTGTCTTCCCCCGCTCCCTCGTGCACCGAGCCTGGCTCCTGGCTCCGTTGCGGGGAGCTCTGGCTGTCACTCCGCTTGCATGGCTGTCCCTTTGCCGCCTTCTTCTTCCTGGCTCCCATGCTGCCAAACCATCTGCTTGCCCTCGCTATGCAGAGCCCAGGGGAGCGTGCTGCTCGACAGGTGGCTGACTCCCGACTGAGTGGGGAGCAGCCACATGACTCTTATCACCGTCTTCCTCTGACAGTGCAACAATCCTGCCCAGGCAATCCTTCCCCTGGCAGCTGCCTGCTTCCTTCCCCGCAAGCGGATCACACACTCACGGGGAGCCCTGACTGCAACCCAACGTTCCTTCCCCAGCCTGCCTTATTTGTATAGGTGAGGAGTGCAGCAAGTGGTCTATTGCAGCCACGAGGGCTGCGAAGGAGCAGTTGGGGGGAGGATCCCCTGGTGGAAAGGCCCAACCCCTGCAGGTCCAGCAGTCCTACCTTCCCTGCCACTAAAGGATGCCTTTATAGAAGCAAGGGGAGTGGGGGTGGTAGGCATCCCCAGGTGGAACAGCTGGCCCTTGCATGCCCAGTGGAGGATAACAAGATAAGGGAAAGGAGTCTGTGGGGAATGGCAGGGTTAGGCTAGCCTTCAGACTCTTCCTATCATTTCACTTCCTTCTCTTCTTTCTTTCAAATGTAGCCTTGTTTTAACAAACTCCTCATCCAGAATGAGGAATTCCAGCTTCTTTCTTGAGAGTGTGGGTGTGGCAGGGATGGGCTCACCCGGGGTAAGTCTTGGCAGAATTCCGTCACTTACTCTGGGGAATTAGCTTGGCACAGTCTCTTTATTCTCCACACTGTTAATTCACCACCACATACAGTGTCTAGCCAGTATCCAGTTCCTTGTACTCACAGTAGCACCTGCCAGGCACCAACCCCATGGCTCCCAAAGTCCTTAGGTCTGAGTCGTCCATCCAGGCACCACCCTCTTCCTGGCTAAGCCCAGTCCATCTAGCTAGGCAGCCCAGCTTCCTCCTGGCTCACTTGAGGACTCTCTGGCTCAGGCACTGATTACTCCTGCAGCCAGAGTCCCAGCTCCCAAGAACAGCCCTCTCTCCTTGGCTGCGTGCTTAGTCCTTGAACTTCCACCCAGCTCCTGCTTTCTCTTGTAGCCTCCTTTGCCTGAGGCTTCTAGCTGCTCTCAAGCAGGTCCCTGGTTGAGGCAGAGCTCATCTCCAGTTCCTGCCTTTCTCACAGTCTCCCCAGCACTGAGCTCTGGCTCAGGTTTTATCCCCCTCTGGGCTGGCCCTGCCACACCCGTCACACAGCTGCTGCACCTTCAACGCTATCCCCCACTTTGTGCAGTGTCTGCAGACCCACTGGCACCTGTAACCAGGCGGGTGCTAGCTGTTCTCTTAACGGGTCAGTGGCCTGCAGGAACTTTGCCCTGCCACAGTGGGTGACAATGACTGTGGAACCAGAGCTAGGAATTGGTCATTTTCCATGTTTCAGCTCTCCCTTGTCTAATATGCATTCTCTCATTGTTTTTCTGAAACCTTCCACAACATTTTGAGAGTTCATTCATAAATATATTATTACAACAATATTGGAAAACTCCATTAGTTGTGTCTGTGATTCCCTTTAGACTCCACACAGCCCTATAGTGTCTCATGGCTAAATCCAATAGCTTGGCTGCTCCCCCTCCCTCACCCCCTACCCTTTTATCTTGTAAACCATTGTGTATCTACAGTAATAAAGGTGAGTTATGGCTGGCAAAAGTCTTTTTATTTTTATTAAGGATGCATTTTAGCTTGCCATTACAATGACCACTTTGAAAAAAGAACAGATGATTGCCCCTAATACACTTTTAGCCTAGTATTGGAGATATACTTACAGAAAAAATACACTGTTGTTGAATGTGGCCAAGGTATTAATGATAACAATAAATCAACTGGTGGTTTGCAGGGAAATGTAGCTATTTCATTATCTGCTTTATTTGCTGCATTAAACCTGTAAAAATAAATATTTTCTTGTCAGAATGGTGCAGTGAGTCAGACAGGAGTACTTTTGATTCCTCTTTGGTGACACATCAAACATGTGTTTACCTTAAAGTCCTGTGGGAGACATTGACTGAAAACCATAGCTTTGCTTTTGACCTCATCCAAACAGACTTTGCGCAAGTGGACAAGAGCAACTTCTGCATTATTGCTTTTCAGGGGCTCAGAAGGAAGAGGTTGCTCTAATGAACGGCCTGACCGTTAACCTGCATCTCCAAATGGTAAATTACCTTATATTTTTTGGTGTGTGCACAATTTTTGTCCATTTGTCATTGCCGAATTAACTTTAATTAAAAAGATATTACACTTAATTTGTGAATTTGTCAATTAGAATTGTGGCTTGGTATAGCTCATGCAGAAAATCAAGGATAATGATTTAATGTTTTTTCATAAGCACTGGAGACTTAGGAATTGAATCTTGCTGAAGGGTCTGACCTCTGTATTGGTACCATAATACAATACCTTGCTTAGCTCATAGGAAACACTAAGTGCAAACGTTGGGCAGAGTAGCTATTCTCACAAACACTTTAAGGGCAATTCTGATCTCTCTTCATGTGCACTACCTGCCAATCACTAAAGGGTAACATTTCAGACCATTGTTAAGGAGATGTGTGCAACTGCCTATTATTTGCTTCTTGAGTTTCCAAATGCATCTCCAGAGTGACATTTTGATAGCTGCTCTGAGATTCCTCTCAAAACATCATAGTTCAAAAGGCAGATGACTTTTATCAGCAAAAATTGAGGAATTAATCATTTTCTTCAAATTTAATCTACAAATGCAGGGAACATGGGCTTATGGAAGAAGATACTAGCATGTCAATATAAACTTTGTTTTCAGCAGCTTCCTGCTCTTCATTATGGAATTACACTAACACAGGTCACAGGTGTTACCTTGTATGGGTTACACCCCTCCCCACATCTTCCCGAATATCAACCCTGCTCCAATCCCATCTTCTCAAGTTTGTGGATGATATTCCTTCCTTGTGCAATCCACTCTAGGAGAAAAGGTGGAGACTCAGTGGGCCGGAGGTGAGGTCAGAAGTGGAGATGAATATCCTGCAGATCCCTTTGGTACATAGGCAGAGTAGATCATTTACTACAGTGTAAAGTATTAGGCTTTCTGTGGGGAATGTGAAGTATGAGGACTTACTACATTTCTGGGGTATGGGGATCCAAAGTCAATGCTGAGGTAAAGAATTCCTTTCCGATGGTCCAGGTCTTCTGATGGGCCTCCAGTTATACAAACAGGCAATGGAATTTTTTGATAGGGAGTGGTGGGGCATACAGAGACTCCTCCAGAGTAACAAAGGTTAAGTGGGACCTTTGCAAAGATGTTAGAGAGTTTGTCTGACCTGGGGTGTTAACACATGGGCTGGGAGCCCACCAGACCCTGGAACTACTCTGTGCCCATCACCACACAGCTGCTTTGCCAGGCCCTGTGAGAATCCCAGCAGATGGGGTAGCGGTTACCCCAGCTGCAGTCCACCTGTGTGTTGTCCCTCTCCTCCACCTTAGAGTCACAGTCACTCCTGCGACTGCTCTAGGCTGCAACCACAACTCTATGTTGGT
>QEPC01006430.1:4012905-4024299 GCA_003113815.1 Sphenodon punctatus | reverse complement strand
CCCTCTCCATTTTGGCCCCCCGCTTAACACGGGGGACCTCCAAGAAGACACCCCAAAAGACCAAAGGAGCTGATCTGGGGTGCGGTGGGCGAGGCGGTCCTTGAGATACGAGGGGCCCAGAACATGAAGGGCCTTGTAGATCAATACTAAAACCTTGAACCGGGCTCGGCACGCTACTGGCAGCCAGTGCAGAGTCTGGAGCACTGGTGTTATGTGCTCCCGATGACCTGTCCATGAAAGGAGTCGGGCCGCCGCATTCTGCACTAGCTGCAGCCTCCAAACCAGGAACAAGGGCAGCCCCACGTAGAGCGCATTGCAGTAGTCCAGTCTCGAGGTGACGAAGGCATGGATGAGGGAGGCCAGGTCCGGGCCAGAGATGTACGGGTGCAGCTGGCGAAAGGCAGCCCTTGCAACTACCTCCACCTGCTGCTCCAGACGGAGATCCGCTTCCAATACCACCCCCAGACTCTGAACCTGCTGAGCTATAGGAGGGCGAACCACCCCAATCAGGGGGGCCGACACCTCCCTCGCTCTCCCCACCACCATCACCTCCGTCTTATCAGGGTTGAGCTTCAGTCTGCTCTGCCACATCCAGTCCACCACGGACTCCAAACACTGGGATACCACCGAGATAGCAGGGTCTGGGTCCATTGAAAAAGAGAGGTACAGCTGAGTGTCATCAGCATACTGGTGACACCACAGCCTGAACCCCCTCACGACCTCCCCCAAGGGCTGCATATATACCATTGAATAACAATGGACACAGAATGGAACCCTGCGGAACGCCGCAGGATAAGGCGTGGGGGCAAGATGTCTTAGCCCCCAACACCACCCGTTGGCTTCTCCCCGAGAGGAATGACTGGAACCATTCAAGAACAGTCCCATCCCAGATTCAGAGCGACTTTGACGCTGGATATGGGGCAGTAGGTGGAGAGCGCGAGGTGATGGAGGCCCCGTCTGGTCCATCTTTGTGGGGGGAGTTTCAGGAAGTGACGCCAGCTGATGCGGCGGATGTCTTGGAGTCTGTGAGAACCACCTGTTGTGAACTTGATCCATGCCCGTCCTGGTTGGTGAAAGCCTCCAGGGAGATGTTGGGGATGGTGCTGGCGAGGGTGGTTAATGCATCCTTGCAGCAGGGGAGGTCGTCGCCCAGCCTCAAGGAGGCTGTGGTGCGCCCCCTGCTGAAGAAACCATCTCTGGACGTGGACGTGCTCGCCAGCTACTGACCTGTCTCTAACCTTCCCTTTTTAGGGAAGGTTATTGAGCGGGCGGTGACGATCCAGCTCCAGGCGCATCTAGATGGTATCGGTTTCCTGGACCCGTTTCAATCTGGGTTCCGCCCCGACTATGGCACTGAGATGGCGTTGGTGGCCTTGGTCGATGATCTCCGCCAGGAGATGGATGCAGGATGTTCAACATTTCTCATCCTGCTAGATCTCTTGGCTGCTTTTGACACAGTGGATCATGGGCTGCTGTTGAGACGGCATTCTTCCATTGAACTTTCTGCGAAAGTGAGGTTTTTGGGGGGGATTAATACCACCCCTTTATCCTCATAAAGGGAAAATTGTACTGTTACAGGATGGTGGTCACTCTCAGGTCTAAACTGGACTTGGAAATCCATACAGGACTTCCATTGAGGTTCTTCAATCAAAATATAATCCATAGTGCTAAAACCACCGGAGGCAGAAAAAGTAAATTGGACTGGAATGTCTGGAGCAGGCTCACCATTTAACTTCCTCCAGTTATTTTTTTTCATAACTTCCTATAGACACCTCCCATCGGCATTAGACCTCAAATCCAACATTTTTGATTCCATCTTTGTATGTGCTATTCTCAGCTCAGTTGTACCCCCATAATTTCCTACTCGAGCATTGAAATTGTCTAGCAGAAGCAACATGGCATGCGGGACCAATAACCTGATGTATTCTACCTTGTTTTCTAGCAAAGAGACCCACCACCCTGGTTCAAGGCCTTTCTTTCTAGGCGGAAAATATATGTTTATTAGCACCAGGATTCTACTCAGAGGGAAATTCAACTGTACAGCCTAAATGTATGGCAAATCTAGTTCTATTGGCTTAGAAATGCAGTTAGTTGTGACGGAGACCCACACAGCCAGGCCACCACAGGGCCTGCCCTTTCTATGAACTTTGAGGGTGGGCACAGCATATGAAATGAACCCGTTTGAGTGTATGTTTCCCTCTAATCATGTTTCCTGAAACGCTATAATATTATATTCTGAGATGAAAGCTACCCAATCCCTATCTTGCAATTTCTCCCCTATTCCCGTGATATTCCAAGAAACTAAACAAAAAACTGACCTACTAACTTCCCTTCTCCTGGTTCTAGTCATCCTAACTGGGTCCGGGCGGTATTACTTTGCCATTCCCTCAACCTTGGTTTTTGGTTCTTTTGTAAAATCCTACTCATTGCACCTTCCCCTGTCATGTTTCTTGAATTAACTAAGGAACAATTCCTAAGATTTCTATAGAAGGGTAGAGAATCCCCTCCCCTTTCTAATCCTATCATTGAATTCTCTGCTTTTTCCAATATCTGTTTCCAAATAGTAAGATCCCTAAATCCAACCCTTACTGGGGAGAAGTGAAAGCCTCCTCTGACTTGATGGAGTCTATATACAAACATAATTGCTTTATGCAACCTAGATGCTTGGAGCTTTAGTCTGAGGGCTAGATGACACACCACCTTCTCTTTTAGTTGTTGGGGTGATTCAGGTTGATGTTGTTCCAAGTCGTATTTTGGTCACAGAAAAGATTTTTTCCCCTCCTTTCCGGAGGAGTCTCCTCATTACGTCTATATTTTCCAGGTGGTGGTGGGATGGATTCCCTCCTTCCATGTATTTGCTGTCGGGTCTGAACATCAGCATGATGGTCATAACTTTTCAAGTTATGAAATTGGAGGGAACTATGATAATTTTGTAAAGTGTTTATCTCGTCCCGTACTTCTCTTAAGGAGGACTTAATCTGTTCCACATACACACACACCCCTACAATTGCGCGAATTTCTGCTGAAAAATTATTTATAGATTGTCTAAGGGGTTTACAGCAACAATTCTCATGAATAAGAGAGTTGATTGATTTGGGACAGCTCACTATATTAGTTTGTAAGGAAGGAGAAAGTTGCTGATAGCTGTCCAAGTATGTAATAAAACTATCCCCTAGGTTGGAACTCAGTGAAATTGAACTTTCCCTTGAGGGATGTTCTAGATCAATAATAGGTTTAAATGACAATTTCTTAGGATCTGTTGTAATTACTACAGGAAATGCAGTACCAATAGTCTCAGCCATTCCCCACATTCTACCATGGTCTCCCTCTCTCTTAGCTGTCCACATACAGTGGCTAATCCTGCCTCGTTAGATTTTAGTCTTGATACTAAGGGAGAGAAGCTTGGTAACAACCCCAGTTGCTCCAAATTCTTCCCTGTCCTCATGATAAATTTGGTTATCTTGGCTTGGGTATTTAACTTCCTGGCTGCATCCAACAAAAGTGGAGTTCTTCTGCTATCTGCCTCCATGGTAGTGAATGATCACACAACCCAATCCCCTACTCCCCTGGGGCATCTCTCACTCACCACCAGTGAGCAGAGTAAAAATATAGGGGATCAGAGACCAACCCAGCAAAAGACACCACTGAATAACCAGAATACAAATCCACTAAGGGATGGAAAGAGGCAAATCTGCCTTGGGGGGACTTGGAAGCACCTGTCTCAATCACAAGGGAGCTCTCACCATCCCCAGATGAGTACTGGCATTTCCTATGCCCCTCACAATCGCCAAAGTATGTAAAGGGGAGCCAAAGGGAGAGACAAATTGGGACTAAAGCATTAAGGGCGGGCTAGAAACACACTACTAAGTATATACCAATTTCAGGTTAAGAAAATACAGTACACAGCCGGCCCACAGCCAGCGCCTAAGGCCACGTGCACAAGGGTACACCCATGCGCGCACAGTCCTTAGGCGTGATGCCCTTTGGCACATGCCTTCAGCCCTGCCGCAAGGTGCAGGTGATACACTTATAGTTCAGCAGGGCGGGGGAGTAAACAGAGTCCTTCAAGCTCGTTGGTCACAGGTGCAACTGATGAAGCAACGCCAGGGTCCCGCACAGTTCCACCTCAGAAGATTCAGTGAGTTCCCTCCGCACTTCCCAGCGCCCTTAACAAACAGGGGCTCGAGGGGCAGCACCAAACAAAACACCACAGGGGTTCAGCCTCCCACAGCTGCTCTCCCCAGAAGCCCTTTGCTTGCCCCACCACATTTAATATCTATGAGTTCCCCTGTAAGAACATGACAAACATGGCCATGTTGGAAAAAAATTAAATTAAGCTTTCCCCTTTTTTTTTTTCTTTGCTGGAAATGTTCATATTACTAACACATTAGCCAAGGTAGCTACCATATCTTATGACAGTTATGTGTTAGCTATTTAGTCCTTTTCCTTGCAGAGAGATAACTAAGATGTTTAAACACATGGACTGTACTGCAGGTTTCAATGCGAGTATTCCAGAGTAAGTAGTTTGTAGATTGCAGCCATGGTAACTGGTATAAACAAGAATATTTATATTTGGTAGGCAATGACAGCGTGCACCAGGGACCCATGTTGTTATTTATTTTTGTTTTTGTTTTTGTTATTTAAATCTTTTATTTTTGTAAATATTGAAATTTCATTTTTGTTTTTGCTTTTGTTTTCTATTTCTATTGGTTTTAATAGAAAACACATTTTTGGCTGTAACCTTTTTTGTTTTTCATTATATTTAGATGAAACTTGGAGAGATTGTACCACCAATGGAAGGCATTATGTGTACCAAATTTCAAAAAGATTGGATAAAGGAATCCGATTTTACAAACAGTTGAATTATGTTATTTTGCAAAAATCTGCATATACATTCCTGGCTGTAACATATTTGTATCCTATCTAATGTATATGAAACTTGGCAAGTAATTTCCTTCCTGGGTTTACTACCTAAGCCAACTTTCAAAATGATTGGATAAAGGGTCCTGGTGGTATAAGCAATTAACTTATAAATGTATGTCTGACTGTAACAGCTTTGTAGTCCAGCCAGTGTACATGAAATTTGTCAGGGCTGTATTTCACACCTTCAGGATTATCTCTGCCAAATATAGGAATGATGTGATAAAGGGTTCCAATTTTATAAGCCTTCACAGCATATTCAGAGAAAGAGCCTATGCCAGGGATTTTCTTATGTGTCACTGTGGGTGAAAACAGACATGACAATAACCATACTTTAACCACCCTTGGTGGTCATTTATGCATGTTTCAGGGCTGCATAGGGCACCAATATAGCCCTGCAACATGCACAAATAACCACCAAGGGTGGTTAAAGGGTGGTTAGCGTCATGTCTGTTTTCACCTCGAGGTATAAGATCTGTTTGTGATGCCAATTGAACAGCAGAAATGTCAACCAAATATCCTCATTCTGTGCTGTGACCAACCAAAATTATCTCCCCCACTTGTTACTGGAAAGTTGGAAGCATCTGTTTAGGAAAGAGCCAATAGAGATTCTCGTATGTCCTCTGTCACAGTATTGCAGGATGTGATTGTGATGATAATTGGCCAGCTTGGATGTGAAAACCATGTCTCCTGATTTCTGGATGCTATCTCCAAAGTCCCAGTTATGTCCCTTCTATGCCCGCCTCAGGGCGGTCCCCTATGTCCACCTCGAAGCCACCACCGATTGGTCCTGTAAAGCTGGAAGCATGCAGTAATTGGCCAGTGAATGTGTCTGTCAGTTTGTTGGGTTGATCCCCATCCTCCCTCCTGCAATCTCCATACCTCTGCAATTTATTTATTTATTTATTTCGTTATATCTATGCCACCCCCCATGCCAGGTGCCTGTCTCTGACTGGCACTGCATGTGCTGCTATTTATCTGAATAATGGTCTTCAAGGATACACCTTCAATTGCTTATAAAATTAGGGCCCTTTTTCAAATTGTCATGTAGTTTGACAGAGATGACAGGGAATGTGTGTGATACATTCCTGCCAAATGTCTTGTAAACAGAATGAAAAATAAAAATGTTAATCAGAAATTCATTTTCAACTTAATGGCTTATAACATCAGAACCCTTTATCCAATATTTCTGAAATTTTGTAGGACTGATAATCTTGGGGAGAGACATAACCTTTCTAAATTTCATGTAAATTAGATGGAAGATAAAGAAGTTGTAGCCAGGAACGTGTATGCAGCTTTTCTTAAAATCACAATGTTTAATTGCTTATAAAATCAGTTTTCTTTAACCAATGTTTCTGACATATGGTCCACTTAGTGACCTCCATTGGGGGTAAAATATCCCCAAGTTTCATCAGAATTAAATATGAAATAAAAAGGTATAGCTGGAAAAACGTTTTTTAGTTTTTTCCCATTTTTTCAAAAATGAAAATTTGTTTTTGTTTTCAATATTATTATTGCTCATTTGTGTTATAACAGTATCAAAAAAGAAAATGAAAAATTTTGTTATCATAATAACAAAAACAAATTGCACACCCCTAGTAGGCAATCTCTGGCTAACGTGCCCAAAGTGGAGAGGCATAGAGCTGTAGTTTTATTTCCCAACATTTTGTGAAATCTTTTTCTTTTACATTTGAATCTATATAGGATGGCACCTCTGAGTGCATCTGCAGTTAAACTGAGCAAAAATGCCATGGCAAAATACATTCAGATCTACAACCAAGTTTTGAACTTTAGGGAGCTTTTAAACACATAAAGATCATCAACTTTAAGCCACTTCCTCTAATGTAGCCCCATTTACATCAGCAGTATTATTCCAGAATTTTCTGGATTTTGACTGCAGAATGACTTTAAGGATCCCTGCAAGCTTTTATTTATATGAGTAGTCTTTCAAAGGAGGAGGAATATCACTGATGCTTGTTTGATGATTTTGTGAGAATAGTGGTTATTCACAAAAGTATTCAGAATCAGGGGCTCAAGTCACTATCCATGTGCTGTGCACTGGCAGAACAATCAACATACCTGGAGCCACATTGAAACCAATGATGATCTATGCAAGAGCAGTATTTGCTGCAAGAACCAGCCCAAATATTTCACAAGAAAATGAAACCAAACCACATTCCTGTGGGTATTGGTGCTCTTACAAATATTTCAGTCTTCTCATGTGGAAATGGTCATACCTTATATCTGATGCAAAAACCACAAGAAGAGTGCTATCAACGCATTGGAAATCATAGACTCATATGGTTGGAAGAAGCCTGAAGGGCCATCTCGACCAATGCCCTGCTCCAAGGCAGGATATGCTGTACCAGAAGTGGCCAAAATTCCCAACCCCAAAGGCCAAGCATCCAAATGTTCAGATGGCCATGAGCCACAAGATGTACATGCATGCACCCAGAAATCTCTCCTGCTTCGTGACTGTCTGGTGAAGTCACTGCTCTGCAATCCTGGCTACTGAGATTCTGAGGAGCAGCTGCAATCCAGATGCTGAGACTCAGATGCAATGAAGTAAGACATGGGCCATGAAAGAAATGTGGGTCTGAGAATCAGCTGTGGCTGAGAGCTGCACTGGAACCGCTCAACAGTTGCACACGGCTACCAACCTGCAATATAGCCAACCCTACTCTATACCTACTGCGTCAAAGACAGATGCAAGTCCAGCCCATCTTTGAAAACATAATGAAAGAGGTTCAAAACTGTATGTTTTAAATAAAACAGCTGTACATTTCAAAGGAAATTATTCTTTTTTCGATGGAGTGAAATGTGGAATATTTTTGACTGATTGTTTGTTTTAAGATCACCCCTTTTGCTTTCCAAAGGAACTGGCTAACTTGAGTTCAGGCAAAAGTCTATTCAGCTAACCTAACGACTTGGAATTTTAGTAAATTATAATAATTTTAAACTCCATTAACACATAGATGTGCATATCCTAAATAGCTCTTCTAGGACTCAGTTCAGTTTTACATGCAATCTAATCATAAAAAGGAATGCTTATAACATTAAAAATAAGTAACCCCAATCATGCCTAAAAGACAGTTTAATGTAAAGAGAATACTTTAAACTTCTTTTTTTTCTTTTTAAATTAGACTTTTTTATATCTTAGAAGTCTCTGGTTGGTGAACAAAATGAAAGAGTTTTAGGTTTGCATCTAATAGCTCTTTAATAGTGGCATGTTTTCATTAAAATTATATCCACTTTGAAAGCTAGGAAGCATTACATGAAGCTCTGTGTTCTCGAAGGCTTAATAATCCATGAAAAGCTATCTGAACTGAGGTAGACTACATAAAAGGAAAATGCTTTTTAATATTATGTGGCTACTTTCTTGCATTTTAAGAACCGTAGCATTATGATTTTTAATGTATCAACAAGTGTAAATATTTCTTCCCAACTGTAATACCTGGAGAAATTACTGGCACTCATTTTTATTCTAGTGGGGGAAAGGGAAACTAAATCAAGTTTCAGAGAAAATTGATATTACAGTACAAGTTGCATTGCATTATGTGTAACTCCTAGACTGTCTAGACTTCTAATAGATAACACAATAATGCTGATTAGTTCTTGGAATCTCCTCAGCTGCTCACAGCCGAGAACGCATTATATGTCTTGCAGCCATACAGGAGCTGGTCTTCACAGGTTCTGATTTTCTTGAGATAAACACAAGAAATTTAATGCTCAAGTGGACTGTTTCAGTTAAATTCATCCTCTGCCTCCTATCTCTGGCCCTTTTTACACAAGACGCTAATCATCCATGTGGGGGAGTGTCTCATGTATATGCGTCTTGTGTACATGCATAGGTGTGTGCTCCCATGACCCATGCATCCCCACCCACCAAACAACTGGCGGCAATGCAGGTCGCTCCATGCATGGGGATGCGTGGGAATGCATGAGAGATTGGTGTGGACCCGTGTGTAGCACCCCCCCCCCCACAGCAGCATACATACCAACCGTCCCCTCTGCCGTGGACGGTTTTAAAAGGGCCTTAGTTTCTTCCTCATTGCTCTTGGCCCTACCCAGTGGCATTTGTAGTCCCTAGATAGGGATCCCAGGGCCCAGATGATTCAGGTGGAGTGCTTGTACCTCTTCAGTGGAATCCACTTTCTCTGTTGTTTTTGCTGCAACTCCAGTTATGGGTCTGCATTGGACCCTCTCATTCCCCACTCTATCTTTAGACCTTGCTTTGGCCCCACCTTTTTGAAGTGGCATGACATCTCAACCAGCAATTACCCCGAAAGGAGGTTAAATAAATTAAGACTCAAGGCTCACCTCACCACTTTCCCTTTGAATCCTATGTTCCTTGTTCCTCCATTTAGTCTGCTGCAGCCTGCAGTCCCTCTGTCTATGGACCTGATCCTCTCCATTTTGTCCTTCGCTTGCTGCACTCACCTCATGCCATACTTGCTTCTGTCCCAGCTGTGTCCCACGAGCGGTGAGCCGCAGCACTGCCATGCTGACACTTCTGAAATCTGCCCAGACGGGTTCAGTAGATTAAAAAAGAGAACCTGTCCAGGAAAAGCCGGACGGGTGGTAGCCTTAGCGATGGAGCCAGCTCCCCAGCCAATCACATCAGAGAAGGGCAGCAAGAGGGGATAGAAACATGTCTCCCATCCTCCCTCCTCCCCCAGAGCCCATCACAGCTGAGTGGAGCTGAGGAAAATGGCTGTCAAAGCTGTAGCTGTGACTGTGAGAGTCTCCATATCCTCCCTTCCCTTCTACCCCCTCTCATTTGAAAACCTCCCCTTCTTCCCCATTGTTTTGACTCCCCCTCTTCTTCTTTCTTCTCCCTCTCTCTCTTGTTTTGACTCCCTTGTCCTCTTTTTTGCTCCCCCTCTCATTTTCAATCCCCTCTTCCCTTAATTGGGCCCCCCATTTAAATTCTCCCCCTTCATTTAGATTCCCCTCTTTCCCCTTCCGCCCTCTCCACTCTGGTTTGGATCCACCCCTTCCTCTTTCTCCCTCTCCCTTCTGATTTAGGCTTCCCCTTTCTCCCATCCTCTTCCCCAGGTTTGCCCCCCTTCTCCTGGTGATGGGTGTGCTTGTGCCCCTGGATCCTGTTCCTATTCCCAAGCGCTGAAAGATTGGACTCAGGGTAAAGGAGCAGAGATATGAGGGCATGCACATAGGGACAGGGGACAGATCCATGATTTGGATGCTTCTCTTCCTGAATGCAGCCTTTGTCCTAGACCATAGCGAAGAACTAGTGTCCCTAATAAAATCTGATTTGACTTGAATGCAGCCCTTAAACACCCACAGCCCTAACATCTACACCACGGGTGGGGAACCTTTTCCATCCTGGGGGCCACTCTAAGATTTAGTACATGCTCTGAGAGCCATGTAGATGTTGGGGACAGGAGGCTTAAGGTTCATGCTGAGAAAAGGGAGACAGAGCACCCAGATTATAGATCTGTGCCATGGATCTGTCCCCTGTCCTTATGTGCATGCCCTCAGCTCTGCTCTCTTGCCCTGGGCTCAGTCTTTCAGTGCTTGGGGGTCAGAACTGGACAAGGGGCCAGATCCAGGAACCAGAAAGGAGACAAATAAAAACTTGCTGTGGGCCACATTTGGCCCCAGGGCCTGAGGTTCCCCACCCATGTTCTCTGTGGAACTCAGAGCTTGTAGAAATTTTCAAAGGGGCCTCCAGGAGTGAAAAGGTTCTCCACCCTAGTCATAGAGTGATAACTAACATAATGAGTGTCCTCATTTGGACCTGGGCTGGCCATCCCAGGTCCTGCTCCAGGTGTGGCCAGCCCCGTATCCTCCATGTCCAGCCCTCCCTGCACCACGTTTACATGAACCCAACATCTTCTGCTGCCCAGGGTCGGCTCACACAACATTGCCCTCCTCCACACCATAGAACTGTAGGCGGACCGTCCAACTCTCTAGTCTGACACCTGCCAGCTCTATGGCATTGCTGGAGCAACCCCTGGCCGGGAGCAGAGCTGCAGCAGTCGTCTGCCAAGCAGATAGATATCTGCTTGGCCTCTGCTCCGCCTGCACATCTGGCGGCCTGTCTCTATGAGGATTGGTGACCTGGGTGTGAGGTGGAGCAGAGGCGTGGGCACTGTCTGTCTATAAGCACCCAATGTGCCACGTCTGCCTGAAACCAAGATTTCAGGTTGACAGGGGCGTCCCTTGTGTGTATTACAGTCATGCTCTATCACATTCCTAGAGTCCCAAATAGAAACTCTGTAAAATCCATCCTGGCAACTAGGGGTGATTTCAGACGATACGGGGCCCTTTGCCCCCGTACCGGAACCACCGGCTTCGTTCCCCGCCGGGGTCACCCCGTAATGGCACAACAGACGTGCCGGGGGGGATCCCGGCAGGGAAAGTGGGAGGGGCCAGGGCCGCACGGCGCAACGTGCGGCCACACGGCCCCGCCCCCTCCACGCACCCCGCCGCCTGCCCTCCGAGGAGACG
>QEPC01006430.1:3999285-4012805 GCA_003113815.1 Sphenodon punctatus | reverse complement strand
GCTTCCCGGGACCTTCCCCCGGCTAGCCCGGGAAGCGTGGTTCAAACGGACCCCATGTGGGGATTCACCGTGGCCAACATCTGGCGCACCGCAAACAGACGTTCGAGACACGGTGACCACAGGTGGGTATTCACCGTGGTTCACCGTGATCTCGTAACGTCTGAAGACACCCATGGTTGGGGAATGCACCTTTGCAAATAGATGCCAGGAGCTTAAAACACCTCAAACAGTTCCTGTGAGATCTTCTCCAGATCTATATTGTAGATGGCTGTCTGTGCTCAGTTACCACCTGCTGTTTGGAGGGGGGGATCCCTCCATCATGCCTTAAGTTGGTGGTTGATTGGGCCTTGGCTATGCTGGGTCCCTCAGTGTGGAACTCACTCCTTCTCTATGTACATCTCAGTTTCTTCCTCCTCACCTTTAAAAAGTGTTTGAAAACATTTTTATTCTCCTCCCTCCAAGTAATCTGATGCTTGAAAAACTTTTTACTGAACCCCGAATGATGATTAAATTGGTTGGAATATCTTCAAAATCACTTAGGGCGCTTTTACATGAGCAGGTCATCGTGGTGCAATCCACTCGCGCGATATTTCAAATTCTCGCAAGGCAGGATTAGACGAGACGGACGTCCGGGATCATGCACGTTGAAGGCAGCCACGCATTGTTTTCAGACCATGAATTAAATACCTCAAAATCGAGGTATTTAATTCGCAGTCTGAAAACAATGCGCGGCCGCCTTCAATGCACATGATCCCGGACGTCCGTCTCATCTAATTCTGCCTTGCGGGAATTTGAAATATCGCACAAGCGGGTCACAGCACAGCAACCCGCTTGTGTAAAAGCTCCCATGGTGTAGTAGAAAAAGAATGCAGGCAGAACTGATGTTTTTCCAAAGGATTTATATTCAACCTTTTTGCTGCAGTGTGAAAATATAAATAGTTGCTTTGCACACAGCTTTGTGTGGGTCAATAGTGTTTCTGAAAGAGGAAAATAACTGCTCTCTTTTGTTGTGATAGCCCTGCTGAATTTTGTCCCCTGAGTGATCGGATGCTTAGGAAACCTTTTTGCTGAACTTTGAATGTTAACCGTTCTGAGGATATTTTCTGGGCTCACTGAATGCAGTGGAAAAACTGCAGTCAGAATTGAAAAGGTTTTGCAAAGGATTTTATTTTGCTGACTTATTATGTTCATTCTTTCTGCTGCAGTGGGAAAACTTGGGGAAGTCCAAATCCTTGCTTACCCCACAGTATTGTTTAGCCTTATAGTGTTTCTGAAATGAGGAAATAGTGCTGCGCTTTTGTTTGTTGTTGTGGTCATCCTGTTGAACTGATGTTACTGGGAATCGTGGGATTTTCTGGGTTTTTTCAATGTTTGCCTTGTTCCTTGGTCTTGGAGCTGAAGGACACTGAAAGTGCTGTGTAAACAGTTAATAATAATAATAACAGTTTACATACATCACACCCATCCCCATGCACAGAGGCAGGCAAAAATCAAGGTGCCTCCGTGTGTGGGGAGGGGTGAGGGTGGGTATAGATGGGTTTGTGCCCATCTACACCCTCCCTCCACCCAGTGCACATGGACCACAGTGCACACAGACACGCAACACCCAACGTCACGGCCAGTGTAAAAAGGACCTAAGATCTTAAATGGGATGAGACACCCAGGTTGGGTAATCCACCTTGCCAGCCATACTTTACTGAGGAACACCCTCCCTTTGACCCCCAGAACTCCTGTCCCTTGAGCCCCATAAGCAAGGGGATATTCAGAGGGGTGGGTGGAAAGGAGGACCAGTAGGGCTTGTGGAGATGCCCTGCTGTGTCCCTACCCTTCTATGTCTCTATGTGGCCCTGCTGCTGACTCATTGAGGATAACCATGCTGGGTTGGGGGCTGGTCCTACAACAGCAGGGGCAGTGTGGTGGAAGCTGCTGATGCAGTGAGTGCAGAAGGATAATGTGCATAGGTAGGGTTAGCTTCCCCAAGACTCCATTATGCTCCATCCCTGGCTAAGATCAGAGTCAGATCCTACTGAGCAGGAGTATTTTTCTTTTCTTTCATGCATAATCTTTTTGTTGTTTGACATGTGGGTAATGGAAATTTTTAAGGCCTAATGTTCCTATGTGAAAAAGGTTTTTTCAAAATGGGCCCCATTTAAGAATATTTGGGTAGATAAAAATTGGAAGTGGCACGAGAGCCAAACATCCTGGCTATTGAAGTTCAGATCAACCTCTGAAGTTCATCAAACAACCCTAGCTTGTAGGGAAGCTAAGCTCCCGATTCCCCCTCTGCAGTATGCACCCATCTCTAAATTCAATCACTTTTTAAAAGCCAGAGGGACACAAACACAAGCAGTGCAAAATTAAGGCTAGATTATACAGCTTAACTGTCTGAAGTCACTTTTTGTGGGAAGCTTAACATTATTTATTCCTGTTTTATTTAAACCATACTTGTTCAGAATTTACTGGGCCGTCACTGGCAGCCAGTAAATTGTTTGTGCCTCATATGCCGAAGTCACATTCTCTTTCTTTCTTCCCACGTCACCTAGGCCGTTGTGGGTCTCGAAATAAAGCGCTGAGACAAAAGAGAATTTGTCTATGTCAAAGTAGTCATTTGAATGCTACTGATTTAAATGCAGAACATTTTTTTGTATGCCGTACAATCAAACAGAGTGGAATGTAACTGCCACTGAAGTTGCAGACTCTCTGCTGTATCTGCGAAGTCTCTAATCGTCGCTTGAATCAAGGATGACACCCAGTGGCCAGACAAGTTCATTCAGATATAAGTTGTGAATTTCATTTCATTTCATTTCTTTGTCTTCAGCCACCCCGTAAGTGGGTAATTAAATTTCAATCCAGTTGATCATCCTTTATCATTTAAATGATTTTGAAAAATTGCTTTTAACCTGTGGCCAATATTATAGAAAGCACTTTGCCTGCCCAGTTAGCTTTTTTTTTTTTTAAATTGATCTCATCTTTCATAATTTCTCCACATTAAAATGTAAAATGTATATTCTGGCCATGGTGGCAACCCACATACAAGATTAGGGGTGAGAAACTTTCTTTCCTTCCCACTTTGAAAATTAGTATAATTTCCCAGTGCCAAATGGGAGGTGAAAGCAGGAGCGGCTATGGAGTATGCTCAGAATGGGGTAGGGAGGGGATGGTCCATCATAGATCGATGTGCATGTCCTTAACTCTGTCTCCACTCCCTTTCTCTGAGCTCACTCTTGCAGTGCTTTGAAGATAGGGACGGGTGCTATAGGTCAGAATTTCCAAGAGCTGGAAAGGAACCAAGTCAGTGGGAGTTTTGCCTTTCTCTTGTCTTAGTTTCATCATCTATAAACAAGCGAGCAATATAAGGCTGCTGTTAGAATATTAGAATATATTTGCAAATGCCTGAAATGGAGGGTGCTTTGACAAAAAGTTTTTTTAATTCATATTAGTGTATTTGCCATTAGCATCATGCAGTGTCTTTAACCTTGCTGTCAGCTGGCACAACTAATGTGAAAAAACCCAACCAAGTTCTGGGCTGGTAGAAATTGTTCCTAGCTGAATCCTTATAAAAAGTAAAAACACAATTTAAAAAGATGAAAGGGAAATAAATGTATCTAAAGCAGCCAGGAGAATAATAGATAAGCCTCAGCAGAGGATTAAAGGGAAATGGTACACAGTCTAGTGTTTAAAACGAAAGGATTTATCGAGTCTTTACTTCAGCACAGACTAGAAGCAGGTAGGGCTTAAAAAATGAAAAATTTGTGTGATGTGGTGGTGAGACGCTTTGCAGCTGAAGTTCAAAAAGCATCTCGTTTTTTATTATAGAAACAACATTTCAAAGGTAAAACAAAAAGGCCTAACTATTTCATACCCACCAGGTTCCAGCTTTTGAAAAGCTTAGGAGAACTCCAGACAAGCTCATGGCTCTCAGAGAGGCAAGATCCATTCCAAGGCATCACCTTCCTTTTTGACTATATTGTCCCTTCTACAGCTCTTTGGCATGGGCTCCTCCACTTAGAAAGACATACCTTTCCGGCAACTGGCTTATAAATCAGTCGAAGGCACGTGTTTGCTGTCTAGGGTCCTTATTTTCAGATGACACTCAACTCCTGATAATAGAAAGTGGAGGTGCTTGAGGCCTTTGAAAATCAAGGCCTTAAAAGGGCCCATTTTTGCATCTGATTGCTGCATCTCCAACCCTTCCAGGATGTAGCAACTGTTGGCTTCTGGGATTTTTTCCCCTTTAAATTCCTGAAAAAAAGGCATGTCATGGCAGCTTAGGATTGGAGACCCTTACCAAACCAAAATGGCTGAAGCTACTGTAAAAGATGACTAAAGTGATTCTTGCCAGGAAATAAAAGAAAATAAATGGTTTCCTGAACTGGACAGAAAGATTGCTTAGCCCACTGGTGGAAGAATGACACCTCCTCTAGATTTATGGTTTCTTGTAGGATCAATAGGCCCCAAAGTATAACAAGGATGTGGGGGGTCCTGGTTCATGTTCTAATTACAGACCCTCTAAGGGCAAGAGGTGGGGTTTTCAGAGTGTGGAGGATTTATTTATTTATTTATATTAAAACTTATATGCCACCCCCTCCTGCCTCAGGCATCTTGGGGCAGCTAACAATATTTTAAAAACATATTAAAATACACAGTAATAAAACTACAATGAAAACAATCTAAAAAGCCCATACCAACCCACCCACGCCATTTCCCTTGATAAAGGCCCGGCCGAACAGCCAGGTCTTACACTGTCTGCGGAAAGAGGGGAGGTCAGTAAACAAGCGGACTTCTAATGGGAGGGAGTTCCACAGCTGTGGCTCAGCCACAGAGAACGCCCTCCTCATGGTAGACACCCTGGAAACCTGGGGGACCCCCAAGGAGGGCACCCCCGGCCGACCACAGGAGCCGATCCAGGAGCCAGAGGGTGAGGTGGTCCTGCAGGTAGGTGGGGCCCAAGCCGTTTAGGGCCATAAAGTTCAACACCAACACCTTGAATTGGGCCCGGAAAGCTATCGGCAGCCAATGCAGAGAGCGAAGCACTGGTGTAATGTGCTCGCATCCGCCTGTCACAGTCAGGAGACGGGCCACCGCATTCTGCACTAGCTGCTGCAATTTTCGAACCAACCCCAAGGGTAGCCCCATGTAGAGTGCTCTACAGTAGTCCAGGGTTGGAACAGGGTGCCTGGGAAAGGGGACAGGGCGTATTTTGGTAGAGTGAGAGCCACCACTTTATGCTGCCACCACTCTGGAGGGGTTTCAGCTAGGAGCCCAAGTACAAACCAGCATAGTGGGGTCAGGGGGTGATGGAGAGAATGCTGGCCTGGCTCTCTCCCCTTCCTACTCTGAAAATTTCCTCTTGGCATTTGCAAAGTCCCCCTACCCTCCACCTCTACAGCAAAGAACCTGGGCTCAAATGATCCTCCTTGTTCCATGGTTGCTACACCACTGAATAGGCCTATGTGGTTTAGTGCTCCATATGCTTGACTTCCATTGCAGTCAGTTAGTGCTTCTTGACAGTGTGTACAGACAGAGTTTGTGCCAAACAACTGCTGGTAACAGAACAAATGCAGGGCAAGCCTATGTACTGCTGCTACAGCGGATGGCAAACATTTCCTTGTTTGTGCACAGCAGAAACTACTTAAGAGGAAATCCCCAGCTCCTGGGCACCATCGTGAGATAGCCTTAAAATGGCTGTGAAATGCAACAGGCTTTTAGCAACTTTGTTAAACTACCCTAGACTACAGTAGAAACTAAAATCTATCCCTGCCAAGGAGACAAGAGCATTTAGTTCCTTCTGCTAGTTTAAAAACCCAAAGTTAAAACTTCCCCTGAGAAGAGACAGTTTAGGAATAAAGGCTTTGTCTAATTAGGCTTAATTGCATTGTCTTGGGACAAGTGATTTATTAGGCCAATCTAAAGCCATGATAGGCCTGCAGGGTGTGTTCTTGGATTCACCAACTGAATGGCAAATATCCAAGCCATTTTTAAGCACTGAGGGGAATAGCACAGCGGGAAAGGGAAATGCAGGTTAATGGGCACTCGCTTCATCTCTCCTCTTTCTCAGCTTTGTGCCCTCCATCACACTTTCTCTGTACCTAGAACAGTCTCCCTTTCCTCCTCTGCTAAGTATCCCCTTCCGGCTCCTTAAGATCCTTCCTTAAAAACCATTGCTTCAAGAAGCCCTTGCTCTCTCATCTAATTTTCAATTGCCTCATCCTTTTCCAATTTCTCTTGAATTATTGCCCTGTGTTTAGCCATCTTTATCCTATGTCTCTTTGTGGCAATGAATGTGACTTTTGCTTGGAAAGTGCTGTGTCCCAGGAATAGATCTGCAAGGCTAGATGCCAGAAAGTATTTTTCCATACTATGAGCCTCTTCTTCAATGTGCTGTGATAGCCAAAGCTTTATTTATCTGTGCCGATGAAGCGCTTTAGGGGTAAGAGGACTGATGTTGGTGAGACAGTTACCACAGGACTGCCCGCAATGCACAAACTTGGATTTTCAGAGTCCATCATTTGATTGTGGGAGAGTTATGATCCCCCCCACACCCTATTCCCTTTAAGCTCTATGTTCAAAACTGATGGTTAAAAGCAAGAGTTTGTTATCCTGGATTTATGCTTGTAAGAACAAGCTCTGTAATATCTTCCCTTTTCCCTTTCTGCAACTTTGAGCATTGTACTTGGTTTTGTCAATTTGGGGGCACCATTACAAAATGCAACAACATATTCTGAAGTGCCAGGTTCCATGTAAATATGATATTAGGAAAAGGCTGCATGTTTGAAGTTTCTGAATAAATCTCAAATTAAAAAACAAAAAACAAATCCCAGTACGGATTCACAATAACAGATCTCTTAGGATCTTGCCAGGACCCAGAGCTTGAACCAGCAATCCTAGGTAGTGGCTCATTCACCTCTGCTGTTCTTTGGCTTGAGCCCTGAATGGATTCTGGAGGCTCTTGTGCTGGTTTGGTTATACCTCCTACCCCCTTCCTTCTCATGGCTCATCACCTGTAGTAAATAAATATTCTGCACTGGAAACCACGCTCTGTGATGCCTACCCATCCCCACTAGTTTCAGGTATTAACCCTTTCTTGGAGTATTAACCCACCTCAACGCACAATCAGGAGACTAATGCATTCTGTAAGCAAACCCAGTCAAGGTGTGATTTATACGTCTCAGCTAAAAAGAGCTGTAAGCTGACGGAACAGTTTGCATTAATATTGTGATTTCTATATTCAAAAAAAGCAGCAGAGACCTAAAGGAGACATAACTCCCTGAATCTTTAAATTTTTAAAGTATCATTCAGTCAGAAGTATGCATTATTCAGAACTCCTTCTACATACCTTTCCCTCTAAGATTCATTCAAGGGATTAAGGAAAGTGAAAATGGCCCACTAATTGTATCATAATCAAAAGCATCGCGGCTTCCTTTAAGTCTGAAGTCATAGTTCAAAAATATCTTTAGGAGCAATTGTTGCTTTCTCTTAAATTCAATCCTTTTGAAATACCCTAGAAAGATATACCACGTTTTTCTTTTAGAAACAGCATATTAAATTTGCTCTCACCTTAACTTTAGTGAACATTATCCAGAACTTTATAAAAATCACTGAGAACTTTATTAATATTTCTATTCTGAGCAAATTGGCTCCTGCTTGATTTTTAATTTC
This sequence comes from Sphenodon punctatus, assembly GCA_003113815.1. Classification (NCBI taxonomy): domain Eukaryota; kingdom Metazoa; phylum Chordata; class Lepidosauria; order Sphenodontia; family Sphenodontidae; genus Sphenodon; species Sphenodon punctatus. The sequence goes on along the minus strand of QEPC01006430.1, from coordinate 4,005,146 downwards.
TAGTGGAAGGCAGGGGATTTGATTTCCTCTTTGTAAATGTGCTAACATGCTTCTGGCTGTATTCTCCCTTTTCTTATATCAGATATTTAGCTAGTAGAAGTGATATACGAGCACTCCGTGGTAATAGTTGCCCATAAGCTGATTTAACAGTTTTTAATTCAACTTCATTAGCCTTTGAGGGGTTGGTTTTTGTAAGATCTTTTCTTAGGATTTAATTTAGGCTCCAATTCTTTTTTCAACATGACCAGACCTTTTTTCCATCTGGTCTCTGTGAATGAAATTATTGTCCCTCATCAGAAGCCCCTTAGAGGTTTCCCAAGGAGTTCTGTATGATTTCACCAAGCCCTGATTGGATTCCCGTTATAATGGCCATTTCTCTTTCACATACTCTGATCACAGAAACTTGTATCTTGTTATAAAAGTGAACTCAATCTCCTTTTGCTTTGACCGGAAGGGGTAATATGAAGGGCCATGTTCTGAAATTGGTATATTCCCTGTTGTACTGAGTCTAAAAGACTAAGAAAAAAAAATCAATCCAAGAAGAGGACATATGCACTTTCTATCTTCAAATACCTATCAGCTGTAAATCAACTCACACTTGATTGACCAAACAGCCTGAATTTTTCACTCACATAGTGAATTTGTCCTGTCCTTATTTATTGTGGTAGTTAAATTAAAACCTCTACCTAGGACACAGGTGGAACTTGAGTACTGAGTGGACATGCTGATTACTTTCAGGGAGATAATGATTACTCAAATCTCCTGAATTTTATAAAGATAGCATATTATATAATAACCAAGACAGGTTATTTCAATCATTGGTTTATAAAACTATTTTTTAGGGATTTGGTTCTTTAATGTTAAGATTTGCTCCCGGGCTAAATGACAGTGTATCCATTCTTAAAGGAGAAAAGTGAAAAATGAAAAGAAAAAAAAATGGATTCATTGCTGATGCTACAAAAAATGCAAACAATCCCAACAGAAGAAAAATGTCAGGCTATTAGCCTATAATATGCTCTCATTGCCTTGGTTTTTTGACAAAGTAAAGCTTCCAAGGTATTAAATATGAAAACTCACAGCTTTCACAGTAACCACTTTTCAGAAGGGACTTCAACTTTTACTGAGTTCTGAAGGAGGGATCCATTAATAACATACAGCAATATCCATGAGTCACATACATTTAATAATTAGAAAACATTTGTACCAAGATGAAAAGGGCAAGGAGAGCATACGAGGGTATGTGAAAGACTAGAACTACAGTGGTATTGAAACTAATAATTACCTGCTGTTCAAAGCTTTTCAAACTCCACAGACAGATTCTACTTCTAATTAAGCATGAACCCAGTGCAGAAGGGAACAATGAAATGGGAGTAACCTTCCCATTCTGGGTAAAGGGCATATAGCTGTTCTAATAAGTAGATCTCAGTATAGAAATGTTTCATGCAAGAAAAGAGTAAGCACTACTGCAAAGTCTTGTCTGGGGTTTTCAAAAAGCCGAAAAGAGTTAGGAAATAGGGTTCACGGGTTGGGTGGGAGTGGTATTAACTGGAATTTTATACAGATTAATATTTTTACTGGCGTTTATATTTTTTGTGTATGTTTTCTAGAAAATGTTGGACTATAAATCCAAGTAAATAAATAAATAAAATTAATAAATAAAATGGTGGCAGAGGAGGAACAAAGTTGCTGAGTGGGCTAGGAGCAAATCAGAATTTTTGCCTGTATTCTGTCTCTGATGGAACTGGTCATCCAATCTGAAATTAGAACGAATTATTGTTAGGTCAGAATTCTGATCAGATTAAATGAAAAGAAAATGGCCATTTTGTGCATGTGTAAACCCTCCAATACAATTTTCAATTTCGCTGAACTTAATTCCGGTCAGAATTACGACCACCGTTCTGATTTTGCAGAACTTTCCCACAAAATCAGTATGGCTGTTTGGAATCAGCCCTCGGATGGGTACATAAAGGGAAAGGAGGGCAGAAAGATAAAGAGGAGCAAGAGTATGAAGAGCCTTAAAGGTGAGGACAAGAAGTTTGCATGGGATGAGAAGGAGGAGAGGGAGTCAGTGAAAGAGGAGAGGAGGATTTGAACATGAGCAAAAGTGCAGGTGAGGTGGATGTCTTTGGCAGTGGAGCACTGAGCAGAAGTGAGGGCGTTAAGGTGAGAGCAGAGAAGTCCACTGAGAATGAGGTTGCATGTGTCAAGGAGAGAAATGACTAGAATTTTTGCACCAGGAGCAATAAGAAAGGGCCAGATTTCAGTGATGCTATGCAAGTAAAAGCAACAGGCTTTAGCAACAGACTTAGTATGAGATGTAAAGGAGAGGGACAAGTCAAAGATAAATCACAGGCTATGTGTCTGGAGAATGGGATTCATGGTGACACCATCAATGGAGATGGAGAGGGAAGAGAGAGAAAGATTTAGGGTGGAATAAGAGGAGTTCATTGCTGGTCAATGGGCATGTTAAGTTTGAGTTTATAGTGAGTCATCCATCCAAGTGGTGATATCAGAGAGACAGTGATGCAAGACTGCTTGGAAGGGGAGAGAGTGGGCATGAAAAGACACAGTTGGGTGTAGAATATATATTCCATTGAATTTGAATGCTTCAAACGGAATCTGGTGGAGCGGATATCTATTTTGGATATTTTGGTTTCTTGCTGTTTGGCTTATTTGGGTTATTTGGTTAGGTGGTTAGGTTATTTGGCTTATTCAATTTATTGCACATGCTCAAATAGCACTGAAACAAAGCAACCAAATAACTGAACCAAACAGCCACCTAACTGAATAACCAAATAAGCCATATAAATGATCATTCAAATATCTGTTTCAGATGTGGTTAATATTATCCAGTTGGTTTGGTTTATTTGGGTCATTTATTTGGTTTATTGTTTATGTGCAATAGTGCTGAAATGAAATAACTGAGGGTGAAAACGGACGTGTGGGTGGCACAGCAGCTCCCTGGCTCAGGGCAGGCTGGGAAACAGTGTCCACTACTTTACAGGTTGGGGAGGGGCACCAAACCAACACGCCCGCAACCAGAGAACCATCCTGCTACCCACACACCCCAGGTGGGGGTGGGACACAACAGACATGTGGTTGGCTGGCCCCACCCCACTCACAGCACCCCACATCCTGCCATGACAGGAAGCCATGACATTAGCCAGTCATGGTGTCCCATGATAACAGGGCTGAATAGACAGATTGGCCTGTTGCAGCCCATGTTGGGCCATGCAGGAAGTCAAGAATGAGTGTCTGGGATCATCCGGAGGACTCATTCTAGACCAGCAGTCTACCCAGCTTGGGGCAGTAGCCAGCCAGTGGGAAGATCTGCGGTGAGTCCCAGGCCACAGTAGGTCAGTGTCATGTCTGTTTTCACCATGAACCAAACCAAACAGAATAACCGAATGTGTGCGTATCTGTTTTGGTATGTAGATATAATTTGGATCTTTGGATGATTAACTGAATAATACTTGAGAATACAAAAACATTAATTTCAACACTAGTGGTGTGACATCGGCATACAAGTAGTATGGGAAGCCACGAGATTTGATTAGTTTGTCCAAGGATAGAGTGTAAAGGGAGATGAGAAGAGGGTCCAGGACAGAGCATTCTTTAACAAAAGCAGCAGAGTTAAGCAGGGGTGATGCTGGAGCAGTAGGAGGATATTGGGTGTTAACAAACATGATGGTGGCCTCCTGCTTGGCCCTGCTTTGATGCAGGCCACCATCATGTTTGTTCAGGGCCATCCAGATTTTGGCCCAGAATTTTCCTGGGCATGGTGGCCACTATAGCCCAGTTAGACTGGCAATTCCCTGGGCATGGGGGCAGCTAGCTGGAAATTTGTGCCCATAGTCAGGTTTAAATATGGGTGCCCATAGTCACCCATACCTAGGTGTTTCTTTGGGTATTTGCTTCTAGAAAAAGCTGGCAAGTGATGATTTTACATACAGAACTGTGTCTTGTAGAGCTGAGATGGGAGAAAATCAGTGAGTGTTGTACACATAGTGTTGGGCTGTTTTTAGACGTGCAGCGGGGATCAGGCGTGGGAGTGGCGAAACAGCCACGGTGCGGTTTTAGACGAACTGGAAGGGGAAGTTGTGCGCGTGATCAGCGGCCGCGGGTTCTTTGCCGACCGCGATCGAACCGGACTGATTTCTCTGGGAGGACATATGCGGCCGGAAAAGAATGCGTGGCCGACAATCACGGGCACAACTTCCGCTTTTGGTTAGTCTAAAAGAGCACCGCGGCTGTTTCGTCGCTCCTGCGCCTGATCCCAGTGCATGTGTAAAAACGCCCTTGATAAGCAACTTTGCTGATCAGTTTTTAGAAGTGCCATACTGCATCAGACCAATGGTCCTTAGAGCCCAGTATCCTGTCTCCGACAGTGACCACGCTCAGTCACTTTGGAGAAGTACCCAACAGGTGATAATGGAATGATCCAGTTCCTGCTGATAATTCCCAGTTCCTGACAGTCAGAGGTTGCGTCCCCTGATCTGTGAATACTTTCAAACTTGGCACACTTAAAGTGAAATGTTGTGTTAATGACTATTATGTAGGCATTGTCTGTGATTCCATCCTTGGTTACTAGGGATGGGCATCATGGATTCAGATTAATCTGCATCAATCCATATTAAACCACGACATGTATATTGCAGTTCAGTTTAAAATGTATTAAATGTAAAAAGTGAATGCACAATGGCCGCTGGACCATTCTGTGCATGCGCAGGCTTTTTTGAAAATGTTGGGTGACAGCATTGTCACCATTTTGGAAAAGGGAAGCTGATCTGCACATGCACAGACTGCTACCCTTTTCCAAAATGACAGCGATGCTGGTGCTGCCATTTTGGAAGAAGCCGTACATGCCTAGAACGGTCCCACAGTCATTTGAACATGCATGGGTTTTTTATTACTATATTTTTAATTTTTTTAAATTATTTTTAGTTTTTAATTGATTTAAATATGGATATGTAAAATGGATCCAGATCCATAATTCTCTCTGGACGCCCATCCCTATTGGTTACCATGGGTGTAGCTATAAGAGGGGGATGGGGTACAGCTGCACATGGACCCATGAACCTGGGGGCCCACATTTCCTGGTGCAGTTGCAGCCCCTGCCACTGGGAAGGAGGATGGAGGATGGACATTCTATCTTCTCAGCTACTTAACTATACCCCTCTTGTTTACATTCAGATTTAGACTTTAAGCATGATTAATACTGTTCAAATTCTACATTTAACTGAGTGACTATTCATTATAGCATTTCCAAGTTGCATTGAATCTCCCTATTTTATCCATAAAATACCTTCTGAATTGTTACATTTTCAGGAATATCTTCTTTGAAATGAATTCTCCGCTTTATTAGGGCATTGTTAAAGGCAGGAGAGGGAGTCTATAGATCATTAGCTCTCACTAAGGGTGCTTTTAGACATGCCACTCTGCACGCAGATTTAAATAATCTGCTTTTAGAAAAGTCGCACGGGTGGTGTTTTGCTAAACGTGCCACCACCCTTGCAAACCGCAGCTCACGCATTGTTTTAAAATCACATTGGCAAAACCCCAATATCAAGGTTTTACCAATATGGCTTCAAAAGAATGAGCGAGCATCAGTTTGCAATGGAAGCAGTGTGTCTAAACGCCAGCCGCATGACTTTTCTAAAAGCAAATTATTTAACTCTGGGTGCAGAATGACACATCTAAAAGTGCACTAATACTGGAATAGTTTCAGCCCTAGGAAATCCAGAATATGCCATAAAGAAACCATTCCCATTAAGTTGCTCTTTTGATGTTGCACATTACAAGCTTGAAATGTGGTCCTGGATCTATTTCTTTCTCCCACTCTGCTGAAATTGCCAAAGAAT
>QEPC01006430.1:3970895-3996687 GCA_003113815.1 Sphenodon punctatus | reverse complement strand
AAGTTCTTGTTGTTGTTGCTGTTCCCATTTTGGAACCTGTGGCGGTGGCATATTGCACAAAGTGGCACCCATGTATGAGCAGGTATGGATAATAGTGTAGAAAGAGAACTGCATGCAAGCACACTTTGGAGGTTTCCAGATGGATGGGGAGCCCACTGGAGCGTGGAGCTGGCCCAGGGGCCCACCCCCATGGTCGCCAGTTACCAGCTCATCCCAGAATGACATAAGATGGACCAGCCTGCCTGCGTGGCACCCTCCACTCCCGCAACATAGAGTTTCAGCCATTCACCTGATGCCCGCAACTCCATGGTACTGGACAGGCACGGAGCTGCACAGTGGGCCACCCCAACAGATGGGCAGCAGCGCCGCCTTTGGCCGATGCCCTGGGTTTGGCTGGTCCACTCCACATGGCATGTTCTAGGATACTGCGGAGCACACTGTGCTCGGCTGTCCGGGAGCTGCCCCAGTCTACTCTGGTTTGCACATCCGGCTTTTGCTCTTCATACGCACCTGTCAACCTTGGGGCAATGGGGTCATTCGTGGTAGGGATGGAGAAGGCACATCATTCATTTTTGTGTCCGATTCCAAAACCCTGTTTGTTTTCAGGGGTTTCTCTAAAGGACTCTACCATTTTTGTTTATTTTTTTGTTTTAATTAATTACAAATTATAATAATAATAATAATAATAATAATAATAATAATAATAATTAATTAATAATGATAATGATAAATAATAAATACTAAAATCACTGTGCATATGCAAAACGGTCACTGGGGCCGTTCTGCACGTGTATGGCCCTTTTCCAAAATAAAAATTAAAATAAAAACAAAAACGAATGAAATCAAACCAATGTCATTTGCTTATTCATGTTTTTGTTACCTTAGTTACAAATGGGGCCCCATTTGTTTTCCTAATTAATTAAATTATATGAAATTACACACCCCTAATCCATGGGAACCCCTGGAGCTGCCGTCTGCCTATTTACACCTATTGTGTGTGATACCCCAGGACTTCTAGAGTAGCAGAGACAGCTCATTTTCTAGCCTTGTTTTATGGTAAGGGTGAACAAAACATTTATTAAATATGAGCCCACCTTCTGTGTGGACAGCTTCTCAGCTGACCCGTGGCTTGGAGGGACTTGTGAGAGCAGTCCCCCTGCCTGGATCCCACAGGGCAGGCCGCTTGTTTGAACTGCTCTTCCCACTGGCAGACAAGGGATCCATCTTGCCCCCATCTCATTTGTTTTCACCTTGAGAGAACGCTCAGTCCATCCCTTCCTTCCCTGGAGATGTCTACCGAGAGCAGTAACACAGATCAACAACAGTGTCTGCTTAGAACAAACCAAACTTTACTAAAGAAGGGTTAGCAGTTAGAAGTAAGATAAAGGTACTGGGAGCACAAAGCAAGTCAGTAACAGCAGCCTTACAGTTCAGGTTCGGGGGTGTTTGTGGTTCTTCCATTGGTATTCCCCAACTGACCAGATGGAAGGGTCCAAAGCGCTATTTACATTAAGGGGTGTTTTGTTACCGCCAGCTGAGCTATGGGTGAAGTAAGTCAGAAGTGTCTCAGTGACTCACAAATGGAGAGGTAAAGGTGAACCCCATTCCTTACAAAAGGAGCAATTTCTTAGCCAGCCGACCTGGTTGGCTCTTGTAACTCACACATATGCGCAGTAACTGAATGGCATAGGTGTGGGCTTATCTCACCTGATTCTATGCACGACAATTCTCAAGAGAGATTTTTGTTCTAAGCTGATTTTCAAGAATTTTCAACTACAAATCTGGGCTTCAAATCTCTTATCTGAACAAACAATGAACTCTAGTTCTGGAGATAGTCCTCCATTTTCACCCTGGCTATTCTCCTATTGACTTTTCTACAAGCCTTGCCCAAGTGAGGATTGTGAGACGTGGCTCAATGGGGAAATTATTCTGTGGTATGGAGCTTCCCTTAAGTTGCAATACAATTCTGTTGCATACAGCCCTGCTTACTGTTGTTTGCTATGCTAACCCTGCAAGAATGAATATGCTGCTTGCACCATTGACTTCAATGGGGTGTTTAATAACAATAATATGTAGTAATGTTGTGTTTTACGAGCAAACATTATGTGGAAAGATACTGTAAAGTAAAAATAAAACGGCTGCTGAATCATTGTGTATGATTCAAGCACCAGCCTCCGAGTGGTCTGGGCAGGGTTTTATTATGCTTTATTCAAAACATGCATTATTTTGACAATGCAAATGTCATTGAAATGAACTGATTTTGTTATTGATTTCAATGGGAATTTGAATAGCAAGAAAAAAATACTCAGCAACATATTTCACGTTTCTGTTGTGTGTATTTATAATATGATGAGACTGACAGTCTGTCCCTATAAGGTAAAGATAAAACCTATATCATTAATCCAAAAATAATACCCACTTTAACTGATGCTGTTCAGTATATTGTTCGAGTAGCCATCATTTATATTCAGAGCAACTAATTACATTACATGGGTCTAGACTGTGTTTATTAGTATTGTTGTTGTTGTTGTTTTGTTTTATATGCTGCCCTATCTCCATAGGCTCAAGGTGGCTCACAATATATTAAAAATGAAAGACATGTAAGTACATTTCTGCCTTAAGTCTGCCCTTAGCAAAAGGCAGCATGTACATTCCCTGTACTTGTATACCTCATGTAGATAATATATTAGCATTTACCAGTGACTAACTATAATAATCAACAATAAACCATCATAATCATAATCTTTATTTTTATATAGCGTCCCCCTGCCATGACACTTGGGAGTGTTTTACATTCAACAATTTAACACAACTTTTAATCCTCACAACAACCCTGTGAGGTAGGTTAGGCTGAGAGAATATTGTGGCTGGTCAAAGGCCAGCCCCCATGGCTGCGGGAGCTGAGACACTGGGCACACAGCTGGGTGCCCAGCCCTGCCCTGCCTCCCTCCCCCGGACCAACCAAGATCTCCAGCATCCACCGCTCAAAGCCCTGCTGTGGAGCTCACCGTACAGCGGGACAAAAGGGGCGCCACACATAGTCAGCCAATCCTTGGGCAGCCTTACCCCATATGGGGTAAGGCTGCTACATGACACATCCTCTGAACCTTTCCAGGGATGCAGCAAATAGCAGCCAGCTGCTCACCCTGCTCTGTGGCAGGGGAAACATCTGGTGGCTGCTAGGCACATGAGCCACTGCATCGCATGGCCTGGCTGCCCAGAGTGGGTTAAGGCTACCCAAGGCATGGTAGACTTCCAAGGGTGTCCTGTGTGACTGCAGCCAAAAAAGTTCATCTTTATTAGAACAACTTCTGTTAGTGATTTGATTATTAGTTTCCACGTATTGTATTTAAATGTTTGAAATGCTAATGACTTTTTGCTAACAGCTTCCTCCCAAGTGATTGCTTTCATATAACAGAGAGAGAGAGCAAGAGAGAGATGATAGAAGGTGCATCATATTATTGTAGTGTCCCCCAAATCCACACACACACACACACACACACACACACACATCAAAGCTCTACTTGTCCTGCATTTGTTTAGTCTATAGTACAGACAGGCAAAAGGCTCTTATCACTTGTACTGTGACTCTTGCCAGAGATGACTGATTGGGGAAATGTCCGCATTGCTCTCTCAGGAGCAAGAGAAGCCAAGCCACCAGTTTGACTGCAGAAGACTAATGGGGACTGTGGAAATGGAGGTGAGGGGTGGCCCTTAGGCTTTGGAAATTTGCCCACTCTTGGTCTATAGTTTTGACTGTTTCCATGCTCAAGGAAGAACCCTGTGTCACTCCAAAGCTTGCACACAGTCACCAACGGTAGTTGGACAAATAAAAATATATATTTTCTACAACATTTATTTGAGCCTATTGGGCTCTTTTTGGTCAAACCCAAGGTCTAAGATGACCTCACAAAAGCCTTTCTTCATGCTTATGTCACTATGGGCTGTCTCTTATACACATCTAGATGTGTATAAGAGACAGCTATAATAATCAACAATAAACCATCATAATCATAATCTTTATTTTTATATAGTTTGGGTCTCCATGACACTTGGGAGTGTTTTACATTCAACAATTTAACACAACTTTTAATCCTCACAACAACCCTGTGAGGTAGGTTAGGCTGAGAGAATATTGTGGCTGGTCAAAGGCCAGCCCCCATGGCTGCGGGAGCTGAGACACTGGGCACACAGCTGGGTGCCCAGCCCTGCCCTGCCTCCCTCCCCCGGACCAACCAAGATCTCCAGCATCCACCGCTCAAAGCCCTGCTGTGGAGCTCACCGTACAGCGGGACAAAAGGGGCGCCACACATAGTCAGCCAATCCTTGGGCAGCCTTACCCCATATGGGGTAAGGCTGCTACATGACACATCCTCTGAACCTTTCCAGGGATGCAGCAAATAGCAGCCAGCTGCTCACCCTGCTCTGTGGCAGGGGAAACATCTGGTGGCTGCTAGGCACATGAGCCACTGCATCGCATGGCCTGGCTGCCCAGAGTGGGTTAAGGCTACCCAAGGCATGGTAGACTTCCAAGGGTGTCCTGTGTGACTGCAGCCAAAAAAGTTCATCTTTATTAGAACAACTTCTGTTAGTGATTTGATTATTAGTTTCCACGTATTGTATTTAAATGTTTGAAATGCTAATGACTTTTTGCTAACAGCTTCCTCCCAAGTGATTGCTTTCATATAACAGAGAGAGAGAGCAAGAGAGAGATGATAGAAGGTGCATCATATTATTGTAGTGTCCCCCAAATCCCCCCCCCCACACACACACACACATCAAAGCTCTACTTGTCCTGCATTTGTTCAGTCTATAGTACAGACAGGCAAAAGGCTCTTATCACTTGTACTGTGACTCTTGCCAGAGATGACTGATTGGGGAAATGTCCGCATTGCTCTCTCAGGAGCAAGAGAAGCCAAGCCACCAGTTTGACTGCAGAAGACTAATGGGGACTGTGGAAATGGAGGTGAGGGGTGGCCCTTAGGCTTTGGAAATTTGCCCACTCTTGGTCTATAGTTTTGACTGTTTCCATGCTCAAGGAAGAACCCTGTGTCACTCCAAAGCTTGCACACAGTCACCAACGGTAGTTGGACAAATAAAAATATATATTTTCTACAACATTTATTTGAGCCTATTGGGCTCTTTTTGGTCCAACCCAAGGTCTAAGATGACCTCACAAAAGCCTTTCTTCATGCTTATGTCACTATGGGTGTTTTGAGACAGAGACAAAGCTGCTCCTCTCATCCACCTGCTTCCAGTCTCACCTAGGTCCGCAACAGATGGACCAGTGGTTTTCCCGGGCCGCAGTCTGCCCATGCAGCACCCTCCCCCTGCCCCATAGAGTTGCAGGTGTTCTCCTGATGCTCTAGGATGGCACCTGAAACTCCATGGTGCTGAATAGGGCACGGGACAGCCGGGTGCAGAGCTGCAGCATGAGTCTGCCTGACAGACAGACAGCAGCTCCATATTCAGCCATTGCCCCGGGTTTGGCCGGCCTATTCTGTGCAGCGTTCCTTGGGACGTTTCAGAGCACCACCAGTGGGGCTACCCTGGAGCAACCACAGCATGCTCTGTTTGCACATCTGGCAGGCCGCCCCTTACATGGTCTGGCTGGTCAACCTGCGGGTGGATCAGGCTTCACCGAGGGTGAAGTGGGCAGACGTGGAGCAGCCACCGATCTGTTTACACCCTATGTGATCGGGTAAGCCAAATCCTGATTTTATTGTCACAAAACGTTTAAAGCTTCAAATTTAATTTTTTCACATTTTGCTTACATCTTCGTAAAGTAGCTGTTACTTTCACTTGAGAGAGATGAGGATGAAGAAGGGACCTGGAACACAGTAAAAGTTTTGCCTGGCAGAGTTCTGAAAACAGACTAATTTTCAGCCAAAAAATATCTTAATTTTCAGTAATACTTTCATTTGGGGAAAATGAAACTTTGTTCTAAGGTTTGGATTTTAATTAGGTCATCATGATTATATTAATTGCAATGAGGAGCAATGTTTGGATGAAAACTCTTCTGTCCATCTTTTCTATCCTGTTTCTTTTGTTGAGTTATTCTTTTCTTTTCTGTTTTTTTTTTCATCTTTGTGTTTCTAGATTTAAATTCAATCTGTAAGTAAATACAGTCATTTAAAAAGTATTTTAGGATAATATGTTCCATTCTCAAAAGTCATGGGTGCTTAGGCACCTAATATAACTGAAAAGCAATGGGATTTAAATTTTTAAGGGTTGTTTGTCAAGAGAACTTTAGTAACATGGCACTCCCATGACACTCCTTAGATGGAGTTAGGCATCTAAACCACTGACAGATGTTTCTTAAAATGTAATGCTTTGCCTAAAAATTAGGGGTGGGACTATTGGTATCAGATTAATCCGATAATGCTGATAATGTGTGGTATCGGATTAATCCGATAATAATGATAATTGTCGTTATCGGAATATCGGATTTTTAACATTGCGGTTTTTATCAGATTTTTAACATTGCCCATTGAAGTCAATGGCTGCAATGTTAAAGATCCAATAAAAACAGCAATGTTAAAAATACGATATTCTGATACCGATAAATCCAATATTGGGAGATCCGATACGGGTAAATCCAATATCCAATAATCCCTCTGGAGTCCCACCCTTACTAAAAATGTTAAAGAGAAATTGCTGAGTCACAGAAGTAGGTTATTAGAGCCACATAGTCATGGTATTTATACTATTTGATTAGAATATTAAGAGCTGTTGATTAAAATTAATGTCAAGATTGTATCTATAATTGAATTGTATTGGTATTATTTTTTGAGTTACTGTCCTACATATTTCATTTTAGGCTAATAGGCTGGTGGGGACATGAATTCAAAACGAGGTTTCTCATGGAAAACAGTACGTATATACTTTCAGCCTGATTTGTGACATTTCTAGACATTATACAATTAAAATGCAGTATTTTTAATGTGGTATTTTTTACTTTATATTTATTCATTTTATTCACTAGAGGTGTGCATCAGGGACCCATGACTTCATTTGTTTTCATTTTTTGTTTTCATTATTTAAATCTTTTGTTTTCATTTTCATGAATATCGAAATTTTGTTTTTGTTTTTGCTTTCATTTTTGCTTTCCATTGGTTTCAATGGAAAACACATTTTTGGCTGTAACCTTTTTATTTTTCATTATATTTGGAAGAAACCTGGACATATTGTACCTCCAATGGAAGGCATTATGTGTACCAAATTTTAGAAAGCTTGGATAAAGTAATCTGATTTTATAAGCAGTTGAATTATGTTATTTTGCAAAAATCTGCATATATGTTCCTGGCTGTACGTTCCTGGCTGTAACTTCTTTGTCTCCCATCTAATGTGGATGACACTTGTCAAGCTTATACCGTTCCCCAAGTTTACTATCTAATAGGGATGTGCTAACGCGGTTCAGAAGTTCAGAGTTTGGACCAAACTGTGTCTGTTCGGATGTCCAAACCGAACGTCTGAATCAAACTTAAAAATGGCTGAACAGTTTGGCCATGTTCGGGTGAGTTCGGATGAGTTTTGGGGCAGGAAAAACGTGACTTTGGGCAGGAAAAACATGACTGGAAGGGGGAGGCAGCTGAGAAGCAGACTTCCTGGCATCAGGGGTGGAGACCAGGGGTTGTTTCAGGGCCAAGTGATACCAATACCGAAAAAATCTTCAAATTCGGTATCGGTATCAGTATCGATAGCCCTATTTTCAAATGTTCGGCCAAGTTCGGCCGAACCGAACTCCGCCGAACCGAACAACCGAACCTGAACTCGGGTTTTGAACCAAACGTCCAAATATTCACACCGCATTCTGTTTGTACATCCCTACTATCTAAGCCATCTTTCAGAAGGATTGAATAAAGGGTCCTGGTAGTATAAGCAATTAACTTAGAAATGTATGTATGTCTGACTGTAACACCTTTGTAGTTCAACCAGTGTACATGAAATTTGGCAGGACTGTATCTCACACCTTCAGGATCATCTCTGCCAAATATCACAAGGGGTATTTTCAGACGTTACGTGGTCAATGTCTACCACAGTCAATTCCCTGTGGTGGCTTGGACCACGTAACGTCTGTTGGGGGGAACGGATGTCCCCCCCCCAGATGTTACCATGGCGTGGGATCAGATTCACCACGCGAGCAGCTGAAGCAGCGGGACCAGAGGTCGTCGTGTGTTGAATCCGATTCCAGGCTGTGGTGACCCCCGCCATCACATCTGGACGGCGGACACGGGCCGGAATCCCTGCAGGGATGCATGTACTTATTGGTATAAAATGGGTGGGGAAACTCAGATCCAGGTGCCCATGGCTAATTTTTATTTGGCATTTTCCAGTCCTTGGATTTGGCCCCTGCGTCTAGTTCCTAACCCCAAGAACTGAAATGTGAGCTCAGGGGAATGGAGCCGAGAGAAGAGAGCATGTACACAAGGATAGGGAACAGACCCAAGATCTGAAGTGGACTGTCCCCTTCCTTTCCTCACCTTGAGCACATCTCAGTTCCTCGCCCACAATTATGGAACTCCCTCCCATTGGGAGTCCACCTAAGCCTGAGCCTGTTCGTCTTCAGGAGAAGATGTAAGACCTTTCGTTTGCTCAGGCATTCAGCAGGCAAGAATAGGGTTGGGCGGGATTGGGTATGGAGGTTTGGGATGAGGATTGATGGGTAGTAGGTGGCGATAAAGGATGGGGTGAGTGGGTGGTTGGGGTGATGTTGGAGTTCTAAGAGATTTTAATGTGTTTTATTATTTTCTATTTTTAATGTTGTAAACCACCCTAAGTGTATGGAGAAGGGCATGGTAAAAATGTGAACAATAAATAAATTAAATAAATAAATTTTCTAAGTGCTCCAAACAGTCCCTAGGTTTGACACCAGCCCCAACTCCCCTTGAGCTTGTACTGATTTTCAAAATTGCCCCTAGCGCAGCAAAGATTCCTCATCCTTGGTATAAATAAAATGTATAAGTCCAAATTTTCCCCTGGTATACCTTTTCTTCATTGAGACAAAAGAATTCCAGCAGGGATGAATTTGACCTACTGTTTGCTTTGGGGTGCATTTCCTGGATTACCTCAAGCTAAGTCCTGGTTAGAGTACCCGCTGAAACGAATACCTGCAAAAACGGGTATACCTGTCAAACGTCTGGTACCCAAATCATAACGAGTGTTTCTGGTACGTTTTGGTACCCAAACCATTTTTCAATCAGGTACCTGAAATAACACCATCAGTATACTGAAATACCAACAACTAGTATACCAAAACACCAATTTTTGTCCCGGATTTCAGGAATTTTTCAGATTTTCAGGTACGCAAAAAATTGGTAACCAAAATTGCAGTTTTTAAAATACTTGATCCGTATTTGAATGCTGATTCAGATACCCCAAACGATGCCCCAAAACTCAGGTACCCAGGGGTGCCAAATCAGATACCATTTCAGCTCTAGTCATGGATGGATGGGATTATGCAGATGTTGTTTGCCTTAATGCTTTTCCAAGCTGATGGAATGGGTATAGACATAAATTAATTCCCCCACCCAATCTATTATCCCAGCTGTTGGAGAGTTTTTCTTTGGCCTTTTTTAAATGGGCACGGATGGGGGGCAGGTCTGTGTGCACTAAGGGGAGCAACTATGCATGTCTGGTGGGTAGGTGGGGAATCAAGTGGTCCATGGATGGTTGTGTGATGGATGTGTGCCTCTACCCACACACAGTTTGGCCTGCCCCTCACTCCCAGAGCATCCCGGATTTCACCCCAGTGCTCTGTGTGTGGGCATGAGTGGGTGGCGCATTGGTCATGGGAACAGGTGCCCTCCCCCCCTCCACCACCTTAAGACAGGCACTCAGGTGGGGAATGGGTGGACCTGCATGGGTGCCTCTTGTGTACAAATGGCCTTTGATATAGGCCAAAACCCAATAAGTACCCATTGCTGATGGAGTAAGGAAGATGCAAAGAGTGAGTTATTTCTTACAGGTGCCTGTCTTGAGGTATTGGAGCTTTAAGGGTTACACCTGAAGGCACAGTCTTGCTTCAGAATGTCTTGAAAGTGTGTTTCAACTTATTCCTCCAAATTAAGGTGGAGCATTCCACCCTCAGATTTTTGTCTCTTCAATTCATTCTTCTGTGTGAAAGATACAGTAGTTGAGTCTCCTTTCGTACTGGTTTTACATTCTGCATGCTTTCATAATCTTTAATGGAAACATTCTTAGTTTACACCACAGTAGGTGAAGACAAAAATCAGGCATTAGAGCAGCTTTTGGAACACATCTATCCAAACCAGATGCAACTAAAACTGCCACTAGGTAAAATTTGGTTATCTTCAACTTAAAGTGTGAAAAATATTAGCTGTAAGTATGTTCCCAAGTGCTCAAATCCCATTGAGTTTAATGGCTATTTTAGTTGAGTAATGAATTAAAAACAAAAACAATAGAAATTATTCATTTTTTTCAGAATTACAACTGAGTCCTGGAATTAATGGATTTCGGTTATCAAATCCTTCAATTTTATTGGTCTGTGCTCTTCACGCTAGCTTAGAGGTAAGTAGTTATATTCCTTATGAGAACTGATGTCAAAATATTGAATGAGATCCTGAATTACTCATGGATATTGTCTTCTTAAAAATAAAAGCAAGACCAGAGTCATTTGTAGTTATTCAAGTTCCAAAGGGCTTTCCACAAACTCTGCTGTTGGCTAAATTCCTCTGCTGTTTGCAACTCTTGAGTTTTTTTGGCATTTTGACTTGGCTGCAATGTAAAAGCTCAAGATGAAAATCCAATAAAATTTGTAAAACAATTTATTGGAACTATCCTACTTGTGTGATCAAACTCATCATTTCCAGGTAAATCTTGTATCATACCATTTTTATACTCTTTTTGCAAAGAGGGTTAAAAAAAATCTTGGCATGTCTTTCTGGTCTGATCTGAAGCTCAGTAAATTTGACCTGATTTCAGATTATGTTGAATTTGCCTAATCTATGCAGACTTCCCATAGTCCTATTATACTGTGCCAAGTTCTGCTCTCTTTACATTCTGTCAGAGTAATACTGTTTGTCTTCATGGAAGTGGGAGTTCACTCCAGTGTGACCATAACCAATTCAGTGGATTGACTCCAGCTTTACATCCTTGATGCTGGATGATTAGTCAAAGGTCTGGACCACCCACAAAGAGGCCAAATGGATCAGCACTGGCCCTGGGACCATTGTACCCACATCTTCTGCTGCCTAGCAGTACAACTACATTTGCCAGAAACTGGTCATGGGCCCCACTACAAAGATTCCCACTATGGGAATGGGAAGAAAGCCAATAAAGTCTGGGAATATATTAACTGTAGGGAATCACTTTCTCCCTTCCATTTTTCTGAATTCCTAAACTGTGCCATGGAGAATCACCCCCATGGTTGCTAAGGGATGAGCAACTATTGCCCTGAAAGTTGTTGACGCATTTTCCATGTTATTCATGCACAATAATCCATAATCAGATGTTGAAAATAAACTTTGGTCCAGATGTGGAGAAGAATCAGGGATCTATTAGATGTATTCTACAGGATAGTGTCACCCATTGTCAAGCTACATCTTCAGATGTGGCCAATTTCTGTGATGGGTAAATAAATGTATCCCTCTGCGTGTAAGTTGTGAGTCACGGATCCCTTGTAGTTGAACGATACTATGTATTGAGGATTCTTGCCACTGCAATATTGGCAAAAACTGCTTTTATGAAACCCAGTCTTAAAACTGTTTCAGCTAGCAAGGTTCTGCCACTAGGCAGAATGGAGAGCAATTTTGTCCTCCTGAAGCTGTTCCCGAGATCAATTTTTTTAAGCATAAGCTGGTGTGGAGTTTTGGAAGAGAGGGAGAGAAATTCTACCAACAAGCTCAATATTTAACACCTCTCTTATTTATATAAAACAAACACATCTTAGACCTAGACAAAGCAAACCATTAAAGTCAGAAAAAATCATCAGTCAAGTGTGCCTTTTCTTTCTGGCATTAAATGCAGCACTGAAGAACTGCAAAAGGGCACAGCGATACCTGATGTGATGTTTGACAATTTATTTTGTGAGTCCTTAACCATTCGCTTTATTTTTCAGCTTTACGCGACCTCTGAGATCAACTAAAAGCTACTCTCGCCTGACCCAGATTGCCACTACTCCAGTATGTGTGGGTTGCTGTCATTTAGCCCCACTGTAGGGAGTCGCAGGCAATGAGAGCTGATCAGCATCCATTGACTTCCCTTTTCGTGCTTGCATTACCCTTTTGGCACAGTCAGGATTCCCTAGTGCTAATTACTCTAGTACAGTGGGAAATGGAATAGCATTCATGTCTGGCAAAAGAAGGCTTGTTAAATTGTGTGCCATTTTGCACTGGGACACATTAGGCAGAAGGCTGTGTTTCCAACAGAAACAATGAAAACTGCAAATGTTAATGCATGTTATTCTTCTGCAATGTTTCAAGTGACTGAGTTATGAAACTAGCTGTTCCTTTAGATGGGGGGGAGGGGGGAAGGGAGAATGGATGTTGTGGTGGAGATTTCCATGGCCACGTTTTAAAAAACAAAACAAAACTTTTGTAACAGTCCACCCATGGGGCACATATTCATTACTCCAAGTCTGAGTAATCAGACTGAGTAAGCAGACTTAATACAGGCTACCTAAGAGGATATCCAACAGTTCTTCCAACTTTTGTAATCCCAGTGACTTTGCAGCAACACCTGGCATTCACACAGCTCTCCAAAAAGAAAAAGAGATGCACCTCTGTACCTAAAAAGGCACTGGATTCACTAGCTACTCACACACCATTCACATTTCATCCTCTCCTCCACAGTGTCTTATTACTAGTAAGCTAGAGAAAGTGTGTGTTTGCCCTGTTGGGCCCCCCAAGATGGATACGAAGACAAAGTAGTTCAAACTTTTTACAAGGCAGAGGAAGGGCCCTTTGTGGCCTGAAAGCTTGCATCCTGTCACTGACAGACGTTGGCCCAGTGTTTCATTTGTACGTAAGACATTCAAGTGAAATCTTGGCACTGTAGGCTCAGATATCCTGTCATTTGCTCCGGCAACTGATTACTTAAAGAAATAGAAGCTATTCAGAAGTTAGTTTAATTTCCGGTTTCAATTGGTGTCCTAATTGAGCTTTCCCATAGGCATAATCAGTGTGGTGGGCAGGAAGGCAACATGCCTTCCCCTTTGTCTCACATACAAATTTGTTCCATATTGTTTGTCCTTCTTCAAGTGGCCATAGGACTGGTGCATCTTCAGTGTGGGTCTATGCATGTCATTGCACCACTGAGCCTACTGGATTTAGGGACAACATTTACACAGAGCTGAAATAATAATGTACCCTGAAGTGCTGCCTATAGAGAGGGCCTTTAAATTTGATTCTTTTTTAAAATGCATAGACCTGTCTTGCATTTAAGGCCCACTGTTGCCTCCCTTGCTCACACTTATTCATAGCACACTGACTCAACTACTTGAGGAGTAAGGGCACATTTTAGACATTGGCATAAGATTGGGTTAAATGTTGTGGGGGATGCCTTTAAGTCTCAGGAGGCAATTCTCCATCCATTAAAGTTAACAGGATCTGGACCACTGACATCAATGAGTGGAGCATTGTGCTCTTAATGTCCTCTTCTGGCTCTCTCAGCAGACAGTTCCCAGATATATCTACTCTGTGGGTATGGTCTCCCCTCCCCACGTATACATGTCCTGAAGTCCCAATGAGAGAGCCTTCCCTCACCCCAAAACCATTTGTATTGCAAATAAATCATTTAACTAACCCATTAAAGAATAGGGGGAGGAGATCCAGATGGTCGTGTCCCCACACTCTATTCCTAACACAGAACCCTTTAACGGCAGTACTGGAAACTCTTTTGGGCATTCCTATCCACTCGAGATCTGAAAGTTAGAACCTGCTACCCTTACTCAGAGTCCTGTGGCTCTTGAAGTGAATAAAATAATTTGAAATGAATTGAAAGACTTATACTTTATTGCTTTATTAACACTTTGAATTAATCTTTCTAATTGTCGAACATCCATCTAGGTGTTTGGTCAAACTACAATGAAAGCACTGAGAAGGAAATCCATTCTTCTTACTGGTTACTTGGAGTACCTGATAAGGCATTACTACAGTAAGAATGAAGCTAACCCAGAGAAACCTTTTGTCAAAATAGTCACATCTTCTCAGACGGAGGAAAGGGGATGCCAGCTCACACTAATTTTCTCCCTTCCAATCAAGTCTGTTTTTAAGGAATTGGAAAAAAGAGGAGTAGCTGTGAGTAAATCAGTCTTTGTGCTGGTCATTTTTCTGTGCTTTATTTTGTGAATTTACTACATGGAGTTAATAATTTTGGACTTATTTCTACATAATAGTGCGTAGGACCTCAGAAGGACTTTAAGTTACTTCCATAGGCTTTGGATTGGGCCTAGGAGGGGAATGGTTTCTCTTTTCAATGAAAGTGAAGCTTTATATAAGTGCAAATTACAAGATCAGGTTATTTCCCCCCCAGTTCAGAACTGAAAAAGTCTCTTTTTTAGTTTTTCTTTCTACTGTTCTGGTCCTGACCAGAAGTTCAGATGCCAACATACTGCAATGAAAGATATTCCTGGCATATTACCAGCCCAGTGGGGAACTGGAGGTGCCAGAAATCATATAACAAATCCTGTTTTCAGGAGAATTCCAGTCTCAAATTTTGTTGACCCAAGACATGTAGCAAAGTACAGCAAAGCCTCCAGATCTGTATGCATTTGATTAGTGGAATAATAACACAACAAACAAACAACAGCAACAATAAATAATATCATGAACCCTTATACGGCTCTTAGTCCCTAGTTCACAAAGCAATTTACCCAAGTTGCTATTGTTAACCTCTTCACTTTAAATATCATCTACAAGACTATAAACTGTGGATGAGCAGAACCATCTCGCTGAGCTGATTTATTAGGTTTTACATAAGCACCAAGAATGGATTAAGGCCACTTGGTGCTAGGTGCCTTGAATTTGCATAAGAAAGAGCCTTCCTTTCCATAGTTAAAACAAAGATTTTTTTTTACCTCCCTTGTGCCAATGTGGAACCATAAGTACAAAGCAATGATGTGACATGCCAAAGATCACAAAGGATATCTGTGGAAAGAATCCAGAAATCAAATCAAATGTGTCCCAATCTTACCTCTTAAAACCAAGATCAGTCTTTCTCTCTCTAAGCCCCCTAAATACACAATGGGTTTCCCAGTCCCAGAGCTCAGGCACATGACAGGATGAAGCTGCGGGAGGAGCTCTTGCAAGTAGCTAGTTATTTTTACAATCCAATCCACAAGCAAACAAAACTTTCACATAAACAATATGTACAACAGGAGATGGTGCAAACTATTGTTTCGGCTGAGAAATATTCTAGAGTTTTGGGATAAGGATGTTCACACAAAAGACTTTCTATCTTCTTTTTGTAGTATTATTTCTATCATTTATTATAAAATGGAAAGGACCCCCTGAAAAAGTCATGCTAATAACCAATGAGCACAGTGCAGACAGGGTGAAGGTTTCACTTCCTGATCAAAGGTACTGTGTCAGTTCTGTAGCATTTGGAAATGTGAAGTGCCGAGGGTGGAGAATCTTTGACCCGTGGACCAAATCAGGCCTGTGGTTGGTTTTTATTTAGCCCCTTTCCAATTAATGGATCTGGCTGATGGCTCCTGAAACAGTGAAAGAGTGAACTCAGGGGAAGGAAGCAGAGATGAAGACCTTCTCATCCATGATCCGAACCCTCTCATTCCTTCCCCCACCCTGAGCACACTCCTCAAGCACTCTCACTTCTATCCAGGCCAAGGTGCTTGCACTAGTTTTCAAAGTGGCCCAAGGGAGGGGAAAGCTTCCCTGCCCCTGGTCCAATGCCACATAAATGATACATTACACCCCTCCCTGCCCATGACTTGTGGAATTCCCAGAGAGCTGAACACACTGATGTGTTTTGGTGCTGCCATGAAATTCTAGGAACAGCTGTTTTTATACAGGGGTAGAAGAGGGAACTGTTGAGTTGCCACCGGGAACTTTTTATGATAGAAACCCTATTCACAGTAAAACGCAGACATTCAGACAAAAGACGCATAGTCTTTCTTGTAGTATTATTTCTGTCTTGATTATAAAATGTGCATTTCTACATTTCAACAAGATTCTGGGCCAGATTCTGTGTGGGGTCTCTCAGATAGGGATGGGCAAACAGAAGCAAGTTCAGAAATTTGTTTTGGTTCGAAAATCGAGTTCGGTTTGGAAATTCGGTTCGACAGACCAAACTATTCAAGTTCGGTCCGAACTCCGAACTTCCAAACAGAGTTCGTAAATTCAAACCCCATTGAACTAAATTGAATAGTATCTTATAGGGATGGGTGAACAGAACCGAGTTCGGAAATTTGGTTCGGTTCGGTTCAAAAATCGAGTTCGGTTCGGAAGTTCAGTTCGGTCGACTGAACTGGTTGAGTTCGGTCCAAACTCCAAACTTCCGAACCACGTTCACCCATCCCTAATCTCAGAAAGCACGGAAGGTGCAGCCTATCAACGAGGCTGCACCTTCCGATGAGGAACGACGAGGAACGACGAGTGAGAAATTATGCCACCTCTATTGTTCCCTAATTCTGGGATAGTTCATAAACCACTATAGCAACAGGCATAAATTAGAGCTCCTCATCTCAGATTATCTAGTTCACAGAGCACTATGACCACACCCCCTCATGCTATTATTTCTGCCCTCCTAACATGCTGCTTCACAATGGTTGCTCTGGAGGGTGGCATAAGGCTGTCTATGTCACCCCATGTTGATGGCTATCTCTCTTGGGGCCATTGTTACTTTCCCTATTGTTACCATCCCTGACATTGCTTATGCAAGGGTCATAGGGTGGAAACACATGTGATGGAGGTGTGGTGGCAGCCCAAGCTGGCCCGGGGAGGAAAACCACAGCGGACACAGGCCGGAACACCAAACAAACGTGCTCGCAGCCGGAGTGCTGTCCCGCTGCCCGCACGGCTCAGGGAGGGTGGGGAGAACCATGAACCATGGCCAAACCTGACCCTGCACCCTCACACACCATGACAGGCAGCCAATGACTGTCAGCCATGGCAGCCGTGACCCTGGCCAGTATGCCATCCTGGAAACAGATGTGGTAGCCCGTTGTGGTCTGCTCTGGCCTGATTAGGTAGGCCTTAACCTGGGCTGTGACCTTGGCGTTTTTTGAGGTTGTAGCCTTGACTGGCTGCCCACATGGCCCAAGCAATCCCGGGTCAACATCTGGCAGCGCCTGCACACACATGTAAGTGAGGTCTGGACCAAAGTAGGCCACAGTGTGCTATTGCCATGTCTGTTTTTACCTGTAGTGGTGGCCAGAATCATCCTTCCTATGTAGACTCTTCCAGCATATTATTTATTGTGGTGTTTTGAGCATCTCAGTGTACACACATGGCTCTCTTTTCCTCTCTTCCTGTTTTCCCCAGTTGATTGTGAGAGCCCTGTGAATTCTGCACTGCTGCAATCAGAGCTGTTTTCACAGAATTTGCCACTTGACCAGATTCTTGCAGAAATTGTCTCCCACAGTATGACATTATAGCTGGAGCTGAGGTGTTTTCAGAACTACAAATATTATTTGCTTGCCCACCAAATATCCAAATAAGTATCCGTTATGAAAAACAATATATACGTACCCATTTATTCAAATAGTTTGTTACAGTTATTTCTGTCAGTTTGGTATGTCAACTACTTCATTATTTGACACTATTTAGTGCAATTGCACACCAAACTGTTGGGCAACAGTGCTGTGGAGTTAATAGGCATAGCTCAATAGCATTGGTGCACTATCGTGTTAAATGATAGTGCCAGAACAAAGTAGCCAGAATACCAGCAGGATAGAAATAACCAAAAAGGAAACTTTCAAAATGGATATTAGTTTCTATTCACAAAGCAGGAAGCGAGTAGTGGTTCATATGCACTTCAGAGTTTCCAATTCAAAGTAAACAAAGTTGTTGGATATGATATTCAAGATGGATATTCATTTCAGCTATAATTACAGCCTGTGTGGGAGCTAGCCAGTGTGGTGAGCTGGTCCTTGAGTGCAGGCACAGACAACTCCCAGCATGTACACTGGGACCATGGGGCTCCCTGCCACAGATGTCAAAGAGGAGCAGCCCAAAACCGCTTGCTGAAGAAAGAAGCCCCCTATGACGAGGCCTGTATTTTGAGGGGTATAAAATATATGAGCTGACCAAAATTGAAGGAATGGCACATTATACAACTCATTTTCATTTGACAGTTTGTGTAATTTACCTGTTTAAGTTTGCGTAATTTGTTCCTCTCACAGAATTTGGAGAATATTTTGCAGACTCCACAGGTTCTGTGTATAGTGTCCAGAATCTGGGGTAGGTTTGCTTTCTCTTTGGTGTTATTGTGAGGAGGACAAGGACACTGTTTTGCCATTTGTTCTGAAAAATAAATTTGCAGTCACATTAATTTACTATGCAATTGTTTGCTGTTTTGCAGTGTGACATGAGAGAACCGAATGCTCTTCGTGTTGCCCCAGTTCCTCTCTACAATTCTTTCCATGATGTGTACAGATTTATTGAAATCCTGGGATCTGCAATTACATCTGCAAAACAAACAGCAAACAATGCTGCAGTCTCTTGATCTTATTGATGGCTCAACTGTATCTTTTAATCTCTTCCTGACAAAGATGCATTTATCGTTTTGAGCGAGTTTGGCCTTCGAGTAGAATTCCATGCAATTTGCAAAAAAAGACGTTGTTTGAATAGCTATTTACAAAAGGCTTACTTTATATTAAACCTGATCTTTCCACTCTGCTTTGAGTCCATGAATTATTGTACTGTATATGTTTTAATGTGGATTGTCTAACACATGCTAAGTATAGCCCTTTTTACACAGGCGGCACCCATGAATGAACACCCAGAAATCTGGGTGTTCATGTGTGGGTGTCTCGTGTAAAATGCACGGCGGGTGGGGGTGCGTGCATTCACGCTCCGCGAACACGCATGCACCCCGACCTCCACCCATCCCCCACGCACAGAGAAACCGGCGAAAACGGAATGTGTTCTGTGTGTGGGGGATGGGTGGAGGTGGGCAGAGATCGGTGCGCACCCATCTACACCCTCCCCCCCCACCTCACCTGGACCGTGGCAGAAACACTGACCCCTCTGTGCCGCAGCTTGTGTAAAAAGGGCCTATGTGATTTTTTGGGGGTTACTAGCCCTTTACACCAATTTGAATCCAATACACTTGAATGGAATTTGCACTGGGAGCAACAGCCAGAGGATTATGTCCTAAATACATTTCATGGGGGCTGAGATGAATGGAATATAGTTGTAGCCCACACAATTAGACTGGGGAGGGAACTTCCATCAGGGCAATCGCAGCTCTATTCTCACAGGAATTAGTGCATTCTGCTTTTCTCCTGTGAGAACACTTGCACCTGACCAGGTCCCCCGCTGTAGCTCTTACAATCATGGATGTTCTTGCAGGAGAAAAGCAGAATAGTGCATTTTTATGTGCTCTAATTCCCGTGAGAATAGAGCCTTGATTGCTCCTCATGGAAGTGAGAAAATGGCCTATGTGTAGAAAGTATGAAAATGTATTATGAGTAAACAGTCGGCAAAGTCTTTTTTTAATGGTGGAAGAGCAACTTCGGAATTTTCCTGGCTTTTTCCACACAATATATGATAGAATAGCTGGAGTGAGCCTCCTTGGGGGTCACTTTACAGCCTCGGATTAATGGAGAAAATCTCCATCCCCTCTAGCCTCAATACTTCTCCAGTGATGACACGGGGGGTCACAAGCAGGGGCAATGTCCCCTATGACATGGGACTCTGCAGCTGCCCTGGGTATTACAGCTATATGGAATCAGCATTCAGTTCCATGGATCTTTAATTCTGTCTGTAAGACTGGGGATGAAGTAAGACGACAGAATCATGCAGCATGATGCTTAAACCATCATTAGTGATGGTACCCAGGACTGATGTTACATCAAATTCAGGGGATACATAGATCACTGATTATGGAAGGTTAGTGAAAAAGAAATCATTTATTTTTATGAATACTATCTGTGCCTACCAAAGTCAGACGACTTTTGCATATTTGTTGTGGCAATGAAAAAAACAACAACCCACAGATGATGTAAGGAAGTATACATTATTTTTAATTAGCTGGGAGGCTGTGACTTAATCAAGAGGTTCTGATGACATGAAAACAGCCTCTTTTTTAATTAAACTGAAAAATGATTATTACTGAATTGCAGCTTTGGTAGCTATAATGCTTGTACTGCACTGCCCCCCCTCCCCCGATTACAAAACAGATATTTTCAGTCTACAGTGTCTGACATACTGTAGGTGGGGAAGATTAATCGTATACCGTGTCAAGTAGTTAGAAAAGTTCCACTGTTCATAGGAAGCACTAAAAACACTGAACAAGCACATAGGAGGCAGGCAGATCACAGGAAAAGTACACAATAACCTGAAATTATATAAGGTGGTTCTGTTAGAACAGTCCGCAAACTGTCCATTACAGTGGAGTATCACAAGCAATTCCCATATGCTTGCTGATGACTGGTGGCTACATTCTGATACTTAATACTGTACTCCACAAGAAATCCCATTCATTTCAGCGGAAATACTTATTAAGTAAACTACTACTCACCATGAATTGGGGCTATCAGTATATGCGCCTAAATAACGTTCAGTGCAGAGGAGTCAGATTGCTATTATTATTTTAGATCTATACTCCACCCTATCCTGAAGTCTTTTCCTCATCTCTCTATCTGAACACCCCTCTAAGTCTGTGCCCTCCCTCCCATCACAGAGGGGCTCTAGTCATTCTCAGCTCCTGCCCTCCCACTCTGACAGGCATTGGCCACGTTGGTTTGGTGAGAGACAGAACTTTGGAAAGTAAAACATTCTATCCAGAGAAAGTGTGGTTGCCGTGTTGGTCCCAAGTGAGAGATGGAGAAAAAGTAGTTCAAATTATATCTTTTATAGAACAAACTGTTGTTGGTGAAAATGTGCAAGCTTCGTACCTCACAGAGTCCTTCTTCAGGCAAGTAGGAGTCAAAATTGAAGATTTTAGCAAAGCACAGTGAGTGCATATAATGGAAAGGGGAGGGAAGAGCTAGGGAAGGGGTGTGGAACAACAGGGAGACAGAGTGAGAGGCAAAGCAAAGTGGGTGATAAAAGAACCATAGTAGCAGAAGGAGGGAGGGGAAGGTGAGAACAGTGGGAGATATGCAGTAGAAAGGGGAGTCAGAACTGAAGGTAAAGTAGGTGAAAAATGGACAACAGTAATAGAAGGAGGAAGGGGAGGTGAGAGACTGGGTAAGCACTAGAAATGAAGTATGAGTAGAGCTGAAAATTAGCAAACACAGTGGGGTATGTAATAGAAAATGGTAGCAGAAGGAGGAAGGGGAAGGTGAGAAACAAGTAGGGAGGAAAAAACTGGAGAGGGGTGGGGTGCAACAGAGAGGAGGGAATATACTAGAAGGCCACAGAAATAGATACAGATATGGATTTATAAATTACAGTAATGGCTAGTACAGAAAGAAAAACTGGTACACAGCAGTAATGAAGGAACTAAGTGAACAAAAGGTAACAAAAGTTAAATATGCAGTAGATTGTCAGAGGTTTAGAGGTTTTTGTAGTGGTTGGAGAAGTTTAGGTCCTTGTTAAGTCCATTTATTTTGGTATCAAATAAAGTTATGAATTTTAGTTCCCAGGATAAAATTCTGTTGTGCATGTGTCCTTTGAGGATGAGGACTGAGATATCGGAGTTTGAGTGGTTGTACTGTGGAGTGACTGCTCACTGTAGTCAGTGACTTTGTTTACAGTCATATGTCTGTGTGAGTTCATACGTAGGTGTAGGGGTTTGAGGGTTTAACCATCATAGTCTCCAAGTAGGCATTTGGTGCACTGAATGAAATGCATTACATTTTGGAATTTTCAGGTGTAGTTACCTTGTATTTGGAATGGTCTTCCGTGGAGGTGATGACGGTGGTAGTGGTGGAAATGTGTTGGCAAGTTTCGCATCTGCTGTTCTGGCAGGATCTTATTTCTGTTGATGTTGGGGTGTCCTGGGTGGTGGCGAGTTTGCTTCGAATGATGAGTTGTAAGAGAATCAGTGGTTATTTGAAGGCCAGAAGAGGTGGTTCCGTGAAGATTTTTCTTAGTGTTTTGTCCCCATAAAGTATGGTTTGAAGCTGTTTGATGATGCCTCTTAGAGCTCTTTTAGACATGTGCTGATGACACCCAGCTATCTCTCTCTTTTCCATCTGACTCAGGCCTAGCAGTCTCCATGCTTACCCGGTGGTGGCGGCTGTGGGGGTTTGGATGAGAGCGAGTCGCCTGAAGTTAAATCCTAACAAAATGGAGGTGATGGTTGTGGGGAAGGCCAAGGGAGTGGTTGCCCCCATCATTGATGGGGTCCGTCCTGCCCTTGTTTCTCAGGTTCAGAGTCTGGGGGTGCTCCTGGACCCGCAGCTCTGTCTGGATGTCCAGGTGGCAGCTGTGGCGTCAGTTACATCTGATACGTCGGCTTCAGCCATATGTGTCAGACTCTGATCTGGTCACGATTGTCCATGCTTTTATTACATCAAGACTGGACTACTGTAACGCACTCTACGTGGAGCTACCCTTGGTGCTGGTTCGGAGACTGCAGCTGCTGCAGAACGCAGCGGTCCGTCTCCTAATGGGGACAGACTGATGCGCGCACATTACACTGGTGCTCCGTTCTCTGCACTCGCTGCCAATAGTCTTCTGGGCCCAATTTAAGGTGTTGGTGTTGACCTTTAAAGCCCTAAATGCCCTGGGCCCCACCTACCTGAGAGACCGTCTCATCCTCCAGGTCCTGGATCGGCCCTTGCAGTCAGCCATGGGTGCCCTCCTCGAGGGCCCTCAGGTTTCTCGGGTGTCGACCTTGAGGAGGGCATTCTCTGTGGCCATGCCATGGAACTCCAGCCTGCCGGAGGTCCATTTGACCACTGCCTTCCCCTCTTTCCATAGACAATGTAAGACCTGGCTGTTCCACCATGCCTTCCCTGAGGGAGATGGGGTCTGTGGGTTGGGTTAGGGAATAGTAGGTGGTGAATTGTTTTTATTATGTAATTTTAATTGTATTTGTTATCTGTTTTAAATTTGTTCTTAACATGCTGTTAGCCACCCTGAGATGCTTTTAGCAGGAGGGAGCAGCATACAAATTTTATTAATAAATACATAAAATAAATGTGGTAAACATAAACAGCACTTACAAGTGGTGGCGGCTTGATGCAAAGGTGAAGAATGAGCACCAAGATGATGTCTGAAAAGGTGCTGTATGCATGATTGAGCTTGTTGGCCCACTGACAAGCGTACTCTACTGACCTGTTTTTTTCAGTGTGCTGGCAAGCTCAATCATGCATACGGCACCTTTTCAGACGTCATCTGGGAGGACATTCTTCACCTTCGCATCAAGCCACCAGCACTTGGAAATGCTGTTTACTGCACGTCTGAAAGAGCAGCCTCCCTGTTGTACCACACCCCTTCCCTATCTCTTCCCTCCCTTCTTCCATTACATTATACACCCACTGTGTTTTGCTCATATCTTGGACTCCTACTTTCCTGAGGCAGTACCCTGTGAGGTTCAAAAGCTTGCACATTTCCACCAACAACCGTTGGTCCAATAAAAGATATAATTCAAACTACTTGTTCTCCAAATCAATCTATAAAAACTGTTGAATAAACTTGTCTAATACTTGGTACTTGTGTCGTACTTTGGAACTATAAAGTTCTGTATGAATATTAACTAATTGAACTTATAAATATAAATATAAATATAAATATAAATATTTGACTAAGGGGTTGGGTACATCTTAAGTGAATGGAAGCATTAAATGAAACATGTGCTCTCACCTTTGCATATGAACAATATTGATGATATCAAGCCCTTCCTTTTACAAATGTACAAGATATTCAAAAAGGGATATGTTTTGCTTTTAAAAATATCAGAAGCTATGTTGTTGTTTTTTAACCCATCTGTAATAACAGTTTGGCAATTTTAAAAGTATTTTTTCCAATAAACTTAAACCTAAAGGCTTTATAAATGGATAATACTGAAAGCTAACATTAGGTGTCAGTATTTTACATATAATTTTGTGAGAGTAAATGTAGTGGAAAGCTGAAATATAAGAAATGAATAATATAGACTGTAGTTTCAAATATTGTCAGCATCATTGGAGTACAATTAGGAATAGTTATGTTAGATAATATGCTAAAATGATTAGTTGCGTACATCTCACGATGCCACTAGTTATACATTTTTATGTTTTAAAATTCAGTACTAGAAGATTCTAAAACTGATTAGATTATATTGTACAGCAGTTTGAAGAAAGCATGCTTTTCAAGTTAAACTAGAAGGGTCTAAGGAGACAGAAGGAACAGGAAATGAATAACTATATAGAACAAGAAAGTATCTAGCTAACAGACCAGGCATTTGTGATGGTTTCAGGGAGCTATATACCAGAATGTAGGATCCTATGTGTCTAATATTTTTCTACGCAAAGCAATTTATTGCAACATAGATTACCTGAATTATCTTGGGCTCAGACTTTCCCAGCCACAGGAAAACGTCTGGGATGAGAAAAGTTTTGCAAGTGCTCACGTCCAGGTAGCCCATTGGAGGGACAAGGCACAGAAAAAGGTGGCTCCAGGGAGGGAGGGTTTCAGCTGTATGCCGATGTATCTCTCAAGTTTGACACTGTAGAAATTGATTCAAGATCCTTATTTTGGCACTATAAAAATAAAATAATAATTATTGTTGTTAGTGGCACTGCCACGGAGCACCCACTCAGGTGGAGCGCATGGGGAGCGATTCTAATCGGCAGCTCCCAGTGTGGCTACCACGGCAGCTGCCTTTCACTCCCCCTGCCATGGACCATGGGGGAGTACTGTGGGAAGTGCGCCTGGCTGCCCTTGGAAATTGACATGTACTGGCGTGCTGAATTTCTCGGCAGTGCTCTGAGTGGCCATGAGTGGGTGCTGCATGACCCACAGGAGTGCATATTCCACCGCTTCACCTTCAGATGGTTGGTCGGATGAGTGGCTCCAGGGTGGCCATGTGTGGTAGCATTTCGATTAAAAGCACCCTGTCTGTCTCTCTGGAGGTTAGCAGACATTATGGGTATTTTCAGACGTTTCGAGATCACAGTCAACCACAGTCAATTCCCTGTGGTGGCTGCGATCACGTAACGTCTGTTGGGGGGAACAGATGTTCCCCCCCAGATGTTACTACGGCGGGGAATCACTTAAGCCACGCGAGCGGCCGAAGCAGCGGGGCCAGCGGCGGTCGCGTGGTGAAGGCGATTCCCCGCCGTCACTTCTGGACGGCAGCCACGGCCCGGAATCCCCGCAGGGATTCTGGCCTGTGGCCAAATCGGGCGAGCGCTGCGGCCGCCCGTCTCCCCAGATGGTGGGCGGCAGGGAGCGTGGAGGGGGCAGGGCCGTGCAGCCACACGTTGTGCCCTGCGGCTCCGCCCCCTCCCCGATTCCCCGCTGGGATCCCCCGGCACGTCTGTTAGGATGTGACGGGATCATCCCGACGGGGGATTAATTTATTGTTTTTGTGATGGGGCCAATTGGCCCTGTCATGTCTGAAAACACCCTATTATTATTATTATTATTATTATTATTATTATTAACAAACATTTATATAGCGCCAGCAGTGTACCTGGCACTTTACAAAGTAATAAAATAGACACGGTCCCTGCCCCTAGGGCTTACAATCTGAGAGACAGGAGCTGGGGGAG
>QEPC01006430.1:3930570-3942824 GCA_003113815.1 Sphenodon punctatus | reverse complement strand
TGGGGGCCGCTTTTTTGGTGCCGCCTTCTTTTTTGTGCAGCCCATTGCTCCGCTGCTCGGTTCCCCCTCGGGCCTCCTCAGTCCACGTGGCTGGGCCTACTCAGCAGCAAGCAATCCTTGCTGCTGCCTCCTTGCGCTGTCACACTGACTGAGGCTGTTCCTCACAGGCCCCGCCCTCCCTAATAAGGGCGGGTACCGCTCTTCACTCCTGGCGCGGCTCTTCTGCGCACGCGCCACTCCGGGTTGCCCTGGCAACCGGCCCTGTCGGCCCGATCACGCTGCGCTTGCAGCCGGCTTCCTGTACTCTGTATCCCCGACGGGGGCGCGGCAATTTCCCCGTCGCCGGGATTACCCGCGGCGAAGGGGGCTTTGTCTGTCTGCCTGCACCTCTCCCATCCTATCCATCCTGGTTCCTTATCAGAGGTCATCCCCAGCCTCCTCCCTTGCCCAGTCCTCTTTCTTGATCTTGTCTCTCAGCAGGCGGGGAGTGGGGTATGGATTTTCCAGTGGGGTACCCTGCAGTGCCCCCATCCCCATGGGCTGGACTGTGCAGTGGTACCCACTACCCCTCTGTGCCAAGGACACATGCTCTGAAGCTGCCGTGCTGCAGTGGTAGCAAGAGGACCCAGCTGGTTGCTCTCTTCCTGGGATTCAGGGGTGCTACTCCTACATCTGCTCCCCAGGATTTATGAGGGTTTGCTGTGTGCATGAAGCAAACACTGGCTCCCTCTTCCACAGCCAAGATTGGCTCCCTTCGCTTGTGTAGGCCCAGAGACCCACTGTGCCTCTGTACTTGTGCATTTCATCTGTCACAAGGAATCAGTACAGGAAGGTACCATCTGACGTTGTTGTTGTTTGTTTGTTATTATTATTATTTTATTATTTATTTATTTTTATTTGAAGTTTTATGCTGCCCTTCCCAAAAGGCTCAGAGCATATGGGGATGGAGTGACACCATTTCAGTGATCGAAGACAACAACAACTGACTCTCCAGTAGCATCCCTAAAAAGTAACTGAGATAAACTTTGAAATGCTGATCCTAGCAGGAGTATTGATTACAACTATGAAGAAGTCTTCATCCATGTTGATTTTTGATAGTTCAGAGAAGAAATACTAATAATACTATGGAAGGACCATGAGGCTTCCCAGCAGAGTAGAGGAAAATCATTGTGATGGATATGGAGAGGCCTGTTATACGGAGAGGAAGAGGATTTGCATGGAATTCTAAAGATAAATATTGTACTGTCTATCTGACCAAATGTGTTAGTTCCTCAGGTTCTTCCTTTCTGGTGATGCAAATAAATTTTCATGAGACTAGTTTATAGGAAGTCAGCCACAGGATCAGCTGTGTATGGTTGGTACTCTAAGAAGCCACACACAGAGGTAGGTTAATAAATATAATTAAAGAAACAGAAATGTTAACCAATTTGAATTTAGATAGCATAACATATAAGGCGTTTTAATCTCACCAGTAAACTTACTGAGTGCTTGCTATAGTTAGAAGTATTACCTTATAGAACTATAGGAATTGCATAGCAAGTGCAACGTTTACTATGCCTCCATCTCAGAAAAGCACAAGCAGATTTATGCAAGACTTTTGTAGACGGCGCAGAAAAGAGGAAGTTGTATAGCAGTCTAATTCCTCCACGCATTTCCTTTAGAACTGCATACTTACCCTCTGAGGGGGGGAGGGGGGATCTCTAAATACAACCCTATATGTCTGTAGTAATTTTAGCTGAAAATCTTTTTTTAACAGTATGGCGTTTGCCTAGTAACTAATGCACAAGGTTTTTGCTTGTAGATACACTTACCTATTTGACTCACCCCAGGGGTAGTTAACACCCTCTTAGCAGGAAGTGGTTTTATTTTGCTTTTTTCACCCTATTGCTTTCTTTTTGCCTTTATATGCTAAGGAAGAGTAACCCAGTTGCCGTCTTTAGACACATGACGTTACTGTTTTCCGTTTTTAAAAAAAGTTAAACGGTTGTCAGGTTGGTGGCAGCTTTAAGGAGAAGAAGATGATGTTGATGATTCTGTAGGTAAGGAAATTTAAATTATCCTTAATGCAGTTTGTGTAGCCTGTTGCTAAAATTGCACAATTTAATAGGTACATTGTATATTCACTATGCAAAAGGGAAAGCAGGCACTCATTTTAAAATTATGTTCTTCCCATTGGCATTACTTATTAACTCCAGTACTGGACACATATAGCATAAGCAACTCTGCATGCTATCCAAATGTATAGATTCAGTGGTGAAAGGACTAAAGACTGTCTTTAGTTAAATGTATGCAGCTGAGTAGCTGAGGATGGTCTATTCTATACATGGAAGGAAAGTTCAAACAGCCTTCTCACCCTTAGAAATTGTTTAAACCTCTTTAACATGATGGGTCTCTTTCTTCCAACTCCACTTTTGGGAAACTCCCACTGTGGAACCATCATTGCGGGGTCCCTGAGTATCCGTACGTAATGCTGCACCAGCTTTGGTCACAACAGTGGGAACCTTAGTGCAGATGTAAATAGTGTCCTTCAGACTGGAGGGTATGATATTAATTATAAATATTAAGAGAGCCTGGCTATATTAGTTTGCCGTCTGTTGCTGTCACTGGTGGAACCATGCCAGTGGTAGCACAAGGGAAGAGTCTGAAGCACTTGTGGGCGAATTGTGTTTCCAGAGATATAATCCTTTCCTGAGCTTGCTTTGAAGCACGTTAGGTAAAAACAGATGGGACATTAGCCTGTTGGAGTCTGCGTTCAGTCCATGCTGCCACCAATCACCCCCCACTCACAGGTTTAGCACGTCCAACCTAATAAACGGGCACCCCTTGCATGTATTTCATTTGCTTGCGGCAGCCTCCACTCAGTGGTGCAGAAGAGAATGGAGAGGGGGGGATGATGCGATCGCTCCTTGAACTCTTTAGGATGCCAGGGGCGGTTGGTCAGCAGAGGTGGGTGTGTGTTTGGGGAGGGGTGCCCCATTTCCTGCACCCCTGCCTCAGTCTCACTCTCCCCAGCCCTCATGTCAGTTGGCTAGGCATGCTTGCACTCTCCCCGGCCTGCCTGTTAACTGGCCAGGCACACTAGCACTAACCTCTTTCCCCGGCTGCCTGTCAGCTGTCCGTGTGCTAGCACTCTCCCTAGACTTGCCTGTCAACTGGCTGGGTGTGCTTAGTGCTCTCATCTCTATCTGGCTGGGAAGCTAAGCGGGACTCTATGGTGCTGGTGAACCTAGATGCGGGCGAGGTTGCGAATGAAACTAACTGACAAAATGCAGTCACATGGGTGCGCGTTAGCCCAGATTTGCCCAAATGGCAGGCCCGCAATCTCCTGGAAGGTACTGTGAATGGTGGTTGGGTGGTGCCTATAGCTGCAACTGGGCACCTGAACATTCGGACACCCATGATGAATCTGGGCTGCCAGAGCCATCAATGCCCAAACAAGACCCAACGGGCTGCTCGAACATGTCAGTTGGCCTTTGAAACTGACAGGGGACCTGTCACTTTCAAAAGCCACTTCCCCCCCACCCACAGCACCTCTTAACTGAGAGGCACTGAGAAGCACCAGCAGGCCTTTTTAACTGACAAGCTCTGACTGCGACCACTAGGCTTGTCAGTTTCTCTGAGTGATGTTCACATTTTTGGCCATTGGGATTGGTACCCCCATCAGGTGCATACCTGTGGCTACTAATTTTAATACCTGTTGCAGCTCTAGCAGTGGTGGCCACATGGCAGGTGTGAGCTAACATCTGGCAGCCACCTAATAAACAAGGGGTGGACATGCACCTGGTGTGAGCTTACGTGGGCTAATGTCATGTTTGTTTTCATCCTTTGACACTGTATTTGCTGCAGATTTTACACAATTTATCTTTTAGTTTTAAAAGGGGGGGATGGGAAAATGTGTATACTAAGGGTTCCTTATGGAAAGAGATACAGAGGTTTATGGCTCGATTCTCATTGCTTTACACAACACACAAGTGTTGGCTTAAAAAGCACATACCACCACATCTGCAATTCACTGCTTTAGCTTGAGATGCATCTCTAGAATTTTATTCTCGGAAGAATGTTTCATTTTGTTAAGTATCCGAGTTGAAAAAAAGTCACTCACAATTTGAAATTTGCATCTCAACTGTATGGTGTTACGGGCAGGCATTGCATTACTGTAAGAAAATGACATCATGGGTTTCCTGTCTTTTTCAGAGAAGACACCATGCTGGTTATATGAAAGCAGCCAAGACAAATAAAACAGTTACATAAAATGCTTCTTTTAACAGTTTGTGCTCACTTTTCATACTGACCGCTGCAGTGTATTTAAAATACACTTACTTTTTTGAGGAGTTGCACGATAGGCTCTACGAGTTTTAGGCCACTTGCCCACGTTACCGCACCACCGAATCTCCCAGCAGGGAAATCTCCTGGCAGGGGATTCTTATGGTGTGACGTGCACATGGGTGCTTGTAAAAAGCTGTGTCCAGCGGCTTTTTTCCTTTCAATTGTCAGGGTTGGATTTTGAGCCCTGACAATTGAAAGGAAAAAAGCCACTGGCCACAGCTTTTTACAGGCACCCATGTGCACATCGCACCATTAGACTCCCCTGCTGGGAGATTCGGCAACGCGCTAACATGGGCAAGTGGCCTAAGTTTACAAATACCTTCTTTTCTCCTCATTTATACAATTATTTTTTCAAGCTCGTGGGGTTGCTACTTGCCCTCACATGCCGGAAAGTGGGGAGTGGATAGAGCAGAAGTGTGGAGCCCCCAGCCAATGGGCTAAATCCAGACTGCAGCCACTTTTTATTTGTCCCTTTCCCAATTTCTGGGTTGGCCCATGAATTGAGGGACATGTTCATGGCGAAGGGCATGCACTCAAGAACAGGGCATAGATCCAGCCCCTCCCTTCCTTTTCTCATCCTGAGCATCCTGAAGTGCCCTTGCCCTCAACTCCTGTCTAGCATACAGAGCTTGTAGCTCATAGTAGCTCATAGAAGGGAAATGTTTCTACACTCTGAGATGGAACCTTGATTTTTCCATTTATTACCATGCCATGGACTGATGCAGATGATTCCCTCTCATTTTCATACGAGATGCTACCCTGCATGGCCACCCGGGAGCCATGGATCTGCCTGCCCATCTGAAAATGGAGCAGCTGGATGCACGCTCCCATGAGCCGCCGAGCACTCACTCTCAGACACTCATAGAGCACTGCCAGGAAATTCGGAGTACACCGTGTGAGGGAAGCCAAATGTGTGTCAGCTGCCTCCGTGGTCGTGGTAGCCAGCCACAATGGGAGCTGCCTTTTTTATTTGCGTGGGTGCTCCATGGCAGAGCCACACAGTGGCCACGGAGCACCCACCCTCCTGCAGTCAGCATGCTTGCCTGAAAATACCCAGTGAAGAAGGGAGCCACGGATGGAATTCAGTCTCCAAGATGACATGCTATCTCATGTGGCCACCAGTGACCAACAGATCTGACCACCCATCTGAAGGTGCAGCAGCTGTATGCGCGATCCTGCTAGCTATGGAGCACCCACTCTCAGCCACTCATGGAGCAGTGCTGGGAAATCTGGAGTGCACTGTGCAGGACCAGCCATGCAGTGACTGCCTCCATGGCTGTGATAGCCATACTGGGAACTGCTGTTTGATTAGCTCCCCACACAATCCACATGTGTGAGTGCTCCGTGGCAGGATCACGTGCCAGTTTCCCCCCCCCCTCCCGCGCCCCCAACAGCTTGCTCATCTGAAAACACCCTTCTTCTGTGCTCTTTGGGGCTAGTGTACAATCTCCAGCTGCAGTGAAGTCAGGAGCTTTACTTGTCCTTAGCTGTAGATGACACAAGAAAAATTCCCAGCTGAACTCTTTGGTTGCCTCCAGCCTGAAAAAAAAAAGGAATACCTTATTTCTTTGATAGTTAATTCCCCCGATTGCTGTGATGTGTTTGCCATGGCTTCCCTCTAGTGGGCTGCTTCTCTTAGGTTGTATTCAACTTTTTCAATTGTATGGAATATTTTCTGGGTTCTCTTGATTCCTATCATCTGAAAATCCATCTCGCCTGCTTTGTGCATTGTTGAGCATTGACAATTCCTCAGCCAGCAAGGACGGTTTATGAACACTTCTTAAGCTTGGAGAAACCTTTCTCCTCCTTAAAAGGCTCTTGTTTATTCCTGGAGTGCTTGGCAATTGCCACTGAACTTTCTGGCTTTCCTATTTTGTTTATTCCATTCCAGTAGTGCCAGACTGGGGAGATTCTGGTCTGAATGCTTGCTGTCCCACCTTTGGTGCCAACACTAGTGCAAATGGGGTGTGAAAGACCTCCTGTTGGTTTTAGTCAGGTATAATTTTAATCATTCTAGGGCTCTCACCAGCTTTTGGGAGAATCATTGGCAAAAGATGGGCTATTTTGGTGTGTCTGGAATATCCTACCAGTGGCTCCAGAGGCATTTAGAAAATCAGAATCAATTAATGATAAAAGCCAAATGTTCCATCAATGTATGGTGTATGTGTCAATTCAACACAATGTAGAGTATCACTAGTATACTGATAAAACATCTTTGTATTTTTTTTGTTCTCTGGTGTCTAATGTTTGCTGTTTGTCTTGGCTCAGATGGTATTGCTGGTGCGATTCATTAGAGAAGTTACCTCATTTTGATACTGGAAATATTTGCTACTTGGTGAAAGTTATCTGCATGAGAAATCATGGCCATTTCTAAGGTTTCACTTGTTGAGAGGATTACTTCAGAGATAGTGAGCGAGCCAGGATACAAGTCTTGGAATAACTTTTTACTATGACCCTTTTACCATATACAATAGATAGTAGAACATGGATTTTTGCACAATTTGCATGACCGTATACCATACCACGGGCACTTTGAGAATTAATACAAACTCTGAGGGCCATATTGAAGTTTGGGATGGGGTGCACTCAAGAAGAGGAGGGTCCAGGTCATGTTCTGGGTTAGGAACATAGGAGTCTAATGCCAGACCATCTGTGCCATGTGTCTGTC
Organism: Sphenodon punctatus; assembly: GCA_003113815.1. Classification (NCBI taxonomy): domain Eukaryota; kingdom Metazoa; phylum Chordata; class Lepidosauria; order Sphenodontia; family Sphenodontidae; genus Sphenodon; species Sphenodon punctatus. The sequence goes on along the minus strand of QEPC01006430.1, from coordinate 3,935,830 downwards.
CTCTGTGCTACTTTATCCTGAGCTCATTTTTCAATGCTTGGGGGTAGGAAGGAACAGGAGCCATGTCCAGGACTAGCCGCCAGATCAGTTCTGAGGTTAGGAACATAGAACTCTTTGGATATTTACTATTTTCACATGGATGTGGGGGATGCACAATCCTGGAGCAAGTCCAGGGGTGCACCCCCACATCTGCCTACTTGTAGCCATGCATGGATCCCTTTTAAATGGACCCAGCAGCTGCCAGAGCTCATGGTCTGACGGTGCGGTGCCCCCCCCCCCCCCCCCCCCCAAAGNCCCCCCCCCCCCCGGCACACCATAGTGTTATGAACAGATCGTGCACAACACTATGGTGTTGCCGGGACAAACCCTGGCCAAAATTGGGGCTGCAGCAGCCGTCTGCTGAGCAAACAGACAGCAGCCCCACCTCTGGCTGCTGCCCCAGGAATGGGCTACCCACTCTGCTGGCAGTGCTCCAGAGCACCACTGGCAGGGGAGCCCCAGAGCACGGGCGCACCAGAGCATGAGCAACCTGCTCCACCTCTGCTGTGCCTCCGCATCCGGCAGGCTGCCTTTAAATGGACAGCCTGCCTGCGGGTGAGGTGGGGTAGATATCCATGTAAAGATACCCTTTGTTTCATGATAAAACCTCTCTTAAAAGCACCCAGAACTGATAAGTTTTATGTAGTATCCTTATTTCAGTCAGCCTGGAAATACCATGACAATTGCCAGTCATAATTATATATAAACATTTCATAATAGTAAATACAGAGTGATATGCATTGTGATAGCAACATATTAAAATGTGGGTCAGGAACCTCAGGACCGGGGGCCAAATGCGGGCCATGGCTCATTCTTATTTGGCCCCTTTCCAGTTACTACCCCCAAGCACTGAAAGACTGAGCCTAGAGTAAGCAAGTGGAGAAGACAGCATGTGCAGAAGGTTAAAGGATGGATCCATGGCACACATCCATGAACTGGAGCCTCCTTTCAGGAGCAAAACCCAGGAGTCCTGGCGAGACAGGGCCAGCACTGGGGTCCTGAAAGGTTCCTAACCTAACCTAAGAACTGATCTGGCAGCTAGCTCCAGACTTTCATGTCAAGGTGTATTGAGTTCAAGGGGCAGGCCCAAGAATGTGGTCAGGTCCAGAGCTGGGGTTAATACCGAGATGAGCTGTCCAAAGGAGAGGTCAAGTGTGATGAGGCAAGGGTGTGGCATAGAGAGGCGAGGTCGAGGCATTGACCTTGACATAGCGGAGATTGACATGAGTGAGGTGAGGCATGGAGTGAGTCCTGGCAAACTGTCAGTCTATCCCAGTCTGAAGCTTAGATCTAGGGCTGACCTCTGACCTGGAAGTCTTTATAGGATCTCTGAGCCAATCCCATATCAGCATTCTGGGACCAATCATGGGAGCTCCCCAGGTTCCAAGGGGGAAGGTTTCAGCTGTATTGCCTACTCCTTGTAGACACCAGCCTCTGTGAGCGGGTGGGGGTGGGGGGGGTCGGCCCTTGTCTGGAATCCCCAGAGGCCTGGGTTCCAGTCTTGCCAATGCCAGATCCTGACACCTCCTCTTCCTGAGCCCACCCTTTAAGAAGCTGTGCCCCTGGCTTCTACATGGCCCTTAGACCTTGTAATAATTTCAGAGTGGTCCCTAAGAGGGAAAAGGTTCCTCACCCCTAGATATTAAAATATACCAGGAAAATAACTATGAATACCGTCTAAAAAAAAATTAAACGAGGATTTCCAGTGGGAATATTGACAATACGAAAGGTGTGGGGGTTTTTGGTTGGGGGTTGTTTGTTCATTTTTGGAAGGGAGAGAAAGGGAAAACTATTTAGATGATTTTCAAAAGCAAGGAAGAGTGTACCAAGATGGATTTTAGAGGCATCAAATTCCCAGCCTTCATGCTGAACAAAGCAAAGGCACAGCCATGTACCTATGTGATATATATTACATATAATAGATCTCTCTGCAGCCCTCCATGTAGAATCCGTGCAGGTTGCACACGGCACAATGTGACCAAAATGGGCCTGTGCATACCACGCAGTGCACGTGGGGGGCATGGGACTGGCCACAGTGATGGGTATTGTGTGAATGCAGACACCCATCAAGTTACAATTCCATGAGATCTCTGGTATAGCCATGCCATACCTTGGTGAAAGTTTTAAATCTATCAGTGCCAAAGTTAAATCAGGGACCTGTGTTCACTGCATCTTCCCCATTGGTGGCAATGGTGAAAACGCAGTGAACACAGGTCTCTGGTTATAGTGGACTTGCCATTGGTGGGGCTGATCCCATGCCCTGTGCATGCAACCACGCTGTTTGTGTACACACTGCTGGCACTGTACAGGAAGTGGACATGGTTTGCGGATGTGTACTTGCGTGCACACTGCATATCCTGAGTGCACCGGTCTGCGGAGCATGGGATTGGCCCCAATATAAAGAACTCAAAATAGCTATAACATCTTAACAATTGTTCAGGCAATGTGGAAATATGCTACTGCATTCTAAACAAGCTGGAAGTAATGGAGAACCCCTCCTATGAAGAAATTACAGGACTCAGGCATCATGGTTACAGCAGCATCTGTTATTGAGCGGGTGGCGGCCCATCAGCTCTGGGGCCATCTTGACTGGGTTGTTTTCCTGGACCCCTCGCAGTCTGGCTTTTGTTTGGGATATAGCACTGAGACTGTGCTTGTGGCCTTGGTTGAAGACCTGTACCGTGCTTTAGACCAGGGGCAGTCAACCCTTCTGGTTTTGTTATATCTGGCAGCTGCTTTTGATACTGTTGACCACGAGCTGTTGGTGACTCGGCTGTGGGATCGTACTGGGGTGGGCAGATTGTTCTCGAATGGTTCTGCTCATTCCTGGCCAGTAGAACTCACCATGTAGTCTTGGGTGACTGTACATCTGCTCCCTGGGATCTCACGTGGGGTCCTGCAGGGTTCTATTCTGTCCCCCCTCCTGTTCAACGTGTATATGCAGCCCCTGGGCAAGGTTGTGAGAGGGTTTGGAGTGTGTTGTCATCGATATGCTGAGGACACTCAGCTCTACCTCTCGTTTTCAGTGGACTCAGGCCCTGCAGTCTCGTTGCTTACCTGATGTCTGACAAGTGTGAGGGACTGGATGAGGGCGAGCTGCCTGAAGGTGAATCTCGGCAAGATGGAGGTGATGCTGGTGGGGACAGCCGAGGAAGTGGAGGCCTCCATTGTTGATGGGGTGCACCCTGTCTTGGTTCCTCAAGTTCGTAGTTTGGGGGTACGCCTCGATTCACAGCTCTGCCTGACTGCCTAGATGATAGCTGTGGTGAGGAGTGCATGTGCCAAATTACATCTGGTGTGATGGTTGCGGCCTTATGTCTCGGACTGCGACCTTGCCACCATCATCCATGCCTTCATCACCTTGAATCGCACTCTAAGTGGGGCTACCCAAGGTGATGGTCCGGAGGCTGCAGCTGGTGCAGAATGCGGCGGCCCGTCTCCTGATGGGTACGGGCCGCCGAGATCACATAACACTGGTGCTCTGTTCTCTGCACTGGATGCCTGTTGCCTACTGGGCCTGATTCAAGGTGTTGACCTTTAAAGCCCTATACAGTCTGGGCCCCACCTACCTGCAGGACCGCCTCACTCGCCTGGTTCTGGAACGGCTGTTGTGGTCAGTCAGGTCCCATCTGGTGAGGGGTCACATTGGAGAGGGCATTCTCAGTCGCTGCACCTTGGTTGTGAAACTCCCTCCCAGCATAGGTTCCTTTGGCCTGGAACCTTCCCTCCTTCAGGCATCAGTGTAAAACTTGGCTGTTCCACCAGGCATTTGGTGAGAGAGACAGGTAGGGGGAGGGATGGAATAGGGTTAGGGGGATATTGATGGTTTTATTATTTGTTTTAAGTTATGTGTATCTTTTATGCTTTTATATTGTACGCTGCCCTGAGCTGCCTTTGGCAGGAGAAGAAATGTTTATAATGAATAAATAAAAAGCTGCAAGGTCATTAAAGGACAAATAACAGCAGAGTATAGGTCAGGGGTAAGGTACCTCTGGCCCAATAACCACATGCAACCTCTGGCTAGTCCTGGATGTGGCCCCTGGATATCAGCTCTGGGCCTGACTCTCAGACCTGCCCCTTGAACTCAACACACCTTGAAATGGAAGCCCGGAGATGGACCCCCTTCCAGGACCCCAGCTCTGGGCCTGTCTCACCAGGACTACTGGGCTGGGGTCCTGGCAGGATGCTCCAGTTCGTGGATCTGTGTCATGGATCCATCCTTTATCCTTGTGTGCATGTTCTTATCTCTCCATGTGCTTACCCTAGGCTCAGTCTTTCAGTGTTTGGGAGTAGGAACTGGGTGCTTTCCTACCCCCAAGCACTGAAAAACTGAGCTCAAGGTAAAGGAGCAGAGATGAGGGCATGTGCAAAAGGGTAGGGAACAGATCCATGGTACAGATGGCATGGCATTAGAGTCCTATGTTCCTAACCCCAGAACATGATCCTGGACCCTCCTTTTCCTGGGTGCACCCCTGTCCCCAGCTTGGATGTGCTTTGTTCCTTATCATAGAATAAAGAGTCCTATGTTCCTAACCTAACCTAAAAACTGATCTGGCAGCTAGTCCTGGATGTGGCCCCTTGCTTCTGTCCTGAAATAAAGTACTGAAAAACTAGCCTGTTGTGGCTATAAGCAAGTCAAATGGGCCCAATAGCAATGGCTGAAGTCAGTAGGTGTTTTTGGTGCACTCCAACTGTGAAAATCAGGGCCTAATTGCTAGATGCCGGTCACCCAAAATTAGTGGATACATGTGAAAATCTGGCTTGTAACCTTTTTGTGTTAGTTTCAACACCTTTACAAATGTATCAGTACTTCCTCAACTACTTTGCAGGGTTGTTGTCATGATGAATTTGGTCAATGTTTCTAAAAGGTTAGAGCAGCATGTGCTGGTAGGATCAGAAATTAATCTCTGAAACTTTCTTTAGCTTCCCTGATTATTAGGCAAAATAGTAAGAAAGCCTTGTTCTAAGTGTGGGGTACTGTATACAATGGGGTATTTACACTAAAGTGTGTCTGGGTGTTTTTAAATGAGATGGTACTACACATGGCCACCCAGGAGCCACTCAACCGACCATGTAAGGTGTATGGGTTTTGTTTTTTTAAAAATCGTGTACGTTTTTAAAAACAAAATATGTGTTTCGCACCACAACATTTTTTGGGACAAAGCTGGACATTACCCTTAACCTGGAAAACAATCAATACTTTGTTGTCACGTTTATGACC
>QEPC01006430.1:3908307-3925955 GCA_003113815.1 Sphenodon punctatus | reverse complement strand
CAAAACCGCATTAAAAAAATGCGCATTATTTAAAAACCACATTCAAAATGGTTTGGGCTTTTACATGATCATGGCAAATGTGCATTTAAAATGGTTTAGGTGTTTAAACGAGCATGAAAACAGGCACATTTTTTTACCAATCATGTGCAAATTTGTCTCGTCTAAAAGCGCCCTTAATTAAGGCTCTAATTCCTAATTAAATGTCCGTCTGAAAACACCCTTAGGCTCCATGCACTCATACTTTGTCTTGGTCTTTCAGCCTGAGTCCTCTTCCTCTGCAAGTTTCAGACAACACTGAAGCTGGGGATAGCAAGCTCCTCCCTGTCCCAATATTATGGGCTTCTCTGTCTTCACTATGGCCACAATTTGGGCACATTCACACCTGCTCTTCCATGCAAATTTTGGTTCCAGGAATGAATCCAGAAGCCAAAACATGCACGGAGTTTGTCTGGTGTGAAATCCCCCCTTGTTTTGACTTCCAGATTTATTCCCTGAGCCAAAATCTGCATGGAAGGGCAGGTGTGAATGTGGTATTTCTCCTTCATTTATCGCTCCTTTCTCAGACATCAGCTCAAGTGCATCTGCTCACTGCGCAGGTGATTAAGGACAGGGGAATATTATGTCATGAAATGAAGTACTCTATTTTAGGTGTGGGAGAACTGATAGTAATACTACTGCTTACAGTCAGTTTACCCCGCTTACTTCTGCACTAACACTCCTTCATTCCATGCTCCTTGCTCAGTCCTCCCCAAAATTATCCCTTGGACTCAGAACAGCTGTTTATTTTGGAATGTCTTTTCTTGGCCACATGAGGAGACGAACCACCGTAACCTGCAGTCTCTGGGCAGCATTCACATGACTGAAGTCTCTGGACCGTCACCAGGTGTAGCCTAACATAGAGCGCGTACGTAATCCAATCTTGAGGTAATAAAAGCATAGATGATAGTGGCAAGGTCCACATCTGAGACATACGGCTTACGCCGTCGCACCAGATGTAATTGGTGAAATGCGCCCTTCACCACAGTTGCCACCTGGACATCCAGGCAGAGATATGGGTCTAGGGGCACCCCCAGACTGCAGACATGAGATGCTAGCGGAGGACGGACCCCATCTAGATGCGGGCCTCCACTCCCCCGGCTTTTCCTACTAGCATCACCTCCATCTTCTCGGGATTCAGCTTCAGGCAGATCACCCTCAATCCAGTCCCCCACAGCTGACAGACAATGGGTAATCACCAAGACTGGGTCTGCTGAAAAAGAGAGGTACAGTATCTCAACCTTTTCCTGGTTCTACGCTTTGTGNTTTCTTTTTCTGATTGCTATGCATCTTATTTTGGAGGTAATACTGTAAACAGATATGGGAAGCGGACCCTGAGGCAATATGTGAATAATTCAGCTGGGGCAAAGACTTGTGCAAGAAGTATAAGCGGAGACAATTTGAAACAAACACACAGAGCAGGGTGACTGATAGAGAAGAAATTATAATTATAAAGACAACATATTTATAACCAAACAAAAAGACACACATGGCAGAATTTAATATACGTGCTACCAATGTCAAGGGACTAAATTGTCCCATAAAAAGACATAAATTTTGGCAGTTCGTAGGACAAAAAAGAATAGACATAATTGCAGTGCAGGAAACTCACCTGTTAAGTAAGGACAATTACAGACTAAAAAATAAAAAATATAATGATATATTCTTCACCAATGCCAATAGTAAAAAAGCGGTAGTTATGATTGCAATTTCCAATGCAGTAAAATTTAAATGTATTAAAAAAACAAGGGACAAGGAGGGCAGATATTTAATTATCACTTGTGAGATAGAGGATACCACATATAAAATTGCCTGTGTATATGGTCCCAACAAAAACACATTAGCATTCTTTAAAGAAATCATCCCAACTATAAAGAAAGAAACGAACAGTAAGCTGATTCATTGTGGGGATTTTAATTCCCCCTATCCATACTAGATAAATCTAATCCATCAAAATGTTTAAAAAATCAGCTAAAAATTATGAAATTAATAGAAGACGAGAACTGGGTGAGTGTCTGGCGTACTGAAAACCCAATGCAGAGAGACTCTTTCTTTTACTCAAACAAGCACCTGACCTATTCCTTGATTAATCATATAGTTATAGAAAAGAAAAAAATCCAAACAAGTTTTCAAAGTTCAATTCTACAAACGACATTTACAGACCATAACGCAATCTGCGTTAAAATGTCTAATTGTAAAGTTAACAAAAACACACAGACAAGATGGATATTGAATAAAACAATTTTAATGGACCCACAAATTAAGGAAAAATACACAAAGATCTTGTAGAATATATTAACAATAACAATCAAGGGAATCTCTCCCCATTAATACTATGGGATGCAATGAAAGCAGTCATCAGAGGTTTGTATATCTCTGCAGTGGCCGATAAGTGGAAAGAAAAAAACAAAGAAATTCAGGAACTACAATTAAAATTGGCAGCCTTCCAAAACATACAAAAATTAAAATTAACATAGAAGAGAGGGAAAAAAAAGTTTTGAATTGAAGGGCTTGTTAGAAGCTATAAATACTGAAAATATTATTTAAAAACTAAGGTATACTAATCAATTTTATTTTGAAAAAGTGAATAAGGCTGACAAAACATTGGCATGGTTAGTAAAAAAAAAAAAAGAAAGAAAAAATTATATCTCACATGTTAGGAATAAAACGGGCCTTGCCAATGTGACAGGTAGTCAGTTAAAGGATAGATTCATACAGTTCTATTCTGATCTTTACCAATCGATACAGCCCTCAGAGCATGCAATACAAGATAAAAATTACTATCAAAGACCTCCCCCTATACAAAGCCCCTGGCCCGGATGGATACCCCGCTGAATTCTATAAAATATACTGTACTGAGATTACCCCTGTTTTGGAGAAAGTGTTCCAGTCATTTATTGATCAAAAAAGCCTAGTCCCCTCATTCTATGATGCTAATATAACTTTATGCCCCCAAAGTGGAAAAAATTTAGAAGAATGTACGGGATATCAACCCATTTCCTTACTCAATTCGGACCTCAAGATATTTACCAAAAACCTGGCCAACAGATTACAACTTTGTATTAAAGAACTAATTTCACCAGATCAAACCGGATTAATAACAGGAAGAATGGGTATTGATAATATCAGAAAAGTAATCAATGTTATGTACAAAATAAAACAAGATAAAACACCAGCAGCAATAATTTCACTTGATGCGGATAAGGTCTTTGATCGCCTTGAATATTTATTTTTGACAAAAATAATGGAACAAACCACACTTCACACGGGAACCCCACCCCTTAGAATTAGAGCTGTTTAATTACAGCTCACATAAGAAAATTATCTCTTGATTATACCAAACAGTAAGAAATATTTTTCACTTGCAGGATGCTGGGTACTTATCAGTTTGAGGAGATGATCATAGACAAATCAATGACACAACTCTGGATCTATATGCGAAAATGTGCTAGTTCTTTAATGGTTAGAGAGCCACAAATAAAATTAACTTTATGATTTTATTTAACTCCAAAAAAGATACACCAGGCGAACAGAAACTACAATAATTTGTGTTGGAGGGCATGTGGACAAATAGGTACCTATCTACATCACTGGTAGGATTGCCTGATAAATAAAAATTGACAAAAAAATTGGGAGAAAATAGAACCACACACCAAACTGAAAGTACACTTTACGCCACAACTTGTACTGTTGGGGCTGTGGCCAAAAGAGTTGGAAAAACAGTCTAATGCCCCAGCTGGAAAAGTAATTATATTGGCAGTCATTCATTCTATAGTTAAAAAATGGAAAATTCCAGGCAGACCTACAGTTTCAAACTGGATCCAGAGACTATGGTATGTCCTATTGATGGACAGAATCGTGGCTGGACTACATGACACCCTGGAGGAATTCTATGCGACCTGGACTTCGAGCTGGACACATTACAGAAAACGTGGACGTGGAAAAGAGAGATCCTTCTCTTAATTTACATTCAATCTGAATATTCCACCCAGAATGACCCCCCCAACTTTAATTTAGATACCCTTGAGATGGGTTTTTTTTATTTTTTTGTTTTGTTTTGTTTTTATTTGTTTCTCTCACTACTTTGTATTGAAGTGTTTTACTATTGATTAAGGTTATTATGACAGCACCTTGATGGATGCTGGATGATATTATTCTGTATTGTATGACAATTTTATGTTTGAACCTTGCAAAGCTGAATAAAAATGTTAAACAAAAAGAAAAGAAAGAAATACACACAATACACTATCTGTCTTATAATATTTTCTGTGAATAAAAAAGGACTGACTTACAGAAATGGGATTTATTTTGTGAATGCACAGCTTTGCCTATATGATTTCCACCTACGGCCTTTTTCACACAGAGGGTGATTTCAGAAGTGACGCGTTTCAATTCACAACAGTGAATCCCATCCTGGTGTGAACGGATTCACTGCGGGCTGTGGTGACACGTGCGGCCCCAACAGAAGTGACAGGATCGTGACCACCGCCCGGAGGCAATCACAGAGAACATGAGCCGGGGGAACACTACAGACATGCAGTGGAGACGTGGATCGTGGTTCAAGCCCCAGAATGCACCGCAGCTGGGGTCAATTTTCCACTGCAGCTGCGGGTTTCCATTCAGAAATTACTTTTCATTCACCCCTGCCGTGGTGACCATTCACCACACTTCTGGACCTCCTCCCGCCATGACCTCACGAAGTGTGGTTAGCTTCACCCCAGGCTGCGTTTGACTGTGGTGAATATCTGGATGTGAGCAAACAGACATGCACGGCGCTTTCACCACCCCCCACGTTTGACTGAGGTTGACTGTGGTGGACATTCACCACGACACTCTAACACTGATAAAATGAGTGTTACATTTTATTATACATGTTACAGGGCTGCAGTTGTGCTCTACGGGTGCCCTGCAACATGTATAATCAAATGTAACACCCATTTTATCAGTGTTAGAGTGTCTGTGTGAAAAAGGCCAATGTGTTCAGATGAAAGAACTTTCACTTCTATTACCCACCACATATATGCGCAGGTTTTAGGATCAACTACATGTTCAGTGACTAACTGTGTAGCCCCCATAGGAACCAAACTGAGGCCCATTTAAAAAAATCAATGTGAACTTGGCCTCAAACTTTACCAACAAAGTTTTGTAAGTTCATTAACTTCAAAACAATTGCGTGGGATGGATATTTTATTTATCTCTTATTTCCAAACTATAGTAACTTTAAATATGGTTACATATACAAGCACTATGCATATTATATTCTTAGATAAAAAATCTTAAATTTAAGGGAGGAGTTTAAAGGCGCTTACAATTTCAATCATGCTCCAAAAAGCATGTACATTTTAAGTTAAGACTTCTGCCTTAACTTCAGGGCTGGCTTTACCGCAAGGCGGTTAGAGGCGGCCACCCAGGGCCCCTCTCCTGGGGGGGCCCTGCACTTGGGGTCTCCAGCTCCCGGCCTGACAGTGACCTGGAGCTGGAACCCCGAGCGTGGGACCCTCTGGCGTCGGCTGACTCCTCTCCGACAAGACTATAGCATCTGACAGCTAGTGGAGGGGGCCGGCAGAAGTGATGGAAAGGCAAAGGCCCCGCCTCTCCCACACTTGGTGCCCCCCCCCTCCACTGCCTGTCACAGTCGGCCAGGGGAAATGAAGGAGAGAGAGACAGAGGCCCTGCCTCTCCCTCATTTCCCCTGGCCAAAATTAACAGACTGAGCCAGGCAGCGGAGGGGGTCGGGCAGGCCAGTGTCGTGACATGAGGGAGAGACGGGGGCTCTGCCTTCTTCTCCCTCACTTCTGGTGGAAGTGAGGGCCTCTCCCTCACGCTGCTGGCCCCTTCCACTGCCTGGCCAGGGCCCAGGCCGCCTCCACTCTCAGGCCAGAGTTGTTGGCAGCAGCGGCAGGAACGAGAGTGGCGACCACCAAGAGCGGCGACAGCGGATCAGGTAGGTGATCCGAATGGCCGCTCGGGCTTGGGCGGAGGGGAGTGCGTCTCTGCCCATCCCCGAGGCCAGGCTCAGGTAACATGCCACCCCTGAGCCGGGGATTGCCCCCCTGAGCCTGGGAGTGCTCCTAGGCTCATTGACCACTGGCGGCTTTGCTGCCAGAAGTCAGGGCCCCACCTTCTTTTCCCACTCTGGGCCCCGCTTTGGGTAAGGCCGGCTCTGCTTAACTTATTCACCCTGGAAGCAGTAAAGACATTGTACAGTCTCGCATATTGTGCTCACTTACAATTTAAGGATTAGTTTGTCTGTCTGAAAACGCCCTGATATAATCTGAGGTTGTTATCTAGTGTTTACAAAGTCCTGTCTGTTTAGATGGACATTCTATTACTAGATAAATTTAATTCTTGATAGTCTGAACAGAAACTTGCTGCTGTTCAGGAATTAAGAGTCTCCGGGATGAATTTCAATCCCATGGTGCTTTTCATCGGTGCTCAGTGCACTGATTTCTGGGACTGAAGAAAATCATTCATTTTCAGATTATTCAGATTTCTGAGTTTAAGAAAATGGAAACTCCTCCCTTACCACACATTTTCCGTGTACCATTTTACAGTTAAGCAAATTCTCACCTCAGAAAATCTGCTTTTCCAGTAGGAAGAATAAATGTGAGTGGTCATTCTTGAGAAATAATTGTGGGCACAGCATATTTTGGGTATTTAAACTTGGCGGTCCGCAATACATTGCAGAACAATGAGAGAGGTAATATGATCCCACCACAGTCATGTTCCCCTAGATATCATAGAGGCAGAATTGCCTAGAGAGGATGTCAGGTCTTTACATAGGACTCTGTGGCGCTAATCTAGGATTAGTTGACTAATCCTAGATATTTGTTTAGACGGACATTATCTAGGATTAGTTTAACATCTGAATACCATAAACCTTAGCAAGCTAGGGTTTATAACATCGGATGTTTTTCCTAACACTAGATAACACTCTCTGATTTGCAGCGTTTAGACAAACATCTCACTTAGGGCACTTTTAGCTGAGACACTTTTAATGTGGTTTTGTAGATGCGCATTTAAATAATGCGCATTTTTTAAAAACCGGTTTTGAGCATCTTTGATGATCTGGGGCTGTCAAAACCGCATTAAAAAAATGCGCATTATTTAAAAACCACATTCAAAACGGTTTGGGCTTTTACATGATCATGGCAAATGTGCATTTAAAATGGTTTAGGTGTTTAAACGAGCATGAAAACAGGCACATTTTTTTACCAATCATGTGCAAATTTGTCTCGTCTAAAAGCGCCCTTAATTAAGGCTCTAATTCCTAATTAAATGTCCGTCTGAAAACACCCTTAGGCTCCATGCACTCATACTTTGTCTTGGTCTTTCAGCCTGAGTCCTCTTCCTCTGCAAGTTTCAGACAACACTGAAGCTGGGGATAGCAAGCTCCTCCCTGTCCCAATATTATGGGCTTCTCTGTCTTCACTATGGCCACAATTTGGGCACATTCACACCTGCTCTTCCATGCAAATTTTGGTCCCAGGAATGAATCCAGAAGCCAAAACATGCACGGAGTTTATCTGGTGTGAAATCCCCCCTTGTTTTGACTTCCAGATTTATTCCCTGAGCAAAATCTGCACCCCCAGACTGCAGACATGAGATGCTAGCGGAGGACGGACCCCATCTTGATGCGGGCCTCCACTCCCCCGGCTTTTCCTACTAGCATCACCTCCATCTTGTCGGGATTCAGCTTCAGGCAGATCACCCTCAATCCAGTCCCCCACAGCTGACAGACAATGGGTAATCACCAAGACTGGGTCTGCTGAAAAAGAGAGGTACAGTATCTCAACCTTTTCCTGGTTCTACGCTTTGTATCTCAACCTTTTCCTGGCTTTGAGTAAAGGATGGAGGCAGGATGGGTCACACCTGTAGCTTGAGACCCCTTATGACTTCTGTAGCTAACCCCCTGTTTCTTCTGGCCTCCAATAGGCCACAGCGAGTGGAGAATAGCAGTGGCTTCCCATTGGACGCCTCTCTCGTAAACACCATGTCTTCTATGCTTGAGGTTGAGACAGGAACCAGTGAAGAGTGTCATGTGAGCTCTGTGCTGACTGGGAATGCTAGATTCCCTGGAAGCCATTTTGAGTCCCTTTAATTTGGCCAGAGATGAGTAATGAAGAGCCCTCAACTTGAGAAAGAATCCACTCCTTGGTTTGTAACCACTTTGGTAGTAGCTGATTCCACTGGCTCATGCTGCTCTGGGAAGTGACCTGAAAAAATGCAAGAAGGGTTGCACGCACAGACCTTCAAATGACTACCTACCAATACAGGAATAATACCCATTGAATTTTTGGTACTCCAGTCAATATTAAAATATCGAGGACCCAGTTCGAGTATCTGATGTCCCGGAATATCCCAGAATGTAGACTTCTGGTGCTAAATTTTCATTTTTCCATCCTGATTTAACCAATTACTGATTTTTCAGGTATCTGAGCACTCGATCAATAATCAGGTAGTCCATAGAGTACCGGACACAGTACCCCAAAATATTGGTACTACCCGCACTGGGGAGCAAATGAGCTAACTGTTTCAGCTCTCCTGGAACGCTTGTGAGGTATGGTGGAAGGAAGGGGCACCCAGGAGGTAGGGAGGAAGCAAGATGGGCCTAGGAAGAACATGGGGAAGGACGGAGACAGGAAAGTCTACACCAAGGGGGACATGCACACGCACTCAAGTAAGGTCCTCCCTTGTGTTGTAGCAGTTGCCTTGGCTCAGTAAATGGTCCTTCAGGATCTTATACAGCCTTTGGAATGTTTACCCCCAGCCTAGATCATCATGGGATGAGCACAAGTCCCTACAGCCCAGGAAAGCACACTCACACCGGGGCACAGGGCAAGGTGAGGGGAAAACATGCCAGGAAGGAAGTGTATGCCCTCAGGGAAGGATAAGGGATAGGGCTTGCGCACCAGATGGGAACACGGGGGGTGCAGGGGCAAAGGGTGACCCAAACACCCTAACAATGCACCTAACTGCCTCTAACCACACCCAATCACTCAATCCAAGCACACTAACAATGCACACAACTGCCTCTCACCGCACCCAGTCACTCACACTCACCCTCGCACTCGCTGCTACCACGCTCTCCAAGGATACTCTGTAACACAAGACTCTCCGCACCATGTTCAATAGTAGGGCCAGTCTCTCAGGCACAAGGCTCCGATCACCAGCAAAAGCAAGGTAGTCAGGAGCTCCCTTTATGTCTCCCAAGGTGCAGGCGCTCTGAGCATCTGCGCTGCGAGGCAGGAGGCGTGGCCACGGGGCAGCAGAGACAGTGCAGCAGAGCCACGCCCACTGTCCTCCGACAGTTTTGGAGGCAGGGGCATGCTCCCCCCCATGGAGGGCTCCCCCACTGCTCCAGGAACCTCCACCCCCTGTGGTGCTGAAACCGGAGGTGGGGACACCAGTGGCATGATTGTGACACTGGGTGAGTCCCCGGAAGCCGCCTCCAGAATCCATGTCCGCTGAGGTCCCGATGGGGATCTCAGGAACCCCCTCCCGCTAGCCCGGAAATCCCATCCCCAAGGCCTGACAGCACCCCTCCCCCTCCACAGCTGACACAAGGAGGTCGGTGCAGGTTTTGTGAGGTATCGCCAATGGAACCTGCGCACTAGTGTAGGGGCATGGACATCAGAGGCCTTCTCCCAGGATCGATCAAGTCGGCCATAGCCCTTCCAATAGATAAGGTAATATAAATGGCCACGACGAAAGTGGGAATTCAAGAATGTCCTGAACTTTATACTCTGCTTCACTAGTAACTAAGGGAGGGTCCAGAGGCTTGGTCTCTGCGACAGACAGTGGGGAGGCAGCTTTTAACAAGGAGACATGAAAGGGCAGGTGGATGCGATACTGAGGAGGTAAGGTAACAGCATACTTGACATTATTCATCCATCACGCAATGGGAAAAGGACCCATATACCTGTAGTCCAGTTTGGCAGAGGGCCAGTGCAAAGGCCCTCTGCCAAACTTCGATTGATCCAAACAAGGTGTCCGGGATGAAATTTTGGCAGATCTCAGCGATGCTGGTTTGTGTGAGTCTTATATCATTGGTGTGCAAGGAGAAGCATAGCCTTAGCATGTGCCTGAGCCTTGCAAATCTGCATTACTAAGGCACCAGCTGCAGGAACAGAAAAGGGGTTATGTACGAAAGAGCAATACGAGGATGATAGCCATAAGTCACATAAAAAGGTGAGGATCTAATAGATGCGTTTAGCATATTGTTGTACACGAATTCGGCAATGGGCAGAAGACTGAACCAGCCATCTTTTAGATAGTCTACATAACACCGGAGGTATTGTTCTAATGTTTGGTTTGTTCGCTCTACCTGCCCATTTGCTTGGGGGTGGTGTGCGGTAGTCAGGCTACATTTTACTTGAAGGGTTGACAGCAGGGTTTTTCACAAACGTGAGGTAAACGGTGTTCCTTGGTCCAAAACAATTTCTGTAGGTAGTTCATGTAGTTTGAGAATATGGTGCAGGAAGAGCTGAGCAATGCGGGTTACTGACAGAAGTCCTTGGCAGGGAACAAAATGTGCAAGCTTGGAGAAGTGATCCACAATGACAAGGATGGTATCATGTTGGTATGACATAGGTCATTCCATGATGAAGTCCATCCCTATTTGCTGCCATGGCCCTTGACGCAGGGGAGACAGTTGTAGCAACCCTTGGGGTCGTTGTCGGGGCACTTTAGTTCGGGCTCATGTATTACAAGCTTGAACATATCGCTTGATGTCTTTTTTCATAGACGGCCACCAGAAGTGTCGCTGTACGAGATCGTATGTTCACTTCTCTCCCGGATGCCCGGCCAGGGGTGCATCATGATGACCCCATAAGACTGGATGACGAGCCTTCTGGGGAACTACTATCTTTCCCAAATGATAATAAAGCCCATGTTGTTGTTGGTACGGAGGGTTCTGTACCAAGGTTGGGTCATTTCCTGAGTCCTTCTGTAGTTACAAAAGGGACACAGAGGGAGAAGTTGCTGAAAATATGTTTTGTTCCAAGAGTAAGTCTCCCCTCTTGTTCGGGGGGTCCCCAAGTTCAGTTCAACGCGATAGTGCATCCGCTAATAAGTTGTGTTGTCCTGGGCGGTATTGGATCTTAAAGTTAAAGCGAGTGAAAAAAAAGGGCCAAAACCCATGTCGGGCATTGGAAATGCAGACTGATTGAAGATATGTCAAGTTCTTATGATCGGTAATGACAGCGATGGGGAATTTTGCTCCTTCGAGGTAGTGTTACCATGTTCACAGGCAGCTTTAATCGACAATAATTCATGGTTCAAGACCATATAGTTTTTTTCGGCACTGGATAATTGGCGTGAGTAGAAGGTGCAAGGTAATACAAGGTTTCCTTCAGGTCCAGCTTGGAGTAACACTGCTCCCAACACTATATTAGAGGCGTCTGTCTCCACGGTGAAGGTTTTCTTGAAGTTTGGATATTGCAGGATAGGAGCACACGTAGAAGTTCTCTTTAGGGCCTTGAACGATGTCTGTTGAGGTTCCGCCCATACACAAGGAACCCCCTTTTTGAGCAATTGGGTCAGTGGCGACATCAACCGGGCGTAGTTAGGGATGTATTGCCTGTAATAATTGGTAGTGCCAAGAAATCATTGCAGCACCTTCGTGGAGGGTGGCGTCATCCAGGTTAGGATAGCATCGGTCTTCTTGGGGTCCATTTCCACACCTTGGGGGGTAATGATGAACCCCAGGAACTCGATGGTGTGGACATGAAAGGCACATTTCTCCAATTTACTGTACAGGAGATTTTGCCGTAACAGTTCAAATACCGCGCTCACATGTTGTACATGTTGTTCTTCTATGGTGGAATATACCAAGATGTCATCCAGGTATGCTATGATGTATACATCCAAAAGGTCCTGAAACACGTTGTTAATAAGATGCTGGAAGGTAGCGGTGGCGTTGGCCAAACCAAAAGGCATCACTTAGTACTTGAAATGACCTTACTGGGTCCGAAAGGTGGTTTTCCATTCATCGCCCTTGTGAACTCGCATCACATTGTATGCCCCACGGAGGTCCAATTTGGTAAATATCCTCGCTCCCTGGAGATGGTCAAGCAGCATTAGAATAAGGGGAAGGGGATACCTATTTATAATGGTGATAGCATTGAGGCCGCGATAATCGATGCACAGGCATAATCCTCCATCCTTTTTCGGCACAAAAAACAGAGGTGCCCCTGCAGGGGAAGATGAATGGTGAATAAACCAGAATTTTGATGTGTTTAATGAATGTACGTATTTTTGTATTTTGTTTATGTGTTTTGTATTGGTCTCTTTGTTTTAAAAAACTTTTGTGATGACCTTTGGTTCAGCATAATTAAATAAATTTGATTTGATTTGAATAAACTCCTTCTGTAAATTGTCCTCAATATATTCTTTTAGGATTTGAAGTTTTGGTTCTGACATGGCATAAATCTGGCCATACGGGGGTCCATACTGGGAATCAGGTCAATGGGATAATCATTGGGTCTATGGGCGGTAGAACAGCCGCTTCCTGCTCTTCAAAGATGTCAGAATTTTGCATACAGGAGAGGTAGCTGTATGTCTGGACTTGCCTGGGTGGTGCATAATAGCTGCTTCTGTTGTCCCACACCACAATACGTGGCGCAATAGTCTGAGGGGAAAGTTACTGTTTCCTGGAACCAATTGATTGCCAAGTTATATTGCTGTAACCAGGGCATTCCTAACACCAAGGGAAACATAGGTGTGCAAACCAGGTCAAATTGTAACCGTTTTGTATGCTCCCCTGTAGTGATGTGGAGGAGACAGGTTTACCTGTTGATAGGACCGGAAATCAACGGGGACCCATCTATCGAATGGACTGGTTCCAGGGTTTTTTAACCTGACTTGGAATGGCATGTTGTTGCAGGAACCCATAATCCATAAAATTACTGCATGCAATTAGCATCCACTGTACGATGCTTCGCATGGCATCTATTGGAGAGGGGAATTTTCAGCTGTGCAGTATGCATTGGGTTCGTAGACAGCACCACAGGCTGCACGGACAGGCGACTTACAGCTCCTCCCAGGAGGCCCCCTATATGTCCTGGGGCTTGGCATTTCCCGGCTCCCATCTTGACCTCGGGAGTGAAGGGCAGTTGCAAGCGAAATGTGAGGGCTCTCCACAATAAAAACACAAGACAGATGCCCGCCGTTGTTCACGCTCTGCCGCTGACAAGGACCACGAGAAGCCCATAGTTGCATGGGCTCTACCTCGTCTCCCTTAAGGGATTCTGTTCTGTAGGGCATGGAGGATGAAACAACTCCAGACGCCGTTAATGTTTTCTTTCGCCCAGGCGCTCCTCTATCTGTATCACAAGAGTGACCAGAGCTACCTAGGTTTCTGGCATAGTGGTGTATGACAGCTGATCCTTTACTTCATCATTGAGACCCCTCCTAAACATAACACATTATCAGGCTCTAGTCTCCTACCTACCTGCTTCATACACCACAGCCCCTCAGTAAACCAAGGGGCCTTGCGGTGATGAGACGGAGGGAGAAGACGTCTTGGAGCCACCCTGTCGATGGCCTCCCCCAACAAGATGTTCCAATGCTGGACAAGCTCATCTGCAGAGCAGCCGTCCAGGTCTAAGGTTAACTCCCTCAAAGCGTCCTGGAACCGCTGCAGTTTCATCAGCCTCCGAAGGCGGACCAACCTAACTGGTCCATTCCCCTTCTGGAGAAGGTGCGCTGAGAGGCTGGCCTGTAGGAGATAATGATCCGTCCGTGACAAGGGCATGACCCTCACATCCCCCACTAACGGATCACCTGCCTCAAGGCCAGAACAAAAGATCAGGTCGAGAATATGACCCCCCACATGGGTCAGGCAGTTGACCACTTGGGACAAGTCCATGGTTGCCATGGCGGCCATGAACTCACGCTCCGCTCCTACAAGGCCGGCATCAGCATGGGCATTGAAGTCCCCCAGGACCAAGGTCCTGGAGGAGTTCAGCGCCACCTCTGAGGCCAGCTCTGCTAGAGCGGTAAGGGATGCTGCCGGACAGGAACCAGCAGCACCCCAAGCTTGCCCCCAGCCAAATCAACCACCACATGGAGAGCTTCAATACCTGAAATCTCCTGAACTGGATATCTCCTAACTGGCCATCCCTCTCTAAAATAATAGCTACACCTCCGCCGCGTCCCCCCGGCGGGGCTGGTGCTGAACAGCATACCTGGCCGGAACGAGGTCCGCTAAATCTGGTCCTTCCCCCTCATCCAGCCAGGTTTCTGTGATACATGCAAGGTCCGCTGCCCCATCCAGGATCAAATCCAGGATCACTGGGGCCTTATTAGCTACGGACCTTGCATTCAACAGCACTCCTTTTGAGTGTGGAGTTGAACTTTTCAAAACCCACACATGAGATGGAGCACCCCATGCAAACTAAAACTCCCCATCAAACTCAAATCTCAACTAGTCAAAAGCATCAGGATGGACAGGGAGTAGGCAAAAAGCAGATTTAATATTGCTCATATCCAGTAGGGCACATTTGCCACAGGCACACACCATCTCGACCAAACAGTAGGAGGCATAGTACACTTCAAATCTCAGGAAGAATAGCTTCATTCACCAATCCTCCCCTATGGTATGACAAATGGTGAAACAGGTGATATTTTCCTGGGGCCTTCTTAGACACAACCCCAAGGGATGAGATGCATAGGACGGGTGGAAAACAGTCCTGACACATTCCTTTCCCTAACATCCTTCTGAATCTTAGCCCTAACTATCCGATCTGCTCCCTTTACTGACTTCAAACAAGAAGCTTGTCAGTGTACCCTAATGCCCTGGGCAGGAATCATAAAACCAAACTGAAAAACCTTGAACTATGTACAAAGCAGTACCTGATCTGGGTAGTCCTGCAACAACCACTTCAGGACCTCAACCTAAACCTGGCTTTTATTGTATTGCTTATTTCAATCTGTTTTAATATTGTATTTTATTGTATTATATTTGGCTGGTATAAGTTGTCCCAAGCTGTTGGAGGCAGGTGGGGCAGGGTATGAGTATGTTAAATAAATTGGGGTCGGACCCCTTCCCCAAATGCTGGGTAGTGCCAGTTGAGGCAACTGATTTCCCTTGATTTCCCCCTTCCCTCTAGCTCTTCCTAGGAACTGCCGGAGCCCAGGACAACTATTGGCTGCATGGGACCCCACATCCTGGGTGCAGATGTAACAAAACCAACACATCTCCCCAAAACAGTTGCCTGTATTATTGAAGTCCCAGCACCCCAGAAG
The DNA here is from genome assembly GCA_003113815.1 of Sphenodon punctatus. NCBI lineage: Eukaryota > Metazoa > Chordata > Lepidosauria > Sphenodontia > Sphenodontidae > Sphenodon > Sphenodon punctatus. The sequence continues at coordinate 3,910,670 of QEPC01006430.1, read as the reverse complement.
ATCCCAAAAAGGCCATCGCTGGGCCATAGGGGACAACTATATTGAGCAAGTGCAGGCATTCAAGTACCTCGGCGTGATTTTTTCCGCCGCTAGAGGCTGGAAGGCCCACTTTGAAGCTGCCCAAGAACAGGCAAAAAAATCTATAGAAGCCATTACCAAGTTTTTCTTTGGCCAGGGGGGGGGTTGGTCCTTCCGGCCTTGCGACCTTGTGGAACCAAAGTGATTGGCCAGATTCTTTATGCGTTCCCAGTTTGGAGACAAGCATTTTTTACTAACCTGGAGAGTCTCCAGAATACATTTCTGTGGATGAGTCTGGGTGCGCCCCGGGGGACTCCACAAGTGATCCTGAGAGCAGAAGTACTCGCCGCGCCCCTCAGAGTATATGCTATGCAGACCTTCCTAAACTACTGGGTTAGAAAGGTATTATTCCCCTGTTCAGATAACTCGCTAGTGAACGCTGCTATCACTGCTGGTCTTGGGGATAGCTGGTTGAGAAGGACTGAGAGTGAAGTCTCCAACTTGGGATTTTCATTTGAGAGCTTGGAAACCCTGGGGTGGGTGGCCTGTAAAAGTTTAATTAAAAGATGGCTATGGGACCAGTCTGTTCAATCTGAAAACGCCCTGAGGGACGTACAGAAATATTATATCCCTTATACCCCACTGATGCCTGGCTCTTACTATCTTTTTGAATGGCAGGACGCCAACTGGCAAACTGCCTTTTTCCAGATGAGGGCAAATGTTTTCCCCTCAGCAGTTCTGGAGGGTCGTTATACGGGGACCCTGTAGGCTCAGCGGGTGTGCCCTCTGTGCCAACTCGGGGAGGTAGATACCCCCAAGCACATAATTATGTGCTGTCCAGCATTCGACGGCCCCAGATATAAGTATTTGGGGGGATATTATCTGAACAACAGTTCTCTAGGAGTGCTCTATGGAGGTTACTCAATCCAACTGATTCGGAGCTGTCCAGGGCGGTGGCTAAATTTTGCTGGGCAGCCATTCGAATCAGGCGTGCAATCTTGCCCCACCCCACCCCCAAACTTTGGATAATCTGGAGAGTGGTACATGAGGAGGTCTAGAGTTTTAAGATGGCTGGAGGGTCTGCTTGTAGCAGACTGCTGGTCAAGCATGGATATTTGTTTTTAGTTTTCTCTTCTGTAAATAAGAGTTTTGTGTTGGTTATTAATTATTATTAATTTTATTTGTGCATTTGTTATGGCTTTGACTAAACAATACACTTATACATACATTGAAGTCCCAGCAGGCCATGGCTTCCCTTCCCGTACCCTAGTTGGCACAGGGGGCACACCCGCTGAGCCCACAGGCTCCCCGCATAACGACCCTCCAGAACTGCTGAGGAGAAAACATTTGCCCTCATCTGGAAAAAGGCAGTTCTCCAGTTGGCGTCCTGCCATTCAAAAAGATAGTAAGAGCCAGGCATCAGTGGGGTATAAGGGATATAATAGGATGTCACTTTCTGTATGTCCCTCAGGGCGTTTTCAGACTGAACAGACTGGTCCAACAGGGCTGTCCTACCTTTTGCTAACAGATGCCACTATCTGCTCATGCTCTGTACTCCTGGTCATGTCCTCCAACCACAAGTCAGGTGCATGAACATCTCATCTAATATCCAGAGTAATGGCAGCTTGCTGGTGAAAAGCCTCATCGTGCCTCAACCAAACCACCCTATTGCCCAACTCAAAGGCCCATCTGACAATAATAAAATATTTCCACAAATCAGGGCCCTTCTTCAGGAAAGCCTACATCATCACCCCACTAAACACTGTATAAACATAAAACTGGTTAGTCCAGTTTCATTCTGTTTTGGGACGCATCACCCTCTCGCTTCTTTCCTTCCCCCTTTGATTTGGGATAGGGTTACTAAAAAGCAACAGAAATATATCAATGTATTCTCCACACCAAATATTTTTGTACATTGCTTGTAGCAAATGTGCCCAAGTGGGAGCAGATATAGATGCATAACCCTCACCCAATGGGGGAACCTCCTACACTGCAGCAGGTGCTACAGTGGGTCACAATGTGCTCTGGTGTGATGATGACAACCAGAACAGCACCTGCCCTGAGCTCCACATCCTGACCATGGAGTCCACTCTTTCCCAGTCCAACATAGTCTATTGGCATCCTGCTGTTCCCCTGTATCTCCTACCACTCCCCACTAATTTCCTGAGCACACTAGGCCCCTGACTCCACTGGCACACCTACCCTGACTCACCCCCATCACCAGCCAGCACCACCTGCTGATCCAGATTCTGCTCAGCCAATGGGTATTTTCAGACGTTACGAGATCACAGTGAACCACGGTGAATACCCACCTGTGGTCACCGTGTCTCGAACGTCTGTTTGGC
>QEPC01006430.1:3884524-3899083 GCA_003113815.1 Sphenodon punctatus | reverse complement strand
ATTTGTGACCGGGGAGGGGGGTTTTGGGACAACACTCACACTAAGACAGTCGCGACCACGGCCTGTTCCCAGAGTAAGGGGCACGCGCCCTACAGGAAAAATGCCCGTCAGGATAGTGTGTGGGTCACAACCTCTAATTAAAGAGAACAGACCCCTATCATCATAGGGCTGAGTGAAACTGGGAAGCCGAGGTACACCCTGACACTCCAGCACACACACGCAATCCAAACGTCGGGGAAGGGACACGGTGGGGTCTTGTGCCAGGGGAAGAGGATGGGGGACCCCAGCAGGAGAAGGGGAAAAGAGGGCACTCACACCGAGGGGGAGGGAACAACCCCAGGAAGGGGGAAGAGCCCCCAGGGAGCACACACTTATCTTGCACCACAGTCTCTCGCTCTAGCAGTCGTCAAGTAGCCAAGGGAGGGGAGTCCACGCACACCAATATCCAAAAATGCAATCCACGTAGTCAGGCAATGCACACCAGGCAACAACAAGGGGGGCCTGTCTTTCAAGAATCACCAGCACCCCTGTCTCGGCGGCGCTGGTTAATATGCTGCAAGCCCCGCCCCTGTGCGTGCTCTCAGCCATTCGGAGCATCACACCAGGGGCGGGGGAATCCCCCGTATGCACGTCGGGGGCGTGGCTAGTGGGCGCCGCTCCGTTTCCTCTGTCGGTGGGGCCTCCGAGGCTTCTTGTCCCTGCGGCCCCGATGGGGGCAGGGGCCGCTCTTCCTGGGGCTTAGTCTGGGCCCGCTGGGGGGTCTTCCCCTGCGTGCGCGCCAGCCTATGCACCCAGGACCTTACAGCAACCATAGTAAGATTTGTTTTCATGGGTGGTTTCCTAGTTTTGTTTTTAAGAGAAAAGGCGGAACCAAACTACACTTGTAGAGCTGTAACAACCTCCTAATTATGCAGAGTCAGAACTGTGAACCTTTGCCATTTACTTCTCCCACCTGACTTACATGGCTATCTATACTATCCAATTGAAGGAGAAGGCTGCTAGCCTCTGCTGCGATAGGATGATGTATAATAAACTGTGCCTCAGTATTTCCTACCCAGTTCAGTGCCCTTTCATTGTTCTGTGTGCCCTCTCCTGTGTGCTAGGTTTCCTGGGTCTTCTGCTGGACTTATTTTGGCAGTGTCTAACCCTAAGAGTCAACTCTCTGACATGCTGCAGTGTGGCACTGAGGTAGGGTGTATGGGTGTAAGAATCTTCAAGGCTTTAGTTGAGTGGTTGGAAAAGCTTGTGCTTTGTGCAAACATAATCAAGAACATTCAATTTTCAGAAAATTGGTAGGAAAACTACCAACTAGGTAATCCCATATAACACTTTGTTTAAATACAGCCATTTGTGGGTTGAAATGCAGTAGCTGTAAAATTTTGCACCGTGACACTAAATGTTCAGTTCCAGAAATAGAAATTACCTTCATCACTGAAATATATAGGAGAAATATGCATTTCTTCTATACTTTTGGGCAGAATGTGTCCATACCTTCTACACTTCTGGGCAGAATTTAAATATCCAAGTTTCAGGTGTATAGGTTCTATGAATGAATTTAAGTTCTCCAGACTCCTACACTTGCAAGATCAAAGATCAAACAAAGTTATTGGCAAATAGCCGAAATCATGACTATTTGTTTTATTTTAAAAAAAAGAGAGGCAATATTAACATTATAGTGTCTTTCCTTTCTGCTGAATTTGGCCATTCCTTATAGACTTCCCAAAGTACAAACCAGGCCTGACAATATTTGGTTACGAAATCTGACATATTTAATAACAGCCCAAGGTCTGAATAACCTAGAGGATCCTGGCCTATAGCAGTGTTTTGAAAGATAGAACCGCAAATTTCAGAAAGTAGCCATATTGGCATTCTTTCCCCAATCTTTCCAATGGTATAAGTGTTCACAAACAAAAATTCTCTTCTCTACAGAGACACTTGATTTAAGCAATAGCTTTTCCCTCTATGGCAAGGGCTTCTCCAAAACAAGTGAACAGTCTCTCTTCCCAAAGGGTTTCTCTAAAAGCAACAAAAAACATTTCCCTTTCCCTATAGCAAGGGGCTGTCAGGGTTACCTGTTGTGAACTGGATCCTTGCCCGTCCTGTCTGGTTAAGGCCTGCTGGGAGATGATGGGGCCATTGCTGGCGGGGGTGGTCAATGCCTCCCTTAGGGAGGGCAGGGTACTGAGCTGCCTTAAAGAGGTGGTGGTGAGGCCCCTGCTCAATAAACCATCACTTGACGTTGAACTCCCTTGCCAGTTATCTGGCGGTCTCTAACCTCCCCCTTTCAGGCAAGGTTATTGAGCGGGTGGTGGCCCAGCAGTTGCAAGAGCATCTGGATCATGTCAGTTTTCTTGATCCCTCTGTCAGGATTTCACCCAGGTTATGGCACCGATACTGCACTTGTGGTGTAGGTTGACGATCTTCGCCAGGAATTAGATCAGGGCTGTTCTGCCCTGCTGATTCAATTAGATCTTTTGGCTGCGTTTGATACCGTTGATCATGAGATGTTGGTGACACACCTGTGGGACTGTGCAGGGGTGGCCAGTACAGTTCTTGACTGGTTCCGCTCAGTCCTGGCCGGAAGAACTCACCGAGTGGTGTTCGGGATTATTTTTCATCATACCAAGACCTCTCGTGTGTAGTCCTGCAGGGTTCTGTTTTGTCCCCTCTCCTGTTCAATGTGTATATGCAACTGCTCGGTGAGGTGGTCAAGAGGTTTGGCGTGCAGTGTCATCAACATGCTGATGACACCCAGCTTTACCTCTCCTTTTCATCAGACCTAGGCCCGGCAGTCTCAGTGCTTACCGGGTGCCTGGTAGATGTGGGGGATTGGATGAGGGTGAATTGACTAAAGCTGGATCCTGACAAAATGGAGGATGCTGGTGGGTAAGGCAGTGAGGGTGATGGCCCTCCGTTGGTTCCCCAGGTGCAGAGTGTGGGGGTGCTCCTTGACTCACAGCTTCACTGGGATGCTCAGGTGGAGTCTGTGGCAAGGAGTGCCTTTTGCCAACTACATCTGGTGCTCTGGCTTCCGCAGTATGTTTAGGAGTCTCACCTGGCCACTGTTGTCCATGCTTTCATCACCGCCAGGCTTGACTACTGTAATGCGCTCTACGTGGGACTACCCCTGGTGATGGTTCGGAGACTGCAGCTGGTGCAGAATGCGGCAGCCCGTCTCCTGGTGGGACTGGGTCACCAGGAACATATTACATCGGTTCTTTGGTCTCTGCACTGGCTGCCTGTAGTCTTCCGGACCCAATTCAAGGTGTTACTGCTTGCTTATAAAGCCCTGAATGGCCTCAGCCTGACCTATTTGCAGGACCGCCTCACCCCCCAGGGCCTGGATCAGCCCCTGCGGTCATCAGGGGGTGCTCTCCTTGAGGTCCCCTGAGTCTTCTGGGGTGGGCACAATGGGTAGGACCTTCTCGGTGGCCACTCTGCAGCTGTGGAACTCCCTGCCAGTGGGGGCCCATTTGGCTCCAGATCTCCCCTCGTTTTGACACAGTTGTAAGACATGGCTGTTCCTCCTGGCTTTTGAGGGAGGGATGGGTAGGGTGGAGAGAACGGGTTAGGGTGGTATGTGGTTGTGGATATTTTTTATTCCTCCCTTTTGTGTTTATTTTAAAGTTGTTCTTAATGTTGTTATTGTTATTGTTATTGGTAGTATTATACGCCACCCAGACCTGTCTGTGGCAGGATGGGCGGGTTAGAAATGCTTAAATAAATAAACAAACAAACATCATTAGGTTTTATCCCTGTCTTCTCAACACCTTCAGCTCTTGACCATCCTCTCTGCATTCTGGTTTTACCTACATCTTATAGTTTTTTGGTTTAGTCAGCCTACTGCCCAGGCTGCCATGTCCCTTTAAGGGGCAATATACTCTGTTACAGTCTCAAGATGAATAACAAACAAACCAAAACACTAATCCCGTCCATAGTATGAATAAAATGGCTGCAACTATGAGATGTTCAACATATCTGTGTTTGGTGCTTCTTTAGCATGGTTCAGAGGTGGGCAACTGTGGGTCAGGATTGGCATAAGGCTCTTGGGTAGTTCAAGTGCGTCTCTCATCCAGGGCTGGTTCTGGGTCCCATACTACCTTAATAGTCCTGTGTCATACTTCATTGCACCTGAGCCTTAGAAGCTGAATCGCAGCTGCTCCACATAAGCTCAGTAGAGTACAGAGTGCTGACTCCACCAGCCAATTGCAAAGCAGCAGAGGTATGTGTGTTGTGTGCATGCATATGTGCCTTGTGGCTTTTGACCATATGACAATTGTAGTACATGGCTTATGGGGTTGGAAACTGACTAGCCTGGGCATTACTGAAAAAAAATATTTAACAGTATTTTGCTGTGGAAGTCAGTCATGTTAATCACTTCTATGCTGTGTCATTTCCCTCAGTGCGGTCTACAATTTGTAGTGTGAACAGGACAAAGACAAACTGTAATGGCTGCCAGCTGGTTGTGCTGGAAGGTTACAGAGAGATTACACAATAGAAGGGAATGGCTTTTGAGATAAGGATAATCTTTTACATAAACTACACTCTTCCAAGAAGGTTGGATGGGATTCTGAGTAATACAATACTCAAGAGGCTGATACTGTCTGTAGTTACTCCACTGTTCAGAGATAACTAAGGTTTGCTGAACCAGTTCAGCCTATTTCTCCTATTGACTCCAATAGGAGAAATAATCTGTATTGACTTAGTTGTAGATAAGGAGCACATGTATCTAGAGTAACATTACTGATCTTTATTTTCCAGGTCAACAAAGTAATCATGCAGCGATCTGTGACTTCTGATACCTCTTCTGAAAAACCGAATCCCTCCTGTGAAAAAACAGGAACAGTTCAAATGAGGATCAAAAATGCCAACAGCCACCATGACAGACTTAGTCAAAGCAAATCTATGATCATTCCTGATAATGTGAAGGTCACTGAACCTGTAAGTAAAATTCTACAAGTATTTTTGGCGTTACTGATTTTTGTAAAACCACATAATTATCCCTCAGCCTTATATTAATCTGTTGGAAACCTTTGCAAGTAGGAATCATTTTATCCTCTCCACTTAACGTAGCAGTACATGCCATTTGAAAATGTCAGTTATTAAACTAAAAACTGTGCTTAATTCAAAGAAATCTATCTTTCTACCTATACCTCGCTCTATGAATGTGTATGCTCGGCACCTTTAATGTCTACTAAAGATCACCCCCTCATGCTCCACTGAAATAAAAATAATGAGGTTGTGCTGGTGTGTATTTGCAAATACACGGTATCACAGCTAAAAGCCAGAGGCTAAAAACAGGCAAAAGGGGTAAAAGAGAAATTAAAGCTTTTCTAAAAAGGAAAACTTTGCTAGTGACATACACGAAATAATCTTGCTGTAGGAATTACTGATTTTCAAAGATCAGATACTGAAACTATCTTTATATTTTAACTGTGAGCAGAGTCAAATTAGGTTTTTATACAAATGAAATAGTTAGAGATGACTATCTGTTGCCAATCATGTCCCTGTCCCTGTACTCATCCTGAGCTGCTAAACAAACTGATTGGTATGAGTCTCCCTTGGTTAATTTTCTTCCATAATGGTGACATCTTGCAGCTGAGGCCATATGATGTTACAAAATTATTTATGCACTGTAAGCTATTTTTTTTGTTTTGGACTCCATTTTGTTCTTGGAGCAAAGAAGTGAATGAATGAACTAGGTTAGCTAGGGACAGACCCACAGGTCCATTTCACTTTCTACAACCGTGTCAACTATTAATTGCTTGTTCTCTTCATAGTTCATACGATGCATTCATATGAAATATACAACCACCAAAGTGAGTTATTACATGGGATAATGTAGCAGTTGTATTTTCCCTCCAGTTTTAACTCCAGCTTGAAGTGCAAAAGAAACCACAGCAGATTCGTCAGAGTGGCTTGAGAAATGCATGACTTTAATTATTTTTCTATCAATTGAGTTAGACAAATGTAGTGCAGGGAAGCAAATTATTGTAGCTCTGAATGGAAAAATATCTCATTCGCTCCTGGTAACTGATGAAACATTAATTCCTGTATGTTTTCTTTTCAATTTAAAACTATCACTTGCCTCAAACACATTAAACATATTGCTTTGTTTTTATCCTAAATGAAATGTTTCTCAGTTAGGAACTTGAAAGAGTGTTAACAGTAATTTATTGGAAATACTATAATGTATTATCGGTAAGAACTGTACCTTTGAAAAAGTTTAAAAGTTAAGTATATTTAATGATGCCTAACATATTTTATTGGCTGTGTTTAACAAAAGGCACTAGGCTGCAGTTGTTTTTGACAAGCATGAAAACATCACAGCATGAGACTGCAAAAGGAATTATGTAGAGAAATTACAAGTGATCCATCTCTCAATGAATTATCCACCTCAATAGCCTGCAGAACTCAGCTACCAATTAACACCTACTTTATTACATGTTGGGATGTACTTAATAACTTTCATGTGTTTATGCACTATTACCTTGACTGATGCCTCTTGTACAATTAGGCATAATTGGCATATCAATATGCAAAAGTTAAAAGGATTAACCCTCTTAAAACTAATGAGCATTTCTGTATCCAGCTGCTAAATGAGACAAAATTAGCATTTTTCACTTTTGGGCAGGATTTTATCATGCAGTTTCTCATTGTTGATATTACCTTGTTACATAACTTTAGGTTTGGGGGTAGTATGCTGGACTGTTACAGAGGAAGGGTTCTAAAAAGTTAAATTAGACATAAATATTCACGGCTGCGTTCCCAGAACCCTAGCAGGTACAATATATGCTCATTGTTAGGGAGCTGAAAAGTTGCATTTGCTTAGTAGCTAATTATATAAAAGAGATCTTTTACTGAGTAGATGTCATTTTCACAAGCAAACTTGGCTCCGATATAATAGATTGAAAGCTTGCCATGCTACTAATTTCCTTTCTGTTTCTATTCTTTTCATCTCTTTTCGTTATGCAGAATTTTCTGACTAGATATTGACAGAATGAAAAGTATTTTGGCATATTTATTCAAACAAGCCTGTTAAAGTTGTTTGCTAGAGACAGATGAAAAAGGACAGCTCTTAACAAAAATCCAAACACTTCGAAAGGTGTGCTTGAAGCGCAGCGATAGTAAAGGATTCACATAAATTAGTATCATCTCTGTGTTAGCAGATCAGATCCTCAGTGTTTGATATGCAAGCAACCATCAGTTTTACATGTAAAGGAACATAGAACACTGCTCAAAGATGCACATACCAATATGCAAAGTGGACCTGTGCACTGTGTAGCAAGACAGAAACAGCAAAGCCAATTTACACTAACTTTTAATCTGGCCCTATGTGACGGTACCTACTAGCTATTGCTTTGAATTGCAGTTGAATTGGGAGTTTTGCAGGGGGCAGGGAAACTAGGACTGGGTTCATTTAGAACAACCAGTTTAAAAAAACATTATTAGAACCTTTGTGTAAAACTAAAAGGGAAATTTGTATGGCATGATCCTGAAAAGCAACTACAGAAGGTTTCTAGTGATCTGTGGATAGGTTCTACATTATTTTACCCAAATGATTTGTGGTAGTCTAAAACATTGAGCATTAGGCCCTGTTCACACCTAGGCTACCTGGTCAGTTTATTTGCTGAAGTGTGACAAGGAAGATGAAGGATACATCAGCAGGGTTGCATGAACTCTACGTTTTAAGATGCTAATAGGCAACAGAGCTCACTCATGTAGATTTTCATGGTTTCGGTTTGGGTTGTTTACAAGGAAAGTGCTCAAGCCACTCTGCAAAGTGGTATTAATGCAGAGTTTAAATAGGACAAATCATTGAGCCTAGACACAGACTGTGTTATTAAGCAAGGGCTCTTTCTATGCTTAATGTTAGTATGTGAACCAGCAACATGCATGAATATTCACTGGTTTCATCTCTTAAACCCCAGAGAAGTGCATTTTGTTTCATAAGGAGCAATTTCAAACAATGAAATGTCTTTTTTATCGGTGCCCAGATTAAGAATTAGGGTCCTTTTAGTCATTCCAAAATGTTAATGTATCAGAGTTCTTTTTGATTAGATTAAACAGACTTTGTTGACTTATTTATCTCTGTAATACATTATCAGAGAAGCAGGAAGCAATTTTCTTTTGTTTCTTTCTCCTGTGATCCCAGACTACTTGGCAAAGTAATGGTTAGCCAAAAAGACAGGAATGAAATTGTTAAAAAGACAGTTTGTATTTTTAGCAGAGTATTTGAGCTATGCCATGAGATTACAGGGCTTGTCCATGTTTACTTCAAATCAAGCTTATAGTCAAGTTAGAGGCTTCGTTTGTATAGATTGTCATGAAGTAGATCCTGATATTTAATTAAAATGACACTAAATCACATTGAATTGATAAGACTTGGCATCTCAAACAAAGGTAATTGCCCATATTGGTTTTGTACAGAAATAGAGCTGCTTGGAAAATGTGCAGCCAACACAGACTGTCAACTCCATTTATAGATCAATATGTGAAAACCATTGATCAGGCAGGCATGTGTAACAGTAACACTTTGCATTTATTTGTTGTTTTTATCCCACATTGAGGCTTAGAGGATTATCGGCTTCCAAAATATTTTGACTTCCTCATAAATATGCTATTTGTTTAATGTTAATTAAAAGAAATCTACAGCCTTTTCTAAAAATGTTTCCAGTTTTATGATTCTCTCCCCCCTCCTCATTGCTTCAGGTAGTTTTCGTTGAAAATGGATTATTTCTTTCTCTGAAAGATCATTAAAGCTCATTTTTTAAAGAGCACATTTAGTAGGGTTTGAAGATTTTTTTTATTTTTTTTCCTTCCTACTTTGTTCTTTTCCTGGAGAAAAATATAGACATTGAGAAAAATGTTCTCTCAACAAGTAACTGACTGTCTTGGTAAACTAAACATTTTTCCAGGCGCAACAGCATAAACTACAGGTAGTGTGTAAATAATCCGGCGGGGAGGGATTACGCTCTCCAGAGAGGACTTTTTATTAATAAATGAGCATCTTTTCTTTGGATTTTAATCCCAGAGTTCAAAGGGCATTGGACATCATTATAAGACACCAGTTTCCACACCATACTACTGACGTTACTGCTCTTGTTGCCTGTTCAAAGACTGGTACCAGACAGGCAACAGAAATACAACTGCCTCTCAGATGATGTAGTGTGACAGCTGGTGGGAAGTGCTGACTTTTTAATGGTGACCACCTTACTTTCTCATGCACGTAAATATTTTGCATAAAAGAGGCAATGACTTGTCAGATGACCCAATCCATCTTTCAACTAATACAGAAAAATAAAGTAGAATATTTCAGATACATTATTCTTATGTACTACACTGTGTTTCTCAAATGCTATATCACAAGGGCAAATAGTACTTTAGCCCTAATTTCTGTTGTACAGTAGAAAGTTGTACATAAAATACTGACATATTATGCATCCAGTAGTTCACTGCGTAGGCTTGAATCCTGCAGACACTTAAGCATGTGTTTTAAATTTCCAGCATGTGACCAGTCTCAATGCAGTCAATAAATGGATATGATTTTTCAAAGGCACAAATGGCTCTTAGGATTCTAAATTCCAGTAACTTTCAATGGACGTTAAGGCCTAAATCCTGCAAAATCTTCCCTTAAGCATTTGTAGGAGTGAGGCCACTGAAACCAATTTGAAATTTGTTTGCACGAGGAATGAAGAACTGAGCCCACAGAGTGGATCAATGGCCTATGCCATGCACGATGTGGCTTGGAGGGAAAAAGTAGGATGCTTAGACGGCTGAATTTAGATAGAGATCATGGGTAGCCTTACTCTTCTCTGGGCAGCTGGGCCACCACAATGTAGTGCATCATGTGTCCGGCAGCCACCAGATGTTCCCCCTGCCCCAGGGTGCAACAAACAGCTGGTCGCTACACAATGCGGCCTCAGACAAATTTCAAGGACGCATCGCGGAACAGCCTTGCCCCAATTGGGGTAAGGTTACCCAAGGTGGGGCTACCCATGTGAGCACCACTGTGGAGCCATGAGCGGCGGGTACTGTCACCTGTTGTGCATGGCTGGGGACTGGATGTCCATCAGGCTGGGGGAGGGACGCAGGATAAGGCTGGGCACCCGCTTATGAGCAGCCCGACTGCCCAGCTTAATCATGGGGGTGGGGTTGCTCATGTGCTCAGCTCACCATGCTGGTTGCGCAGTGTGGCTGCAGTGGTGTTGATTGTCTGCCATGGGGCCACATGGGGATTGGGTCCCTGCAGCTCGTCTGGCTGTTCCCAAAAGGTATAGCTTACTTTACTGCTTTCATGGCCAGTGATTTCTTATCCAGCAATTTTTTTTCCCAGTTGGGTATACTGTGAGCAGAAAAAAACAAGGTTCATGACAGTATTATTTTTCCTCCTAAAAACAGATTGTTATTTTTTGTTGGTGTAATTTGCTGCAATATATTTTGCTTCACTATTCCAATCTTTCTCTCTCCATGTAAATATGCTGTATGTCTATTGTTTAGGTTGAAAAGGTAGAAGTTAATTTTATTATAAAAAACTCCACTCTGCCTTGATTAAAGAGTGCCATTTTCACCATAACATTTAATCTACACAACTTACTAGGCAATATTGTAATAAAAACTTACAGAAAAGAAGTAATCAGTACTATTCTTTAAAAAAAAATTTTTAAAGAAGAGTCAGATTAAATTCTTTCCAGCTATACTGAGGGAGTAATGAATAGAATCAGTTTGGCTTCCTTCTTAAACCAAGCTGAAGTTCAGACAAGATATTATATGAATCAGAATTGTTGATTTTGACTTTTAGTCAATGTGACACATGGGTAGAAAAAAGGTTCAAAAACCTCCAGTGATTTTTTTTTTTTTTTTGCGATCTTACATTATCTCATGCTGTGAAAATCTTTACTCTATTTACCAAGCACAAATTAGTCTTGCCAAAGGTTCTGAAAGTTTACTTCTGCAGCTTAGATCCTAGCACTTCAAAGAAAGATGCAACTCCACAAATTATTATATATGCTATGCCGTGGCTATTTTAACTTGAACTTAACTAAATTCGTTTATAATTTACTACTGATTGAACACTGCCATAAATGTACATGAGATACATTTTTAAAGTTAGTCCTCTGATTACTAATTTGAATCAAAAACTCTAACCTTGTTAGCATCTGGACTTATTTCCATAATAACAACCCCTTCAGAACCTACAAAGTAATGAATAATTGACAACAAATGAAATGTTTTGATAGTTGTCGGCACAAAGCATGTTTAATGTTTTGTGTTGCTTCCTAGCTAATTATGTAGATGACACATTTGTCAGACCTTGACTGCAATTAGAAACGTGTTTCCAGAGGGGAGAAAAACAGGCTATTCATAGAGTAATTAACTAGAATGCTCAATGACCTGTGAGAGATTCAAATGGCTGCCAGTTCAGACATTGTTTTGTTACAGAAGCAGAGGGGTAATTAAAATTCCAAATTACAGTGCTATGATGAAGCATTTGTTTGTTGACAGTATACTCTTACTCTAGTTTGTTAATTCTTTTTTAAATTGCTTCTAATCCATTTTATAGCTTTAGGAGTTCCGTCTTTGAATTTACTGACAACTAATATTATTGTAAATTGTTCTTCAGTTGAGATGCTTGGCAGTTTCACGGGAGCACAAGGTGGGTGGGATAGAATAGCTGTTCTTTCCCTAAACTGACATACCATGTGCTGTCATTGAAACGCAGCACAACTTGTGAAATGATATGTTCATAATTCTGTGCTAAGGAAGATGTCTACTTACAGAAGGAAATGATTCAGATAAATTAATAATAATCAAACAAATTGACTAAGGTGTCCTAAAACATTACAGCAAAATCCTAATATACTTTGGATTATGATCATCATCATTGAGGCAACGTTTTGGGAAACTGAGATCTGGTTGAAAGACCAAAGGCTCATAAGGCAGCAGTCTGCAGGAAGAAACCTAACACACAGCATGAAGAATGGTATATCTACCATATTACATTTTTTGCCAACTGTCTTCCTGGGCAGTAATGGACATGACATAAGATGTCTTTTCAGTAAATATGGGGATTGTTTGCAAGACCAGAGTGTGTTGAAAGTTCCTTAAACAAGGAATTAAATGCAAGTCCAAGTGAAATATTTATTTACTTTGCCAAAAGTGAGAATATGGTTTTGTTAAAAAGATCTGACAGAAGTAACATGGTGTTTGATGCAGGGGAGCTGACAGCGGCATGGAGTGAGCGCTGATTATCCTGAAGACACTGTCAGCTAGGATTGATTTCCACTTTCTCCCTTTATGTAACGGTTCCTGTAATACAGCTGACCCCGAATCACGTTACCTTGTCATTTCTCTGCATGGATCAAGAAGAGATGAGCTGAAAATAGCTAGGCACTGACCTTGAACTTGCCAGAAAAGTGAGAAGTGACAGTGGTTTTTGTGTGTGCGTGTGTGTGTTTGTAGTTCATGTAGGAAGATTCAGACAAACGGTTATTCAGCTGAGTTCACTGTAGCAGCACAAGGGGGCAGAGCAGTACTAGAGATTACAGGTAAAGCAGATACTGTAGTCACATTTGATGCTACAGAAATACAAGTCTGTGACAAACAGCTCTTTGTTTTTTAATTGGCGAATCACTATAAAGAATTGTTGAAGAATCCAAATCTGTATGTTTCTGTAAGCTGGAACTCAAAAATACATTTAATAATAGAGGTTACTTTACACTGAAACACCTTTCTGGTGAATAATATGAATAGATTCTTAAGCTATTATCCTTTAAACCAAGACAGGCTTATGGATCATTTAGTGAGAGATCTTCATACCAGAGCACTTGGAGGAATTAGAGGGGGAGGGACGCAGGGGATGTGTCTCCCACAAATTTCCTTCCCCCACAATTCTAAAAATCATGGTCAGAGCTTATTTGGGTTAGTATCTCCTTCTCCCCCCAAATTTTATCCCCAAAGTCACTCCCATGAGGGGAATGAATAAATAATGAATATACAAGCATCTGTATGAATTGGGTAGCTGACATATCTTCATTGCTGGTGTCCAGGCTGACAGAATGAAATATGATTGGCTAGTGCATGTAATAGGGTTTTCCTAGTTCTGCTATATTTACCCAATTAAAAAAAACCAACAAAAAACAGGTTGCATTTTTTTGTTTCAGTATCCCCCAAAGTATCCGTCACCTACAGGCAAGACTTCATTTCTTTTGTTTCACACTTCTCTTCTTTTCCTCTTTGGTATTGAATGGATCCTTTGGCACCCCCCTGGAAGTCCTGGGCTGTAATGTTGTTGCAGAATTCTCCTCAGTGAAACATTCAGGAGCTGACACTTGTAAAGGATCTGTCTGGTTCTCTTACTGTGGTCACTAAAGCTTCAGGCAGGAAAAACACACACACCACAGAAGATGTCTGGCTGCAGCTCCCTTCTTGATTTGGTGAGCAGGCTGTTGGCAACATCAAGGCATACATGCCTGCTGAAAAGGCTATGACCTCCAGTCATCATCTAAATCCTTAAGTCCTATTCTCAGGCCTTGGCTGGAACACATGTGCTGTGGGCTAGACACACATACTTTCTGACTCGCAGCTCCTGAAGACTCAAATGCATACTTTGTTCTTTGGCTTATCGGTTTGGGGGCGGAGCTACAGTGTGCTCTTCTTTAAAGCATAAGCATTTCCCTAAAGGGATTGTTAGATGCTGCTCCTGAGGTGTAACCTGGTTCAAAGGTGTTGGCTGGAAAAATCCTTCCCCAGAGATTTTCCTCCTTTCATTGAGCTAGGCTTTTAATAAGGGACCCAATTCCCCGATGTGCTGGGATTCAGTTTATTGTTACCATCTGTTTAATTGCCCTCTGAGTTTTCTTTGGGGAATCATGAAAGTATTTTCCCTGCCTTTGAATTTCATGCTTCTTTTAAAAGACTGGATAGAGTATACATCAATTTCCAAAGAGTATATTAAAAACTGTTAAAGTGGAACTCAAGGAATACACAATTTTTTAGATGAACGTTGGGGGGGGGGGGTTGCAACACAGTTTTTGATTAGCAACACAGTGCTCCATTAGTAAGAAAGCACTGAAAAAAGCATTGATTTCCCCATCTCTCCCCCCTCCCCCCCATCACCTAGAGTTTACAGAATTTATTACACAAAATGTGCGGATGTAAGGAAGAGTTTAGGTTGTATGAGACAGGGATTTGTTGATGCTCATTTCAGGTAAGAATAGATAATCGTTACAGTTTAAGAGAATCTTAAGTTTGAGATGTCCCATGACTGTTGCTGTATAATCAGTTTTCAGTGAAACTCCAAACCCCTTAAAACTGCAAGCTCTATTACAAAGCACAGACTGAGGTTACAGAAAGATTCTTCCAGAGGGTATTTTCAGATGTTACGAGATCACAGTGAACCACGGTGAATACCCACCTGTGGTCACTGTGGCTCGAACGTCTGTTTAGCGACCGCCAGATATTCGCCACGGTCAATACCCGCATGGGGTCAATTTGAACCACGCTTCCCGGGCTAGCCGGGGGAATGTCCCGGGAAGCGTGGTCAAAAAGATCCCCAGC